>CM051040.1:8200102-8640102 GCA_027627225.1 Congeria kusceri | reverse complement strand
TATATTTAAACAAATGCACTGGTCAAATTCTATGTAAAGTCCTCCATATTGCTCTTAGTAATGTAAAGCTGGTTTTTCATTGGTCAGTAAATATACGGATGGCATAACCTGCAGAATCAAATCTTCAGCCTGTATGAAATCACTTATTTAATAAGTATTTTATTAATAAACTTTACATTATTTACTAAAAGTCCTAGCCCCTTTCAGGTTTAATATGAAATATAATAAGAACATAACAGGGGTCGTATTCCAGAAACATCTTAAGTGAAATCTTATCCTTAGCCACAAATTCGTCATTTTTCTTAAGTATTTTATTCCATATATGCATGAAATTCTGCAGATTGTATACTAATTATCCACTTATTATTAAATACTATTTACTTAACTGTAATTAGAATCATTAATTTATATATAGTTTTAAAAAATATTGCCTTACAAAAAAAGTAACTTAAGTGAAAATATTTTACGATAAACTTAAGATGTTTCTGGAATATCGCCCCAGAACAGAACAGAACATTTTATTTTGTGAATGAAGGCCTCCGACCCATAATGTAACATATAATAATACATCAAGTTATTATTTGAGTTATGCGCCACAAAGATCTATATATAAGCGGGGCTGGTATTTATAAAGAATCTTAGTGAAAAATTAAGAAAAATCTTTAAATTCTCAAATTTAATTACTGGATTTTCTGACAAAGTAATGCATTTCTGGAAGATTTTGACACATAATTTGCTATATAATTCAAAATGTATTAAAACAAGCATAGTGTTTTAAACACACAGTCTAATTTTGACTTATGTTCAACTTAAGTTAAGAATGACTTAATAATCTGTATAAATATGGGCCCAGGTCAAAATGTTGTTTGAGATCGAGCTGCAACGCTTGAGCCATGACTCGATTCGATTCGACTTCAATTTCAAATATCCAACGATTTAGCCATGGCTCGACTCGATTCGACTTCGATTTCAAATATCCAACGATTTAGCCATGGCTCGACTCGATTCGACTTCGATTTCAAATATCCAACGATTTAGCAATGACTCGATTCTATTCAACTTCGATTTCAAATATCCAACGATTTAGCCTTGGCTCGACTCGATTCGACTTCGATTTCAAATATCCAACGATTTAGCCATGACTCGACTCGATTCGTCTTCGATTTCAAATATCCAACGATTTAGCCTTCGCTCGACTCGATTCAACTTCGATTTCAAATATCATTTAATTGAATACATATATTTCGATTCGATTAATGTTTTCCTGTATACAGGTTTGCTTGCAATATAACACAGATTTATATTTATTATTATTATTATCATGTAGTGGTTAATACGAACGTATGCGTCTTATACATCAATATAAATAAGAACAGTGGAAAATGGTGTTTAAAATAACTCGTTCAGAAACCATGAGGCCATGATAAATGTACATGACTAATCTACACAAAACCATAATTTTAATAACGGTTTGATGACAAATCATTTATAAATAAATCAAAGAGAATCGACTCGAAATTAGCTGATTTAGTATCCACAATCGAATCGGCCCATTCACAACCGATTGATCGATTCATCGAAAGAATCGTTGCAGCTTTATTGGTCGTTTCTTGGCTTTTCAGCTTCTTATATACAATTAGTATTTAACTATTACAGACTGGCCTGGCTTTGACCTTGAAATCCAAGATCAATTCATTCAAAAGTATCCGGATAATATGAAATAGCAATATACGCATTTCATGAGGTGAGTGCATTGTCTGAGAGACACTTATAGTGTGCGGAACGTTGCATATTGTGTACGAATATTGAAGGGGCAC
The DNA here is from genome assembly GCA_027627225.1 of Congeria kusceri. Lineage (NCBI taxonomy): Eukaryota > Metazoa > Mollusca > Bivalvia > Myida > Dreissenidae > Congeria > Congeria kusceri. Next base: position 8,638,285 of record CM051040.1, on the reverse strand, counting down.
TCGAAAGTTGTATTCACTATCCTCTATCGTTTTGGAATTTAAGTGGCAACCCTTTCATTGTAATAGGATTTATTCATTCGGGACTACTAGTGGGAATTATTCACAACATTTGATTGGATATTGAGGAAGGTCAAAAGATGGGTAAGACAGCTACGCCAAACAATATCCTGACATCATTAGAATAAATGGATGGTGTTACGTTATAATTTTCGAACAAACATGTACAGTCCCTCTTTGACGAATCACTGGAGGATGCATATTTGATTTTATAAGAGTTGAAAATACGTTTTTTATACACGTGTAACGAACATTTGGCGTTATATTACAATAAAGCTAGCCTTCGTATTGATTACATTAAAAAAAACTCCCGGAAAAAATCTACAGAGTGTGTAGAATATCCAGTTTTTTTTTCACCTCTGGGGAAAAGTTGGCGGGGCCCTTCAGATGGGAAATTTAACGCCAAAAGGGGATTGTTTTAAAAGCATTATTACATTTTTATATTCTACTTTGTTATCAAACATTAATGAATTGTTTTGCTCCAAATGATAACTTAGATTATGCACAAACTTGGTGTGATAAAATATTGCTGGGATTGTTTTCGAAAATTCCTCTATATTGTTGGGATTGTTTATCTTCCTCTATCTTAGTCAATTTTTCCCGATTTTGGTCATTTTGTAAAATAAAGCTTATATTCTGGGGAAATTTTAAAGTAATTATAGGGGGAAATTATATACTTTTTAAGCAGGTTTAACACTGATTATTGATGTTGTAAATCTATGTTAACTTGTAACAGTTTGAGGAGGTTAGAAGTCACCTAAGTTAAGAAATGTGACCCCTCCCCCGTTATGTCACTATAAACATAATAATGGTTTGGCCCGGACTAGTCCATGTTATGATAGGGTCACTTGACTGCTTGTGTATTGAGGCAGGGTCGTGTAGTGTTTTCATGGAGTCTATGGCGTGCTTCTGTACACGTCGAGGATAAAAGGTTGTTAATGATAATAAAGGTGTTCTGATGCTAGTTTCTGCTTCACTGTAGTCATCTAACAGTGTTGTATTGCTACGTTCTTAATAGTCTCATGGTATTTTGACAACATGCGAAACAATTTGATCCCGTTTGAAACAGAGCCCAAATAAAAATTTGTATACATACGTGGTCATTTGCTGCTTGAAATTAGCTTCTATATAATAGTAATACCATGCCGCCAAAAAAATGGCTTAAAGTCAAGAACTCTATCGCCTATATTAACGGGGCAGTTCATCTCAGAACTCTGGCCCCATGTTCACAAAAGATGAACTCTAGGAGCAAGATCAATTTTAGCTGATCTTGATCTTCCAGCTCAAATGAGCGGAATATCAAAGATATTTTAATTTTCTCCTTGATATAATAACATGATTTATGTAAGGTTTTGAATAAAATCTTTCTATCAGATAGCAAATGTACTCTGATAGGAGGTCATAATCGTGTATCAAAAATTAAATTTGATCGTAATTTTTAGTGAACGCCATTTTTTGAGCCTGATCCTGAAATATCTGGCTCAAGTTCATCTTGAACCTGAAAATCAGGCTTAACTTGTTTTGTGAACACGGGGCCTGCAGATCCTTTTGGAAATGACACAGCCCCTTTTTTGGAGACTGTTACACATCGACCATCACCTCCATCTGCTTCCCTGGTGGATATAGTGGTCGAGGTCAATTAGCCTGCATCTCAGCCCTCCTCTGACAATGAGGATGAATTTCCTATCAGTAAGGCAGCATTTTATACCTTTTAGGAAACAATTCGGCGGATATTCGTGTTACGCCCGGGACATTTCTTGTACTTTCGAAGTACATTTGAAATATTTGAGCTGTATTCTGAATCAATTCTTCGGGCTGCTAATAAGAGTTCTCTCCTGCTGGCGCAACTGGAGTTTCGCTTTACTTATATTTGAACGTTCCAACAATCGAGACACCGTCTGTTCAGACTTCAGGCGACAATCCAACAGTATTCGTACGGCAGTCGATTTACATTCTAACTATTTTGGCTGCATTCTAAAAGCCTTCTAAATAAGCCTAGGAGCCTACTATATTTTATTTATAAAATAGATACTTACTTCGTTGTATTGCGTTTTTTTGTAGCATAACGTATGAACAAAATTAATAGGTTATTTTGTTCAGAGTAAGTATTCGGCGTTTCGAAATGTTTTCATAACGATAGTGATTATGTACTTGTGTCATAGTAAGCTAAAGAATTAAAACCTAAAAGTCGCATGAGCAAAATCTTACACACGAAATCAATTTTGCCTTCGTCGTTTAATTCCTGCGCATCAAAACTCCTAATCGTATGAAGTACGATTAGAGTCTTTAATATATTAGACAGAATCATGCTCGTAGAAACGAGCATCATGCTCGTAAGGTGGAGCATCATGCTCAATGAACGAGCATGAAGCTCAGTAAACGAGCATCTTGCTCTTTCGGCCGAGCATCATGCTCATCAGATCGAGCATCGTGCTCGTCAATTCGAGCGTGACGCTAGTTTTTGGAGCATCATGCTGGGTTAGGCAATAAAGACTCTCTTCGTACGGCCTAGTACTATTGAGCATGATGCTCAATGACCGAGCGATTTTACTAGTCGGTAAACAACTGCAAAACGAAAACTATTTATTCAACAACACATTATTTACAATAAATTGCTGTGTCTTTACTGTTACATACATCGTACTGTTCATTTTTTGATTTGTGACTAGCATTTTTGAAATTATTTTCACTTATTGAATTGATCCTTTTAAAATTATGTGATCACATTAAACCTCATAAGATTTATCAGCGTTTAAGAAGTTTTTATCAAAGCACATCAGGCCGTTTGTTTATCTGTACTGGATTATAACACTTTCTTGCTACATTCTTAACAATTAAACTATTACAATATAACAGTTATACATTGAAAGGGAAAAAAAAGAAACAAACATCCACCCAATGTAATAAAATACTATAAAATCGATGAACAAAGGTTAAAATAGCAACAGCAAGACTGACATAGGAAGGAATTATTTTGCAGCAAAATAAAAAAAAAACTACGACTATCCAAACCAGTATAAAACTCTATTGCTGTTTAAAATATCTCGACACATGTTGTTCGTTCTTCCTATTAATTATGTATGTACAATAGACATAATTATTACATATTCTCAATGACACCTTTTTTGGCCACATACATGCGAGTGTGTAATTCGTAAAATAAAACTATATATGAACGCATCAGCAAATCATCCAGCAAACGAATGTTTCTATGATTAGCCCATCAATTACTGTAAAGTAATTAGATTTCGCGGTGGTCTATTTTTGGCGTATTTCAAGGTAGGTCACTTACCATAGAAAATAAAAATTGCGCAAATTTAAGACGTTTTAAAACGTTTTTTGCGAAATTTAGAAACGGCAAAATAAAATGGTTTACAGTGTTCATACAAAAATGTTAATATATTTAGCACAGTCGTAATCGATACAAAGATTTTTTTACTATCATAAGCACAATAATGCATTTATGATCGTTATAATTAGCGTACGCTTTTGGCAAATATTTTGCTGACCATTGGTCAATTGGACGTAAGAATGGTCAAGACGACGACAGTTGATGTCGTCACTAGGAAAATGAAGATGTACATGAAGAACCTATCCAGAATCAGGGCCACTTCCTTCCACGAGTAGAACTTTTCTTCATCTACTTCCCCACCCACCGACTTTTCATCGTTGAAAGACACCTTGCCGTTCATTCGTCCGTTAACATTGGGATCTTTGTCCTTAACGTCTTTCAACGTCAAGATCTCGTTGTCTCCGCTTGGCCTTACCTTACGTTTATTGCAACACGTGTCTCCTGTTGAAAGAGCAAAAGTTAATGTTACTCATCTTATATTATCAGTAGAAAAAAGTCCTAGTTTGAGAAAGCCCTAGTTTCGAAAGTCGCTTGTAGTACAATGTAGTAATATACGCATCCAAACATGAAGCAGTCAACATACCGTAATTATTCTATGTTTTCAGACACTTAAATATAATTAATTTTTTTCGTGTCCGAGAATTTTCATGTTGTGACAGTGAAGTGTTTTAATTCAATGTTTTGAAATTGGAATAATACATGTTTCATACGCATGGTAATTTATAATGTGTGCATGGCTTTAAAACTTTAAATTAATTGCGTTTTTATGAAAGAACATTAAATGTAAAATTATAGTACAGCAAAAACAAAAGACAACAAAATCAAAAAATTTTGATTTATAAAACCAACTTTAAAATATATTGTCATAAATTATGGGTTTTAAGCTGACTGTCCGAAATAAAGAGTTACAAAAAATATTGTTTTGGTTAAAAAAGAGGGTGTCCGAAAACTTAGAGTAATTACGGTAACTACCACTTGGATCATAGCTTTGAATCGGGCGTTGAAACCAAATAGGAGTTTAAACGGGTGTAAAGGCCCACCAAGCCTTACACTCGATAAAGAAATAATCACTATAAAAACAAATACAAATAAATATAAACCTCATAATAAAAACAAAATTATTTTACTGAAAGAGAACCTTGATACTGCCGTTAGTGTATACTTAACCCTAAACAACGTTAACTATAAATTGAGAATTATATTTTGTTGCTTGTTGTTTGCAGTGAGTAATGGTTTATATAGAGAATACTAGGTTAGTGTTGAATAAAGATACGTTTATTGAGCAAGGCTTAGAAAACCTGAACCACGAGCATTGGCGAGTGGTTCACGTTTTCGTGCCGAGCAAATAAACTTATCTTTATTCAATACTTACCTAGTATTTTATTTATCCCAGCATTTTCTGTCTTTATTTGAAATAAACGAAAGAAAACACTCTAAAAACACACTAAATATTGCGAAAAACATACCATGACGTCATCCAAATCAACAAGATGACGTCATTATGCTGCGCGTGTTTGCTTTATCACCACAGTGTTGAAATAAAGCAAAGTTTATTCCATGGGGGTTTATTTCGTCAATGTATGCATGATGATGGGATAAAATTAGATCATCAGCAGACTAAAGCCGCTAGCCTACTGAGGATCAACACAACTGTAAATGAGCGATGTTAATAAGCTGTCCATATAGTCTGCTGATGACGTCGTATGTATTGGAACGAAAGCTAAGGGCTACCTTGCTGATACTTGTGTTGGTCATCAAAAAGTGTTATTAAATACAAAGGATTTGAGGCATTCTGAACTTTTTTTTACAAGACACGTCTGGACACATGCTACACTCTATCTGAAGGCAAACTCTAAGAGCGAAGTACAGAACAGGCAGCAAATGTCTCTCTTCCCATATTCAGTCTCTTTAAGGATAGCCATTTAATCACCCGATATACACAGACATGTAGAATTAGTGCGTACGGAAAAGAATCGCCAAACGTGTGTGTGTACGTTAGTTAATAGACAGTTAGAATGACGGCTGCAATACAACATGGTATGATTGGTCATGGTATGATTGGTCATCTAGAGATCAGGGTCAGTACTCATAAAGCATCTTAGTCGAAAAATATTCTGACATTTGCGATTGGATTTAGCATCTTAGTCGAACAATATTCTGACATTTGTGATTGGATTTAGCATCTTCGTCGAACAATATTCTGACATGTGTGATTGGATTTACCACTCAGTCGAACAATATTCTGACATTTGTGATTGGATTTAGCATCTTAGTCGAACAATATTCTGACATTTGTGATTGGATTTAGCATCTTAGTCGAACAATATTCTGACATTTGTGATTGGATTTAGCATCCTAGTCGAACAATATTCTGATATTTGTGATTGGATATAACATCTCAGTCGAAACATAGTCTGACATTTGTGATTGAATTTAGCATCTTAGTCAAAAATATTCTGACATCTGTGATTGGATTTAGCATCTTAGTCGCAAAATAGTCTGACATTTGTGATTGGATTTAGCATCTTAGTCGCAAATAGTCTGACATTTGTGATTGAATTTAGCACCTTAGTCGAAAAATAGTCTGACATTTGTGATTGGATTTAGCATCTTAGTCGAAAAATATTCTGACATTTGTGATTGGATTTAGCATCTTAGTCGAAAAATATTCTGACATTTGTGATTGGATTTAGCATCTTAGTCGAACAATATTCTGACATTTGTGAATGGATTTAGCATCTTAGTCGAACAATATTCTGACATTTGTGATTGGATTTAGCATCTTAGTCGAACAATATTCTGACATTTGTGAGTGGAATTTCTGAAAATGAAATGCAAGAATATTAAAAGAATATGCCAAAGAATTTGAAAATTATGTAAGTTTCAGACGTTCGTAACATATCTCCTCAGGGCTGTCATTAAATAGTATACGTCCAATGTATACAAAACACTATCATTATAAACGTATACTGTCATTAAATAGAATACGTCCAATTTGTACAAAACACTATCATAATAAACGTATACTCTTCAATGAAGTATGGATGGTTTGTTTTTGTCCAAACAGCTATCAGCTGATTTTTGGTAAAAGAATCTCGCTGTGTACAAAAACAGCTGTCTGACTAAAAGTTGACAAGACGTAAGGTTATTTTCTGAACATTAGTAAATGCTTATCTCGACACTGGCAATAATGCAATGGTTGGACTACAAAACCTTCTACAATGACCTGTGAAGAGCTTTTATGTGTCTGCCAACCAGAAATATATGTCGTTGTATTTGACTTGCTGCCAATCCACCACATTTCAGCAAAATTCTTTAAGGTCAACCCTACCGTTGGAATTGAACACTCGACGATATATGCTTGACTATGGGGTTAACCATTTAGAAAGCCAGATCTCCATTGTTTGATGTAGAGGTAGTGTAAAAACATTTGAGGCGTAGTGTGGAAAACCCGGACTTAATGTATGTGCGTAAAGTGTCGTCCCGGATCAGCCTGTGCAGTCCGCACAGGTTAGTCCTGGACGGCACTTTCCGCATACAGTGGATTAATGTTTAGAAGAGACTTCCCTGAAACAGAAAATACCCATAAAATCGGAAAGTGTTTCCCGGTTTAGACTGTGCGGACTGCACAGGCTAATTCGGGACGACACTTTACGCACATGCATAAAGCCCGGTTTTCCTATTACACACGCCCCATTTGTATTGTTGACATTCTGTTTGTCGGCGATTGATATGAGTAGGCGTAGTAAAAATACAAAGGTGATAGGTAGGGGTGTCACGATATTAGAACTCCATATTGCAATATTTTGCGATATTTTTTAATTTATCACAATATTTATTGCGATATATTGCCACCATTGTTGTATGTAATTAATATGCTTAAGACTGATCACAGCACTATCAACATGACACTATTTCATAGGGCAGTTTTCATTGTCACTTTCTGATCAGTTTGGACCGTCACTTTCATAGGGCTTGCTCTTAAAATATGTGTATTGGCTGGCGCTTAGTTATTAAACAACACTAACTGATTGTGTTAGTTTTATAGCATATCTTTATAAAACTTGTAGTTTATATGTCATCAATTTCGACAAAGTTACATCTTAAAAATCAAAGCAAGTGGCCTTTCCCTTCGTCTTGCGAAGATGTCTACTACCATGTTAGAATGTATTTCTTTTTCGCGGTAAATGTTGAGAAGACCAATGCCGGCGAGACACTTAGTATTCAGTACGCAAATGGGGTTCATCACACAGCAAGCGAAAACAAACATTTAGTTTTCAGTACGCAAATCAAATTTTACGCAGTAAATTAGGCAGTATCCAGTTTGCAAAGGGGATGGGGGTGACACCCTCTGGTTTGCTGCCGAATTATGACAAAACTAACTAGTTTTAGTAGCGTAATTAATTAAGCAGCAAATAATTAAAAATGAAAATTTTAAAACTGACATTTATTTTGGACAGATCCATTGGGAAATACAAGTATGCATATTTAATGCATGTTTAAGGAGTGTATGATGTTTCGCTTTTTACCTCTTTTTTTATAATTACGTAGACCCAGTCTGTTATTGGATGGATATCATAAATCAGATGTATGTGAAAGACATTGATTTCAAATAAACACTATTCGGAGGGGTTTATTAGTTTCATGGTTTCATTATACCTATTGGGGAAGGAATACGCATGTGCCAGATCCCACTTAGATGTGATGATTTTCATTCTGAATATGCCGTCCCTGATTTGTGTACACAAGTCGAGGAAAACCTCCGGGTTAGGCGGATCGCTGGTAGACGATATTAACACGATGCAAAACAAGGGAAAGAATACATTACGCACAGAAAAGAATTAACTGTTCGCAAAAAAATAAGAGGCGCAATATTGTTTAAAACTAAACGAACACTGACTGGCGAACATTAAAATAAAACGCCAGTTTCTGGATTTATGAGAGTATTGTTTACCCCTAACTCCCCTTTGGCACTGATTTTTATTCCTTTTTTCGAAGTTAATGTCATTTTAGTTTTTGAGATTTTAATTTCAATGTTTTACTCGAACGAGTAAACGAGTATGCGGCGCTACGCGCCTGCTGATGCTGATGACAGTCGCAACAACAGAAAAATATAATTAGCAAGAAGTAAAACAATACAAATATGCATAGCAGTCTCAAAGTCTGCCATCTCTATATACTGTATCTATAATAATATTATTATGTAGTGATATTTACACGTACTGGTACTTCAGTAATGGTGTTTAGTATAGCATATAAGTTGACACAGAGTACTTGTATATGTTTCGTGCTTAAACTAAGTTTAACTTTTTCATTTAAAACCTATTTTATTCTGAAAACAATTATCAGGTTAATGTTAACTGCATGTGAATGAACATTTTAAGGCAATACATGTTTACTAAACATACATGTACATTTGGTAGTTGTCAGTACATTCTTTTAAGGTCCGGCTTTTAATGTGAACCCTACGGTACTATCGACTGTTATATTGTTTCAATTGTCTATCATTGACAATAAGTGTGCTTCAATTAATTTTAAAATTCTGTAACCACTGAATGTCTAAAAATGAAAGGACACAACAGATCACATAAATTGTGCAATATACCAGTATGGACAATTATATTGAAATATTTTATTGCAGAATCAAATGCTGCAATATACCCATATATCGGTATATTGTGACACCCCTAGTGATAGGTCAACGCTGACAGAATGCATGATTATGTACCAGATACAATAGGGTGCAATGCTGTATATAAGTAACAATGGAACTTACCTGACCCATGCCCTTGAAAAATCAAAACAATACAACAGTAAAACCGTCAAGTAAATTTTTATACCTCATCACTAGACAACATATGAACGTGTTAAGTAATAATAAATACATGGCACATGTCTGCAGACGTTTGAATAGCCCCTTGTAGAACCAAGAAGTTTTAATATAAAATATAATTATGTTGTCAGAAAAGTTTATCCAGGGGTCGTATTCCAGAAACACCTCAAGTGAAATCTTATCCTTAGCCTTAAAATCGTCATTTTTCTTAAGCATTTAATTCCATGTATGCATGAATTTCTACCAAATGTATACTTATTATCAACTTATTTTTAACAACAAATATAAAACAATAATGTAAGGCAGAGCTGGGCCGGGCGTCTATAATCGGCCCGCTGCCGATATAAATGGCCGAGGGCCGTTATACGTCTAGGGCCGATTATTTACGCCCGGCCCAGCTCGGTCGTATATTATCGTTTATAACACATATTATGCTATCATATGAAAAGAATCAATCATGTTAATTCCTTTATTACAATTTTTTTTTAACAAAACAATCAAACCAGCCTTTCGTACTTTGATTTACATTCAACTAATTACGCAATACTGTGACGCAATTCTAACCAATGACGTAATTTATAAACAGAAAAACAGTGACGAAACAAACCAGTTTTCGCTGGACTCTCAGGATTGTTGTGACAAGGATTGTGTCGTGTTTGCCTTTATTTTCAGTAAAAACATATCAAATAGTTTACCAAATCATGCATGGACGAATTCAAAAATTATTCTAAATGTTGAGTTTGTCAGTTGGATATATATTTAGAGACTTTAAATATGAATAAAATCAAACCAGTCATTGCGATTTCGTAAATCGTGTTTCTGGTCAGAATGTTTCGCATACAATTAATATTATGATTGTTATAAATGGAGGCCTATGGATACAAGAAAAGGGGATTGAAGTGCTTATTGATGGATTTTTATTGTTAGAAGCAATGGATTGAAGTTGCCATTGAGGTAAAAGTTGCCGAGTTATGAGTATACTTTGGCCCGAGGGCCGTTATACGGCTACGGCCGATTATAGACGCTCGGCCCAGCTCTGCCGTATATTATCGTTTATAATACATATTATCCTGTCACAAGAAAATAATCATGTTACTTTCTTTAGTACACAAAATGTTAACAAAAACACCAAACAAACTTTCCGTACTTTTATTTAACGTCGTAATCGACGTCCATGTGTTACTATTTTGAGTAACAATATGTATTATTTAGACAATAATATACGGCAGAGCTGGGCCGGGCATCTATAATCGGCCCGCTGCCGATATAACGGCCCGAGGGCCGTTATACGGCTACGGCCGATTATAGACGCCCGGCCCAGCTCTGCCGTATATTATCGTTTATAATACATATTATCCTGTCACAAGAAAATAATCATGTTACTTTCTTTAGTACACAAAATGTTAACAAAAACACCAAACAAACTTTCCGTACTTTAATTTAGCATTCAACTAATTACGCAATACGTGACGCAATTCTAACGAATGACGTAATTTAAAAACAGAAAAACAGTGACGAAACAAATCAGTTTTGTTGTGACAACGATTATGTCGTGTTTGCTTTTATTTTTAGTAAAATACATTACAATAAGTTTAATAAATCGTGCATGGACGAATTCTGAATGATGAATGTGTCAGTTGGATAAATATTTTGAGACTTTGAATCGGAATAAAATCAAACGTTCTGACCAGTCATTGCGATTTCGTAAATCGTGTTTCTGGTCAGAATGGTTCACATGCAATTAATATCATGATTGTTAAAAATTAAGGCTTATGGATACAAGAAAAGGGAATTGAAGTGCTTACAGTATTGTTGGATTTTTATTGTTGGAAGCAATGGATTGAAATTGAGGTACAGTAAATGTTTCCGATCAGTTCAATTTTGTTCAGTAATTCTTTTTCTCTAACTCAGAGATGCATAGGCTATAGATCCTATATATTTAATCAATTTAGCTACAGACTTTCGTTAATATTCAGTATTTGCATTTTCGGATATAACCGTTTACTTTGGACTAAATACGCAATTCGTTGTGGTTGACGTCGCGCGATCGGATTCTATATTATGAAAAAATCGGCCGAGGCCAATTATATTATATAGGATCAGCGGAGCCGAGTAACGGCCCGTAATCGACGTCAAATTGTTACTATTTTTAATAACAATATGTATTATTTAACTGTAATAGTTTTTTAACTATAATACATATTGTTACTAAAATGTGTGTGATCTCAAACCATGAAACATGTTCCACCTATATTGCTATCGGGAATAATATTTAAAACCAAAAAAAAATCTGGTTTATTGAATATATTGAGAAAACATCGGTACAATAGTCTGTATGTGTTATGTTATTTGTATCTAATCTAGATACCGTCATTCTATGGATAAGTCGATAATAATATAACTTCACTTACATTTAAAATCTTTTGGAAGACCATGTATTTTTTTGGTTTATTGTACAAAACAATACATAATGTAATCTGAACTAACACCGACAGCAACAGTAATGCTATTTCTGATATGTTGCGAATGTGTGGAAAAACGCTTGTAAACATAAGTTAAAGGCCTAGTTTAATCCTTCTTTATTTGACCCCCCCCCCTCCAAATATGGGGTATTGTACCCCTGTGTATTGGCACCCTGCTGTGGTCACAGAGCGGACACAGTGTGCGACCCTTCTCATTTGATATCAATACACGGCTGCAGAGGAAACAGTGCACTTAGCCCTTGATCACTCAGCTGAGAGAAAAGATTGCAGATAATGATTAAAGACATTTTATGTTGGACCAATACACAGAGCGGAATATATCATGGAGATGCCAGACATTTCTTAAACTTGGCCTTTAATCGATAAATACGTTACATTGGAGTAGTGATTGGATAAAATACTATATTAATTTGCAACCCACCTTTCCAGCATGTGACCTTGACGAGGAAAAAGCGCGTGAAGTTCTGCAGCCACGTGGGCGGAGTTTCGTCGTCGTCGTGGTTGAAGTAGATGTCGAGGACAACGATGGTGAAGATAACCGACAGGGTGCTCAGCATCAGAATGATCGTCAAGTAAGAGGCTAGAAAACAGCGTGAATTTAGCGAATCAAACAGAACCTCGTGTCAAGCAAATAATTTTATCTTTCGTAAAAATTACTTGTTAGTCAATATCAGTTATCTTATCATTTCTTATCTCAATTTTTATACTAAATTACATTTTATACTAAATAACAAAAACATGAATGACGTCAGCAAATCAACAAAATGACCCCAATATATTTCGTGTTTTTGTTAATGTGACAATATTTATTTGTCACATATTTCCTCTTAATTCCATTAATAGTGTTTCTAAAAAAAGTTGATCACTTATGACAAATCATTTAGTTCAATTGTTAAATTTACTAATTCTTCAATTGTGTCATCTTAAAGATTTTCTTCCAAATGTTTGATTTGTTTAAATAAGTCACTTTCTTGAAGTTTGTTTTGCTTTTTTTTATATAAGACCCATATGAAATAGACTTTCCTCTTAATTCCATTAATAGTGTTTCGATGTAATCATGTAATTATGAACGTTATCATATTCATCCTTACAAACTGAATGATACCCTGAGTACACAAATATGAATAAATAGCAAACAGTTTAACCTTAGTCACATCGACATATAGGCTTATTAAAAACAAATCCAGTAAAACTAGCATATGTAATGGTTTTGCCAATATTGTCACATTACGGAGATTTGAAAACATTGTCAATACATTAAAGTTGGATATTTATTTTACACTGCTGATTTAGTTACTGTAAGTGAATACAAATACAAATACAGACAAAAGCAACAAAAGAAAAGAAAAATGTATGTGTGCACGTGCAATGGGATCTCTGTAGTTAAAGCAACACATGATGCTAAATTTATGGCAATATTATCAAGACTTTATTTTCCTTTAAAAAAGCATAACAATTAGGTTAAGCTAGCCGCGAAAGAAAAAAAACAACAACAAAAAACAAAAAAACAAACAGCAACAACAAAAAAACAATCCACTACACATAGTTGCTTCAATCGAAAACGAAAGAAATGAAGCACAGTAGATTAAACAAATAAGACATATCTTATAACAGTATGAAAATAAGAGTGTAATGGAGTTTGTTGTTTTCAAAGAATTATAATTTATAAACAAATGATGAAAAAATATGCAAGGAATATTCATTAAAGCATAATGCAAGCATATAGAAACTAGTTTTGTACATAAATTAATTGTGAAAAAAAAACATGTGCATATTATTTAAAAGTGAACAGTATATGTCAAGTCATTCCTGCGGTAGTTTTAGTTATGATCCCCTTCCTATGTTACGTTTCGTTTTGGAAAAGGAAAAAGTATAACCTTAATTACTGCCAAATAATGTTATTAACCAGTAGACATGCCAACTTAATTGTTAACGCCTTGTATAACTATTTAAAAGATTTAGAATCTACCATTTATGCTTATAAAATACAACAAGCTATTTTTTCACTAAAAGAAAATATATCAAAAGCATGGCAAAATTGTAGATAAGGGAGATAGTTATCATATCGGTATTGAAATTATTACGAATAGCGCAGTATTGCAGTATTGGTTGTCTCCCTTGATATCAAGCTTATAAAACACCCGGTAGAATTAAGAGTTCATTCAAACAAAAAAAGTCGAAGAATACGTTTAAAATTGAATAAATATTTTGTTACTATAAATGTTGACAAAAAAAAAACGTTTTCTGTATCAAAAGCTACGACCAACGTAATCAATACCACAGTGAAAATAGCCGAACAACTAATTATAATAACAATTAAATGCTTATACAAGATTCATGAAGTACAAGTACATGTAACAGAAAAACAATGAAGAGTTAAATGTCTCGCACTGGATTATAATAGGATCTACTGGGCTGATCGTTGGACTGCTGCACGAACTGCACGTGTTTTATCCACGGTTTGCGAGTAGGACTTTTTAGGCCAGGGCATGTCAAGCCAATGTTTAATGTCTTTTTACTCTAAGCGGTCTACATGTTGTTTGCCACGAAACAGTACATACAAGTTTCCTTCAAAAGACCACATTTTTTCAACACGTTCGGGGTCTTTTAGGCGTGAAGACGCCAACACCTCAGCGTTCAGCTTTGTCAGATCCTCGTTTGCGAATATATTGGATCCTTTGAATTTCTTGGCCAGGCGCATTACATCGACTGTCGTTTGTCGTCGTACAAATTTTACGATGATATTTCTGTTTTCATTTGTTTTGAATTTACCCAAACGATGAGCAATGTCTATATCGCCAGGCTGCAGGTTCATTTCTAACTTTTCGTTGATAATTTTAACTACCTGTGACGTCACCAACTCGGACGTTTGACGGTCATGGTTACCCGCAACGCCGGTCAGCCGGATGTTATTGCGGCGACTGTACTGTTCATGGTTGTTGGCGACTTCATCACCGAGTGCCGACTGCATTTGCTTTTCTGACGCCAGTTTATGACATTCTGATTTAAGATCTTCAATGCATTTGTCTTTTGCACAAATTTTTTTTTTTAATCTGTCTACTTCATTTTGTTGCTCGAAGAATTTCCCCTCCAGGATCTCGAGTCGATTTATTACGGAACCTAGTATTTTGTCCTTTATTTGTTCAACGGTATCTTTTATAACGTCTTTTATAAATGAAGAATCATCTTTTGTAAGCTCTTTCGTCAATTTTTGGTTTATTTCGTCTAGCCTTTTTTCTATCTTGACTATGTCTGGCGCGCACGTGGTTTCATTGCCGTTACTGTGTACAAAGCTTGATAAGGTCTTTTGTTTTTTGGAGTCAGGTTTGGTTTTTTTCTCTTTGCTGTCTTTTGCTGATGCATTGGCTAATTTTCTCATCGAAGACTGAACTCTCCAAGCAACTAGTATCATGAACTGTCGCTTCACTGGCCGTGGAGGAGTGTGCACGTTTTCCACTCATTTTCGCTAGCGGCTAAAAGCGCACACAATACTTATCAGATTGTATTTGCCACTAACAGCGTACTGGGAAGTACGTACAGTAACTGATTATAACTTGTTATAACTGGTTATATATAATAACGGTTGTAGCAAAATGAACGTTTATCTTTAGAGCTTGTCAACCATGACGAATGCAAGGTTGTGCGATATTGTTCTTTGTTGACAGCCTCGATTTGTGTCACGTTATAAGATTTTGGAGGGATAATCTCCACCCACTTGTCAAGCATCTGGTGTCGATCTAGTCAATTTCTATCATTTTAAACGCAAGTTCTCAATATAATATTATACATACGATTGCTCCTGTAAATTTTAGTCCGTATTAATGTCACATTTCACACTTGTATCACTAATCCGACGCGTTTTTCCACCAAAAACTGTAACAACTATTTTTTCATTGCGCCATGTATCAAACCGGAAACGACATTGTAGTGTTAATCATTCCATATAAAACACAAACCACATTCATGTCAATAATACTCAAGACAAAATTGGTCATGCATGTGGAGTCTTTTGGACAGATATGACTATTGTATCGTTAGACTCGGGAATACATTTATCATTGTAATATTTTTGTTTTATATTAGGTAATGCTTATCAAGCATTTCCTTATACAGGGATCTGAATTAATCCTCGAACAATTTCTTGAGACATGAGAGGCTCATTGTAGTTTACAAACAGGTCATGACTTTTTATTTTAGGAAAGTAGGAACATAAAATAACTAAGAAATGCTAATCACAATGGCATTCGTGAAATATTGGTAAAGGGGTATATTTCGCAATTTGAGACCAGGACTGGTTCATGTTTTTACAAAGAATGTAAGAACAATCTTATCGTTCTCAAATTGTTTAATTGAATTTTCTGACTTTGTAATGCAATGTTTGAAGATTGTGACAGAAAAATTAATGAAATTCAAAGTGTAAAAATATTTAATATAAAGCATGCTCATAGCCCATATTAAAGGTGCTGCAGACATTAATTCTAATTTAGACCTAATTTTTTTAAGGCTTTAGTTAGAATCATACCATATTTTAGCTAGCAATGTGGGTATCTAATGCATTTACTTGCCCAATAATATAAAATAAAAGTCCTCTTACATATCACATATACCATTTCACGACATTGTAAATGACCTAGTTGCCAAATTGATAGCCGACCGCGTTTAATATTTATATAAGCATTGTGCATGAACAGTGAATACGTTTGAAGTTTTAGTTTATATATGAAGTATCTTGATTACTATGGCATACTGTGTGAAATGAAAACATCTATCCTGAAGTGGTGGAAACTACAAGACGACAACCACAAAAATGGCTTAAAAATCTTTATAAATATGGCCCTTAACCTTTGGTAAAATGACCTTCTTATATACGGAGGAATGATAGCTTACGAACACTTACACAAGATACTGGCACTCGTAGAAGTCTTAGGGATGTTGTCCGCAATCAGAGTTAGGTACACAGCATAGGCCAGAAGCACTGGAAAATGTATATGGAAATCCGAGTTATACACAGCATATGCCAGTATCACTGTAAAATGAACATGGAAATCAGAGTTAGGTACACAGCATAGGTCAGAAGCACTGGAAAATGAATATGGAAATCAGAGTTAGGTACACAGCATAGGTCAGAAGCACTGGAAAATGAATATGGAAATCAGAGTTAGGCATCACTGTAAAATGATTATGGAAATCAGAGTAAGTAACACAGCATAGGTCAGAAGCACTGGAAAATGAATATGGAAATCAGAGTTAGGCATCACTGTAAAATGATTATGGAAATCAGAGTAAGTAACACAGCATAGGTCAGAAGCACTGGAAAATATATATGGAAATCAGAGTAATGTACACAGCATATGTCAGTAGCACTGGAAAATGAACATGGAAATCAGAGTTAGGTAAACAGCATAGGCCAGAAGCACTGGAAAATGAACACGGAAATCAGAGTAAGTTACACAGCATAGGTCAGAACACTGGAAAATGTATATGGAAATCATAGTTAGGTACACACCATATGCCAGAAGCACTAGAAAATGAACATAGAAATAAAGTTAGGTAAACAGCATAGGGCAGAAGCACTGGAAAATGAACATGGAAATCAGAGTTAGGTACACAGCATAGGTCAGAAGCACTGGAAAATGAATATGGAAATCTTAGGTAAACAGCATTGGTCAGAGGCACTAGCAAAATGAACATAGAAATCATAGTTAGGTAAACAGCATAGGTCAGAAGCACTAGAAAATGAACATAGAAATGAAGTAAGGTTAACAGCATAGTTAGATTCACTGGGAAATGAACATAGAAATCAGAGTTAGGTAAAAAGCATCATAGGTCGGAAGCACTGGGAAATTAACATGAAAATCAGATTTAGGTACACAGCATGAAATGCAAAAAGAGGAGTACTAGCCAAAATTATTCACACATGTTTAAATTTGACCTTGAAACGTGACCTTGACCTTTGACTGATAAGCATGTGCCATGTGCGTGACACATTGTTTAGTCGTGTGGAGTAACAATTTGAAACAATAGTAAATCATTCCAGGCATTTAGAAGTTATAAAGACACTTGACACATTGTCTAGTCATGTGCAGCAACAATTTGAAGTTATATTAAATCCTTCAAGGCATTTATAAGTTATGAAGAGCTCAAAATACAAATATTAAACTTTCGACCATAAATTGTGACCTTGCCCTTTTACCTACAAGCATGGGTCATGTACATAACACATCATCTGGCCATGGGGAATAATTCTCTTTAGTAATATTAAAATCCTTAAAGGAACTCAGAAGTTATAGTGCGGAAATGTAATACAACAAGGAATTTTATTTAGACGAAGAATATGGCCTTGACCTTTAAGGTAGCCATCTAGTTCTTGCGCTCGACACACCCTCTCACATAGGTGAGCATGGGTGCCAAGTTATTTCAAAATATGTCCATGCATTAGGAAGTTAGAGCTGGGACAAACGCTATTCTGACAATAAAGTACTCTATTTTGACCTTTGACCTAAAAGTATGACCTTAACCTTAAAGATAGCTATGCGATTCTTGCGCGCGACATACCGTCTTACATAGGTCATCATTTGTGCCAAGTAATTTAAAAATCATTCAGTGCATGGGGGAGTTAAAACTCGGACAAGCAATATTTTGACAATAAAGTACGACCTTGACCTTGACGGTAGACATCTGGTTCTTGCGCGCTACACACCGTCTCGTTGAGGTTAACATTTGTACCAAGTTATTCCAAATTCATTCCATGCATGGGGAAGTTAGATCTCGAACAAACCCTATTTTGATCATAAAGTGCTCTATTTTGACCCTTGACCGGTCGGTCCGTGTGTCGGTCCGTCTGTCTGTCTGTCCCCAAACGTGTCCGGACTCTAACTTCTCTATGCATTGAATTTCGATATAACTTGGCACAACTGTTAACCTCAATGAGACGGATAGTCAATTTCTTGCCATCAGACAGACACATACAAAATAGTGACATTGCAGTTTATGCTTTTCTAAAGGCACACAACTAGTTCCGTACCTGTGAGAGACATCCCTATTCTCTCCCCGGACTCTGGTGGAAGTTTGAAGACGAACACGATTAGAGAAGACATGAGGATCACGGGAAATATCGTGTTCAGGATGTGATACAGGGGCCGCCTCTTCAGTTTCAGGATGAAGTTTAATCTGAAAACAATATCCGTTTATACATATTAATGAACAAAATAACACGTTTTAAACATAGATAATTGTATATTAACGTTTGTTAACGTCACAATACATGTTATGTCACAATTTATGTAGTGTCACATAAAATACATACTTATATTAGATAACATACATACTAACATTAGATATTAGGTTATGAATATTTAGTTAGAGTGTCTGTAAGGTCACAATACAACATCGGACATCATGCATTAATCTGTCAATAGTGGTGAACGTGTGCACTGTCCCATTTTCTTTTAATTCTCACTACATGCACAGTCGTTTGTCATACAATGCTACATTGCATACATTGTCACGTTAAGTTTAAGGTCACATTACATACAAGGTCAAACTACATATACTGTAACATAATATAAAAGATCACATTATATAAAAGATCACAAAAGTATATAGTTAAAGGTCCCATTTCAAAAAAGGTGACGTCACCATGTATAAAATGTCATTATGTATACATGTCAACAGTTCATTCAGTGTCACCTTACATATAATGTTAAATATGTAAATACATTTAATTATAACTAGCTTTCACAACAAAAGACATATCGGATGAATTGTATTTACCAAACTTTCTTTTATCGTTTCTGAAACATTGCATACATCATCATGGCAACTTATGTTGAATATACATATAATATTTGAATGAGTACTTCTGGTTGTTTGTAGATATGTTAACACAGAAATATAATATCACCCTGTAAACAATAACATCATTATATTACAATCCACGATAAAGTCGATTCAAAGATTAGTTCCTTATGAGCGGATATTTCATTTACAGAAAACAGTGGAGATCGTGATTTTCGATTTGAAAACACGCTGCAATGGTCTGTTATGAAATCGTCTGAATGGCCTACATGTACTTGTATATCGATTCTTTCATGTTGATAACGATTCTCGCATGCATGTTTACCGACTATACATGCAATGTAAGCATATATAAAGACGGGCAGTAATATATTAGGTATCCTCAGACTCTGATTCAGGATTTTAAGAGGGGGCGGAAATATTCAGTAACTGAAAAAGGCTGACGAAAAAAACAAACAGATTTTATGTATTTTAGACATGCTGGGATAAACTTAGAATGGTGCAATTTCTGCAAAGAGCTACAATTTAACGAAAGTACCGAAGAATTATGTTTCTTTATTATAATACATTGATTTAAAAATACTTCAAAGGAACGAAAGGCGTAGGTTTATGTTTTAACATTGTAATGTTTGAAATGTGATTATGGAACAATTTTAGAGGGAGCGTACGCCGCTTCAGCCTCATCTTAATCCGCAAATGATCCTATAGCTACCTGTCATAGCTGTATAAATCGTCCTTGCTTCTCTGCGCAGACTCTTTGGTGGTGCTCGTGCTCAACAACTCCCACTCGCCGTTCTCCTGCAAGCAGACGATAAAAACGATTGTTTTGGTTTTGTTTGTGTTTTACTTTCTTCCGTATTCAACAGTATTTCAGTCATATAACGGCGGTCAGTTAACCTACTCGCACTTTTCCTGGGCAAGCTTAGCCGGTGCGACGGGATCAAAAGAATGCAATGCAATGACATCAGAAGCAGATGAAACAATGCGAGGCGAACAGATCCTGACGAGCAAATGCAAAGGCATAAGAAATAGATGACTAAGAAGAGAACCGAAGCAGATACCATGCAGTAGAAGCAGCAGCATATGTTTGACAGACGTTTAACCATTTATTAAATGGCAAAGTTGGTAAGATTGTGTGATTGCTTAAAGGCCTAGTTTAAGGAAAGTCTGAGTCTCTGTGGGGTATTCCACTATGTGTATTGGTCCACCATAAAATCTCTGACCAGTATCTGCAATCTTTTCTCTCAGCTGACTGAGCAATGGCTGTATGCACTGTTTCTTCTGCAGCAGTGTATTGATATCAGGTGATAAGGATCACCACACTGTGTGCACACAGTGACCAAAGCAGGGTGCCAATACACAGGGGTACAATACCCCAGATTCTTTTTGGAGGGGGGGGGGGGTCGAATAAAGAAGGATTAAACTAGTATGTTTCGCACTTACATTGAAGTTGTCCAACATGACGGGATTGCTAGTGAAACCCAGGGTTATCTCGTTGGAAGTGTACGCCCACGTTGTCAAGGTGATGCTGAAACAAGAGACACGTGACCAAAGTCATAAATCGCCCGACGACTACGAAATTTCTCAAACTCTAACTTAGACTCTATCTAAATTATTGACCAATGAGAATGCTTGTTACATGTGAGCTTTGATTTAAATTGGTTATATATTTAAGATTAAGACTAAGATTGAGCTTAAAAGTTTATAGTCGTGGGGCAGAGTTATAATGGTTTAACTATTAAAAACATAACTTTCAGATGTATGGTTTGACTCATTATCGTGTTTCTGAAATTAAAAAAGCTCCTAATTTGTTTTCATCAAGCATACTTGTTTTAGAAGGTTTGTTACCATTATAGTTTAATAGTTGTACATGTAATTTAATAACAATAAACACCGAACAATGCCGATCACAACGGTAAATACGTATATATAGGATCTGACACGAGTTGTCATTTCATACCATAATTTATCAAGCGAGTTCAGGAATTGTGTTAGTAAGCGAGCCTTTGGCGAGCTTACTAACGAATTTCCTGGACGAGTTTAATAAAATATGGTATGAAATGACAACGAGTGTCAGATCTTTTTTATCACATGCTTTTAAACGAAATAAAACCATTCTAATTTTACGAAAATAAGTTGGTACATTCTGAAAGTTGTGTACTGACGTAACGTCATTTTATGTTGACGACGTCATTTCACCAAAATAACGTAATGCGATTAGTCAGTCAAAGAACACGTAGCCAATGAAAACGCTCAAAATGTTATCTTACACATGTGTAAGATAGAAATATTCGTAATGGTTGTACTAGTATTACACGGAAAACAAGGTATAACATGTGATAAAATGACGTATTCTTAATATTGGGACACAATCAGACGAATGATTTTTTCTGCTTCTAAAAATTTGGACAGCAAACAAATTTATTATTTTTAAGCTTTCAAACAAATAGAGTATCCTACGGTAGGCATATTTCAATAGCCCGGCGAGTACCAGCCACAGGGCTTTCGAAAGGTCGTAAGTAGATATTGGCCAAAATACAGGCTCGTACTAACGACGATG
Source organism: Congeria kusceri (assembly GCA_027627225.1). Taxonomy (NCBI): domain Eukaryota; kingdom Metazoa; phylum Mollusca; class Bivalvia; order Myida; family Dreissenidae; genus Congeria; species Congeria kusceri. Next base: position 8,616,203 of record CM051040.1, on the reverse strand, counting down.
CACCTATCAATATTTTCCCCCAGGGGTAGGATTACGAAATGTCTCCCCCGTTGCAGGCAGCTGAGATCCTCTGAACATAAAAAATGTTTACTTTATGATTACCTAAAACAGCGAATATAAGAGGTATTGAATTAATTTATTTGGAAAACTACCGTCCCTGCATTGCAGATGGTAGTAAGTGGCGTCTGCTTACCCATATTCTTGGGTATCCAGAGGGGAGTAAGTGGCGTCTGCTTACCTACATTCTTGGGTATCCAGAGGGGAGTAAGTGACGTCTGCTTACCTACATTCTTGGGTATCCAGAGGGGAGTAAGTGACGTCTGCTTACCCATATTCTTGGGTATCCAGAGGGGAGTAAGTGACGTCTGCTTGCCTACATTCTTGGGTATCCTGGGGTCGTAAGTGGCGTCTGCTTACCTACATTCTTGGGTATCAATAGGCAGTAAGTGACGTCTGCTTACCTATATTCTTGGGTATCCATAGTCAGTAAGTGACGTCTGCTTACCTACATTCTTTGGTATCCAGAGGTAGTAAGTGGCGTCTGCCTACAGACATTCTTGGATATCCGGAAGTAGTAAATGGCGTCTGCTTACCGACATTATTGGGTATCCAGGGGTAGTAAGTGGCGTCTACTTACCTACATTCTTGGGTATCCAGAGGGTAGTAAGTGGCGTCTGCTTACCTACATTCTTGGGTATCCAGGGGGTAGTGAGTGGCGTCTGCTTACCGACATTATTGCGTATCCAGGGGTAGCAAGTGGCTTCTGCTTACAGACATTCTTGGATATCCGGCGGTAGTAAGTGGCATCTGCTTACCGACATTATTGGATATCCAGGGGTAGTAAGTGGCGTCTGCTTACCTACATTATTGGGTATCCTGAGGGTTGTAAGTGACGTCTGCTTACTTACATTCTTGGGTATCCAGAGGGTAGAAAGTGGCGTCTGCTTACCTACATTCTTGGGTATCGAGAGGGTAGTAAGTGGCGTCTGCTTACCTACATTATTGGGTATCCAGAGGGTTGTAAGTGACGTCTGCTTACCTACATTCTTGGGTATCCAGAGGGTAGTAAGTGGCGTCTGCATACCTGCATTCCTGAGTATCCAGAGGGTAGTAAGTGACGTCTGCTTCACAGCTGGTCTCGAACACGCCACCTGGCGTCCACAGCGCAGTTCCGGTGGATATCAACCGGATGAGGGTGTTGGTGTCGCTAAATACCTCCAAGTCGTTGACACTGTGCAAGGTATACCACCACAATGTATTGATACGGGAACGCACATTTTGTTAACTGACATAAAATAGTTATGTATTTAGCTTATGTTATGAAGATTTTATGTTGATATACTAAACTAAAATTTCTGAAAAAATTCTTCAAATTTATTTAAATTAAATTTAAATTCTTTGAATTTAATTATGATTAAATTTAAATCCTTCAAATTTAATTATAATTAAATTTAAATTTTTAAAATTCAAATAGAATTAAATTCAAATTCCTCAAATTCAATTATAATTTAAATTATTCAAATTTTATTATAGTTTAAATTAATTGAAATTATAAAAAAAAAAACGTAGTCAATGGGTAATTTAATTAATTCAGTGACTTCCAGAGATTGTCGAGTGGTCCAGAGGTTGTCGAGTGGAACATTGTATTAAGATATATATTTTCCTTTAAAATGCCTTACTTTAACAATACTTTAAGCATACGACACAAACACTAACGTTATATACTATTGAAATTCATTGTGTTACTGAAACGATAAATGCATTTTAACCTAAAGCTTACGACACATACACAACAAAGTACGATGTCAAAATTTAAAAAAAGTACTTTTTTTAAGTATATAAACATAAAAAAGACAATTAATTGTTTAACCAATCATATCTAAATATAAGGAAATAAAGTGTACATCAGTCTTTTACAGAAATAATCAATACAGCTTTTCTCAAATAATAATATAAACGTATAATGATATTTGTTACTTAATTTTAGGACCACAATTGAACTATTTTATAAAATGAAAAAGGTAAATGCAAACCAAAATATACATTTAATGATTAGAATCAATATGCAAACTGTATTGAAGCAATTCTAAAGAATCGCCAATGGTAAGTAAATCGTGCAGGTAAGACGTTCGCTAGAACAATAGCCATTGTAAAAACAAGACGTTCGCTAGAACAATAGCCATTGTAAAAACTAAAACTAGGAATGCTGTGCGTAGTAAAAAAGTACGTACACATCCAAAAGAAAGAATCTAACTGGTAGGTTCTACAAGAATTATTATACGACGATAAGAGCGAAACAGTAGACTGAGCGTTAGTAATATGTATGAGGCGTGTCGTGGGAAAACCGGGCTTAATGCATGTGCGTAAATTTTCATCACGGATTGGCCTGTGCAGTCCGCACAGGCTAGTCCAGAACGGCACTTTCCGCCTACAGTGGATTTATGTTTAGAAGAGACTTCATTGAAACAGAAAATACATTAACAGCGGAAAGTGTCGTCCTGGATTAGCCTGTGCGGACTGCACAGGCTGTTCCGGGACGACACCTTACGCACATGCATAAAGCCCGGGTTTCCCTCGACACGCCCCATATTTAGTTTCTGGACTTCAACCAATCACGTTATTGAAATCATATCCGGTTTATTGAACGTTGATGACGAAGAATAATACAAGAATTAAAGAGTATAACTTTATATCAATGAGATAACAATAATGGAAACATTAACGGTATAATATCAATAGCAATGATAATAAGTCGCGGTGGCGTAGTGGATACGGTGGCGCCTAGCGATCGAGAGGTTCCAGGTTCGATCCCCTCTCTGGGAGGGTACTCAAGATCTCCCCCCAAAGACACCAAGTACTGATTCTACCCAGGAAACGGACTCGAGAGTGTCTCAATAAGCCTTGAGCTTTCGATGCAATTGAGCTCAAATAAATAGGTTTAAACTCAAAGCAATAATAGCAATACAAAGTTCATTGAAGCATGTCAGTATCCAACCGAAAGTATATGAAAGTAGGTAACCAGTGCCGTCTATTTACCACCACTTACATGCTACACTTTTACTATCCACTAACCTATTTTCGATAACGATTTTCGGGTTCCAGACATAGCTTTCTGAGGAAAATATAAATCGGACATTGCCGTACGTGGAATTCCATCCAAGGCGATTGTCCTGCCATTGCTGATGAAAAAAAAAGAGAACATATTAAGAACATATTTATAACTCGGTGTCCATTACCTCGTGCTTCTCTTTCTAGTTATAAGATTCACCAGATTGGGTAAATACACCAGGTTAAGACGCAATGTCACTAAAAGGTAAGCGTTCATTCGCAAGGACACCAATGTGAACGAAATGCGATACCTAATTAATATACATATATTAAGTTAACATGAAAATGTGTTCAGGGCTAATTCATAAACAAGAACGAACGTTGGACAAACAAATGCTGATATAACAATTATAAACGTGTGGAAAGGTTATTGGAAAAAATATAGAAATGACAAAAGATATATAATTGTAGAAATTATTAAAAGGATACGATTGTAGACTTGATAAAGGAACAAATGTACACTTGAAAAAGGATGCATATGTAGACCTGACAAACAATACAAATGTATACAAGACAATCTGTGCAACTGTAGACCTGACAATCGGTTCAAACAAGTAGGGATAGAAATGTAGAATTGACCAAGGATACACACGTGGACCTAACAACGGATTCAAATGTAGACCTGACAAAGGATTCAAATGTAGACTTGAAAAAGGATACATATGTAGAACTGACAAAGGATTCAAATGTAGACCTGACAAAGGATACACGTGAAGACTTGATAAATGGTACAAAATTTTATGTAAACATTGCAAAGGAAACAAAATATTATTAACAAATGACGATTGATTTAAATAAAAGAAAGTCAATGATACAGGTAGAGCTGAAACGTTATAAATGTAGAAATGTAAATTGCACAAGTTAACCGTTATGCCACTAATTCAAATATTGTGAATCCCATGCACGTGTTGGAAAATCGATATAATTTTATCACATGCTATACCTTGTTTCCCGTGTAATGCAACCATTACGAATATTTCTATCTTACACATGGGTAAGATGACATTTTAGGCGTTTTAATGGGTTACGTATTCTTTGACTGACCAAACGCATGACGTTATTTTGGTGAAAGTACACAACTTTCAGAATTTACCAACTTATTTTGGTAAAATTAAAAGGGTTTTATTTCGTTTAACAGCATGTGATCAACAAGAACTGACCCTCGTTGTCATTTCATACCATATTTTATTAAACTCGTCCAGGAAATTCGTTAGTAAGCTCGCCAAAGGCTCGCTCCCTAACAAAATTCCTGAACTCGTTTAATAAATTATGGTATGAAATGACAACTCGTCTCAGATCCTATATATAATATAGGAATTATACTATGAATTAAAGGGAAACACGCCAATGAAATATTACATCCAATAATACAATCGTATACAATGAAAGAAAGGCATTTAGCGATTTCAAAAACAACAACATTTGTATAGTAACTAAAGCAAGATGACATCGACGATACAAATGCAAATGTCGAAAGTCAAATGATACACAGATGTGGAGTAAGATGTATATAGATCTTATATATATAGACGTATAAAGTAAGATTTCAGGAAATGTTCAATGATACACATAAAGGTAGGCCTTTGTCTTTCTCTAGTATATGAGAGGTCAAATTTGCAGAAATTCGGAGACATTTCCATAGAACTGGCGAGTACCAGACAAGCAGACAGGAAAACGCGTTAACATTGAATTCCAGGGTATATCTGTTTAACTTAGCAGAGAGAGCAGGGATACTTGTAATGTTAATACAAAGTGCACTTCGAACACACCAACACCGGAGAACGGCAGTGCACGTGATGACGTCAGTCCACGTACGCACGTGAGTCACGGGCTCACCTATTCTCAATGACAATCGCGGGTCTCCAAGTGTACTCATCGTTGGAAAACAAGAAAGTAACCTTCGTGTAGTTCGACGACGACTCCCAACTTAATCTGGGGTCCTCCCATATCTTAAATACAATGCATACACACAAGCGGCTACATTTCTTATTGTCCCTTAATTTCATTTCCTTTAGAAGAAGTACAATCTTGCTGCTGATGAATTATATGTACAAAGAATAATCTAGTAGAATAATTTGTATTTCGTTCCGAAATAGTCTGCATTTATCAACCAAAACGTCACTACGTCGCTAAACCGCACTGTGGACGTTTTACGTTACCACGCATTCTATGTTGAATACCAATGTTATTGTCAAAACCTTTTGTTTTTAGATATTATTACTTTCTAACTTGATACTGCAAGTTTATGCACGACATTTCACGAGAATATCAACAAATCTCTTAAATCGCAACATAAAAATTATACGTTGCAAGCCTTGGAAGCCATTCTCTATTTAATACAATTGTCAATATACTAGCATATCTATACATTCACGTACATATAATATTTTCTAATTTGAATATGCTTGTTTGTGCACGAGATTTCACGTGAATGTACTAAATTAGTGTATATACTGTACAAAGTACTCCGAGTACTGCATTAAATAAATCATAGCCATTGGTAAACGCGATTTGAGGGGTCCACGCATAATAATTTAGATGTCTCATGTTGATCAGACCAGAGCACATCCAAACTAAGTCTTTACCACGTCCTGATTGTTTGTAAGGACGTGGTGAGAACTTGGCAAAAAGGCGAAATATCTGTCAATACCTCGCATATATGAAGTCCCTTTGATACGTTCGTATTACGTCAAAGCGGTCCTCACTACGTCCCTACCAAGCATATAACCACGCTCGTACTACGTGTATAGGTCACTAGTGCGCAAATACAACGTATCTACCACGTCCACCAGGCACACGCCACGTAAGCATCACGATACTACTACATCCACTTTGTCATAGAAATTCCCCTAATCGCTCTGTCTTGTATTCGCCATGCAAGGAAAGTTGACATCTGCTGTCCTCATTCAGCCAGTCAAGGACCAAGCAATCCTCGGCCTCCGCCGCTTATGCCTCCTTCTGGTCAGTATAACAGAAGCAATTTAAAATTATATCTCGTTCTATCGGTCTACTGTCCTTCGCGAAAAAATATTTGAAACCTATCCTTATTGCCCATCATTTCAACATGGATGTATGAAGGTAATTCCGCCTAAAGCATTTATACTTTTCCTAAATACATTGGATTGACACAGTGCTGACGTAGTGCTTACGTAGTAAATCATGGGGCATACCTGGCGCTTACCTAGCACTAACACGGTACAAACGTCGATAGCATGTCAAGGACCTGCATGGACCTAGAGAGGACTTGAGACAGTCTTGGTAATGTCTTTGTACGGACGCCACGTGGACGGCGTGAGCGTGATACGGACGCAGTACAAGCGTAGTAATAACGCGAGAACGCGGCCTGCAGTCGATACGTCAGAGACACGTCAGCGCCACGCTCAAGAATTCCTCACTGCGTCCCTATCAAGGCATCAGTACGCTAATGTGGTTCATACTACGCTTCCGATAGGTTCGCACTGCGTCCAAGTCCCTTCCACGTCATCACTACGTAAGTTTTGAGCATGCTCAAAACCTCTCCACGTCCTCCACGTCCATCAAGACCTACCAGGTCTCCACTAAGTATCTGTCGGTTAGCACCACGTCCTTTTAAGTCCTCGCCACGTCCTGTCAGGACGTGGAGGACGTAGTAAAAAGGACGTGCTCCGGTGTGATGGCACTATCAAATAACACACATGATTACAAACTCAGACGTTTCAATCTATGAGCCATTTAAATATGAATGTGTTAATGAAATAGGTGGTTAAGTTTATAAAAGTTTATGAACATCAATTTCTTTATTTCAATTGTAATTAGAACTTTAAAATGCTTTATCTGCGCGTGACAAAAAATCCGGACAGAACGTGAAATAATAACTTACCATTTGGAAAAACCCGGCAGTGGACATAGTTTGGCTTTTGATGTCCTGAAATGATACACACATTATTTATTTACGTAAATGAATATTACCGCTTTCGTTTTCATAGATGTTATTTCTTTTAAATTTCATTTTACGGTTGTAAAAGTCATATAATTATTATGTCTCTATTTATGTCGCCGGGCCCGTCTAGCTCAGTTAGTAGAGCGCTGGAATGTCAATCCGGGGATCGTGAGTTGGAATCCCATCCCGGCCACATAACTTGTGTGGGGATTGGTCATGAAATTATTTCTACGGCCATTCTCCCCCTACCTCTTTAGTATGGTTGGAAAAAAGTGCCCCATTTTGTAAGTCGTTTTCGCTAAATAATATTTTTTTTGAATATTATAGTGTTTTTTATTTTATGTAAACTCATGCATGTACATACTGTACATGTGTATAAATTTGCCAAAGGTTTTAAACCACTACTTGAAGATCGATGTTATTTATGAAAAATAGTCCGTGTTATATTATAAAAGTAAAAAGTAAAGTGTTTGTTTATTATAGTGTCACCCCTCGCGATTAAGGGTCAGCCAGTTTTGACTAATGAGACACCTTTACTGATGAACATCTTTACTCCCGATTCCTATCCTATATGCCGGGCGCTTGGCAGGAATGCAATCGGTACCCCATGATTTAACTAGCTGCTGGGTAGGCAACCGGTCATATCAGAACTCGCACTGTGTAGGACTCGAACCTTCGACCTCCCGCTCCGTAGGCGAACGCCCTAACCACCAGGCCACGGAGACGATTATATTTTCAATGCAGTAAACATATAAAATATTATATTTTCATTGCTTTGACCGTGAAAATATATAATTTTATTTCACCAATAAAAGTCGATAGTTCACTGAAAAGCATATAATAAAATTTAAAACTAAGCTTCTTTTTAAAACATATTTTTTAAAAACAACTTGTGATTTCGTGGGAATAACTGTGATCAAAACAGGTATAGCGTTCCTGTATTTGAAACATGTAATGGCGTCATGTGGCATTCTGTCTACATTCCTTTTGACCCCCACAAGGACTCTTCTTTTTGTGAGCGTTGGTGTGAATGTTCGTCTGTTATCCAGTTAGCATTTTTTCACAATGAGGGTATGAGTGAATTTGCATGAAATATTCAGGGGAGGTTGGAAATGGGAAATGAACAAGTCATTACATTTTCGTGGTGGTATAACTCATTCTTTGCACGACGCACGGGGGAAATAAGATGCCTTGGTGGAGGTTCGCTCTTTGATTTTGTTTTTAAAGCAACATATTTGTTTGTGTTACTTTTAAAGATAAGGCTATTATCATCTCAAACACTGAAAAACGATTGAACAAGAATCGAAAAAGCGTAATAATTAAATACGTTATATTCTCAAAAATTGCTATTATAAATAAATCCCCGTACGCCATAGTAAAGCAACTAGGCGTTGCCTTGGCGCCCGGTTGCCATGCCTACCAGGTCGTTGATGGTGATGAGGTTCAAGGAGACGTTCACTTCGATAATCTCGGAGGGCCGCTGCAGCACCTCGTATCCTGTGAACAGCTTGGTCCTCAACTCCGTCTCGAGGTCCGTAGAGTAGTCCGGGGGCGTGGATCCACTGCCACCTGCACGGGAAAATGAGAAAATATTGTACATCATAGCATAAAAAGTCCGTTTTTAGTCCGTTAATGCGGTGTATTAACGAACAAATAAACATTCGGTTATCGTCAGAAATGGTGTATTATCCAGTAAAGTCACGCGCCAATAACGCCCCGCGTTTTTGCCTAATCGACTAATGACGTCACGTACAGGTGCATGATTAACGTCGTAAACGTCCGCAGAGGCCCTAAAAATGTGTCAACCCATTTTTCGGGCGTCTGCGAACGTTAACGACCTCAAAAAGGTGTATTGTCGCTATAATATAGGCCTGGACCGTTGATCTACCTCCACCTGCACAAAAACATAAAAAAGTATTGTACAATTTAGACCTAGACCGAAGATTCATATCCACCTGCACGGAAACATGAGAAGATATTGTAAAATGTAGACCTCGACAATAGATCCTTATCCACCTGCACGGAAACATGAGTAAATATTGTAAAATGTAGACCTAGACCGTAGATCCATATCTACCTGCACGGAAACATGAGAAAATATTGCACAATGTAGGCCTAGACCGCAGATCCATCTCCATCTGCACGGAAACATGAGTAAATATTGTACAATGTAGACCTAGACCGTAGATCCACCTCCAACTGCACGGAAACATGAGTAAATATTGTACACTGTAGGCCTAGACCGTAGATCCATCTCCAAATGCACAGAAACATGAGAACATATTGTACAATCTATGCCTAGACCGTAGATCCACCTCCAACTGCACGGAAACATGAGTAAATATTGTACAACGTAGGCCTATACCGTAGATCCACCTCCAACTGCACGGAAACATGAGTAAATATTGTACAATGAAGACCTAGACGGAAGATCCACATCCAAATTCACGAAAACATGAGAAAATATTGTACAGTGTAGACCTATACCGTAGATCTACCTCAACCTGCACGGAAACATGAGAACATATTGTACAATGAAGACATAGACCATAGATCCACGTTCAACTGCACGGAAACATGAGAACATATTGTACAATGTATGCCTAGACCGTAGATCGACCTCCAACTGCACGGACACATGAGTAAATATTGTACAATGTAGACCTATACCGTAGATCCACCGCCAACTGCACGAAAACATGAGTAAATATTGTACAATGTAGACCTATACCGTAGATCCACCTCCAACTGCACGGAAACATGAGTAAATATTGTACAATGTAGGCCTAGACCGTAGATCCATCTCCAACTGCACCGAAACATGAGTAAATATTGTACAATGTAGGCCTATACCATAGATCCATCTCCACCTGCACGGAAACATGAGTAAATATTGTACATTATAGACCTAGACCGTAGATCCATCTCCACCTGCACGGAAACATGAGTAAATATTGTACAATGTAGGCCTAGACTGTAGATCCACCTCTACCTGCATGGAAACATTAATAAATATTGTACAATGTAGGCCTAGACCGTAGTTCCATCTCCACCTTCACGGAAACATGAGTAAATATTGTACAATGTATGTCTAGACCGTAGATCCACCTCCACCTGCACGGAAACATGAGAACATATTGTACAATGTAGGCCTAGACCGTAGATCCACCTCCACCTGCATGGAAACATGAGTAAATATAATTGTGCAATATAGGCCTAGACCGTAGTTCCATCTCCACCTGCACGGAAACATGAGTAAATATTGTACAATGTAGGCCTAGACCGTAGATCCACCTCCACCTTCACGGAAACATGAGTAAATATTGTACAATGTAGGCCTAGACCGTAGATCCACCTCCACCTGCACGGAAACATGAGTAAATATTCTACAATGAAAGCCTAGTTCGTATATCAATATCCACCTGCACGGAAACATGAGTAATGATTGTACAATGTAGGCCTTAACCGTAGATCTACCGCCACCTGCACGGAAACATGAGTAAATATTGTACAATATAGGCCTAGACCGTAGATCCACCTCCACCTGCATGGAAACATGAGTAAATATTGTACAATGCAGGCCTAGACCGTTTATCCACCTCCACCTGCACGGAAACATGTGTAAATATTGTACAATGTAGGCCTCGATCGTAGATCCACCTCCACCTGCACGGAAACATGAGTAAATATTGTACAATGTAGGCCTAGACCGCAGATCCATCTCCACCTGCACGGAAACATGAGTAAATATTGCACAATGCAGACCTAGACCGCATATCAACCTCCACCTGCACGGAAACATGAGTAAATATTGTACAATGTAGGCCTAGACCGTAGATCCATCTCCACCTGCACGGAAACATGAGTAAATATTGTACAATGTTGGCCTAGACCGTAGATCCATCTCCAACTGCACGGAAACATGAGTAAATATTGTGCAATGTAGGCCTAGACCGTAGATCCATCTCCACCTGCACGGAAACATGAGTAAATATTGTACAATGTAGGCCTAGACCGTATTTCCATCTCCAACTGCACTGAAACATGAGTACATATTGTACAACTTAGACCTAGACCGTAGATCCATCTCAACCTGCACGGAAACATGAGAATATATTATACAATGTATGCCTAGAACGTAGATCCATCTCCACCTGCACGGAAACATGAGAAAATATATAGTACAATTTAGACCTAGACCGTAGATCCATATCCACCTGCACGGAAACATGAAAAATATATTGTAAAATGTAGACAGACCTAGATCGCAGATCCATATCCACCTGCATGGAAACATGAGAAAATATTTTGTAAAATGTAGACCTAGACCGTAGATTTATCTCATCCTGCACGGAAACATGAGAAAGTACGTGATATTATTGTACAGAATAGTTTGGTATTATTGCCTTTATTTACATACAAATAAATATGCATGGAAACATGAGAAAATAATGGATGTTATTGTTGAGAAATGTTTTGTCTCATTGTTCCCCTACCTCTGGGCATGGAAACATGGGGGAAAACTTGATAACATTGTCTAAATCCGGTCCACTTTTCCAGACACAGTTTAGATTTTAAACAATGGTGGCATACTTCTTCATCGGATGACCTGTTATTTTTTTATTAAATATTAACATAATTATTTTCACGAAAACTTAAATAACGTTCGCGAAACATCTGGCCGTTTTCGTGAATATATTATCTGGTTAGCAAAAAATAAATCAAAATTAGTACCCATTTAAGCAATAGATAATCGGAATTTTGTCGAAATATTCTAATTTATCACGAAAAAGATTTTGATAAAAATCGCAAAGCTTGCCCGATAAAATATTTAACCTTTGGCAACAAATATTGCGATCTTGGGTTGTCATCGTATGCAGTTCTTGGGACCTGTCTTATCAAAGATCTTACGACAAGTTTATGTTACGAATGAATTCTGTAGTTTAAACAAATAGATATTTATGATCAGTATGTTCCTGAAATAAAGGACATTTGAAAGATACCAAGGAAATGAATAGAATTGAAATAAAGTAATCATAGATTTTTGGTGCATAGCATTTATACTTCTTCGAAAATTGTATCTTAATGTAAATTTGCCCCACGATGTTTAATAACCGTTTGATATGATTACCGTAAATGATGCGGAGAAAACTTTTAAAATGTGTAAAATTATAATCATGACAACTTTATTGAAATATATGAAATTATGCGGCTTACATTGAAATAGTTTATATGTGGCGCGTCGTGAGAAAACCGGTCTTAATGCATGTGCGAAAAGTGTCGTCCCGGATTAGCCTGTGCAGGACGGCACTTTCCGCCTACAGTGGATTTATGTTTAGAAGAGACTTTCTTGAAACAGAAAATACCATAAAAGCGGAAAGTGCCGTCCCGGATTAGCCTGTGCGGACTGCACCGGCTAATCCTGGACGACACTTTACGCACAAGCGGTTTTCTCATGACGCGCCACATATAACTTTGCTTGTAGAATATAAGAATCGAAACTTCCAGGAGGATTGATCAGTTTGCTTTTTTATCAAGTTTTTTGTATGTACTTTTCGACTATTTCTTTAAGAACAAATTTTAACCTACACTATATTTATTTGGGCTATATGTACGAGGGCTGTTTCCTAAATTGGCGGAAGTACTCTATTTCTCCTACCTTAGGTCATTTATCGAAAAACAACATACATCTTGAGGTAACTTATGGCTGACTTTCAGACCAATTATTATAGTGATACACAGAACAGTTAATTGTATATGGAACATTGAACAAAAGTACTATGTATTACTTGAAGCCAGCCGGCGTCAATTTAACGTCACCTACACGTCAGATGGAAGGGTGGGTTCACTTCCTCTACCACCTGTAGCCACACACTTTATATGTCTATGTGCCCACTGGTCAAATGTAACCTTGAACCAATCCTTATTGAATGATGAAATAATGCATCTCGATTAGTTGCGTATAATAAGCGTTGTCCTCTCATTTTTAAGGTCGGGAAATAAACGGAGAAAAGTCGATAGGGGGCTAAGTCCAGATTATAGGGAGGGTCTCTACCGTCCATAAATCGCGCATGCCATTTGTACACTAATGTCTTTCCACACTTTGGTAATGTATCCGAGTTGTTGATTTGTTTAAATGTTTCCGCCGGAGATAGTTTGTGCCCAAAGCAAAATTTGACAACAGAACGTAACTTAACATTGTCAGTTGACGTCAAGCGATTAAGCGAAGCCATGGCAATAAAACGCTGTTGGGAGTAACCGTTCAACAAAATGTTTTCAAACTTAGGCCCGGTCACACAGCGATTTACGGCTTAATCACGGCCACAACTCGTCAAAAATTGATCTCCCGTGAAGCAGACGATGTTGTTCGCGTTGATGTCGAGTTTAAGACGAGCTAAAGTCGATGTTCAGACGTGGCAGGACGCGGGGAAAATTCGGAACGGCGTTGGACGCGGAAAAAAGTTTTGAACTGCTCAAAACTTTATACCGCGGACAACCACGGGTGATACACGTGGTAAAGACGTGCAACACGCGTGAAACACACGTGATAATCCGTGTTCCGGCAGTGATTAAAACTTTGGAAGACGCAGTAAGACGCGAAAGTTTAGCGGGCTGTCACGGGCAGAGCACGGTCATCGGACGGGTGTTACGCGTTGGTATCAAGGGAACTGGGCGTGTGTTTTGCGGCTTACCACTGACAAGTGGGGTTTTCCGCGCACATAGCACTACCTAAGACCGTTTTAAACGACGTCTCGAACAAGTGCTAAATACGAATGTTCACTGCCTAATCACGTCTGTATCACTTCTGATTTGCGGCATATAAATACAGCAATTTTCTTAGACTTTGGCACTCTCAGTCTAGATGTCAAGGGGTGAACATGAACCTTCAACGCCGTGATGTTCTCATCTTTATGCTCCAGCACCAGCAGAACCAACTGATACAGTCCCAACATATCCTTGCTAAGAGAAGTAGAAGGAGGAGGAGGAGGAGGGTGGTACGGAATATCTGGGTGCGTGACTGGATTGCGAGGAGACCTCAGCTGGGGCTTTACGACTGTCTCATGGTCGAGCTGCGTAACGAAGATCCAAGAGCCTTTCAGAACTTTATGAGGATGCCTCCTGCGATGTACGATGAAATTGTGCAGAGACTGACACCAGCCCTTACCAAGGAGACCTCCAACTGGAGAGCACCCCTTGCACCAGGACTCAAGGTTGCTATCACCCTGTGGCACCTTGCCTCTGGCTCCAAGTACCGTGAGATGCAATATGCCTGGAGGGTCCCCCACAACACCATAAGTCTGGTGGTGCGTGAAGTCTGTGAGGCCATCGTCCCACGAGTATGCTCATGAGATGCTCTCGCCGCCAGACACTGAGGCCCAGTGGCGCCAGTTAGCTGATGATTGGTACCACAGATGGAATTTTCCGCATGTGATTGGGGCTATAGATGGGAAGCATATTGCGTGTAAAGCTCCTGCCAACACTGGGTCCGACTACTTCAACTATAAAGGCTTCTTCAGTGTTATCCTCCTAGCAGTCGTGTCTTCTGACTACAAGTTCCTGTGGATAGACGTAAGCGGCAAGGGGTCCTCCTCTGATGCCCACATCTACAATGAAAGTGAGTTCAAGGAGGGTCTGCAGAACAATGACATCGCGGGCTTCCCAGAGCCGGATCCGCTGCCAGGTGACACACAGGATGTACCCTACTTCCTAGTAGGTGACGATGCGTTCGGACTACGGACCTACATGATGAAGCCCTACGCTAACAGGGACATGACCAGGGAGCAAAGGATATTTAACTATAGACTGTCGCGGGCCAGACGGGTAGTTGAAAATACGTTCGGGATCCTCGCCAACAGATTTCAAGTTCTTCTGACTACTATGATGCATAAAGCTGATACCGTCAGACTGCTGGTCAAGGCGTGCGTACTCCTTCACAACCTGATGAGAACACGTTACCCGATGATGCAGAACAGGCTGTTGGACTGGGAGCGTCCAGATGGAGCCCTGGTGCTTGGTGCTTGGCGAGAAGGCAGGAACCTTGAAGACACGATGCCTGGTAGAGTACCAGGACCCAACAGAGATGTCAGGCTAGCCAAGGCCCAGAGGAACCTCATCATTCAGTGGTGTAACTCGCCCGCTGGAAGGGTTGCCGTGGCAAGATGACATGCTCCTCCCCCATTAGCTATGTTTATTGATCATGTTAGTTAGGGAAGCTGGAGCACTGATATGCAAATGTTGATGTAATTATGATGTTTGCTATATGTACTGTTGACATTACATGTTGTATTAAAGTAATAAATTGAAATGTAACCTGTGTTTGGCAGTTTTGACTTTAAATAGTAGATTGAAACTAAATTAAAACTCTAGATTATAGAAGTATTTAATTGTGAATTGGAATAAATAAACTTTTCATATATTACATTTAAATACAAAAAAATAAAGATAGCAAACATAAAAATATAAAGTACATATGAAATGAGCAGTTTGTACATGTACACGTGCAATAAATCTAGAAACATTGTTTACTAGCATTTCACATTACTACTCAAATTTTGTTAAAGATGCCGGACCGGTAACTAAAGGTCAAGTTTGTTTACATGTATAATTTTAAACAATGAATTGACAATGCTTTGAATTTCCTTCAACATGTATAAAGCCAAAATGAAAACATTAAGGTTTTTCAAAAACATAGAGAAAATAAACATTTTCGGAAAAAAAGCTGCTAGATTTTATCTCATGTTTGGTTACATTTTGTGTGTGTTTTAATCAGTGGTATGAATCGGTTAACTCATCAAATTATAGGTATAAGCCATCATAGCTCAGTGGTAGTGCTCGTCTCGTAACTCGGAGGTTATGGGTTCGAATCCCACCAAAGGCATGGAAATGTATTTTGTTCTTGTATAATGAGACTCAAGAAATGTTTTGATAAACAACATAATCAACGTTTATATTTTGAAATAGGTCTCAATCAATCTTGTTGCATTGTTATTCTATATTATGTTGCAACATATAGTGGTATATTCATCCTAAAATAGTGATCTCGACTTACCGGTCCAGCATGACTGTTCAAATTACCATGGGTATTATGTTGTTTTTGTTGAGCATGATGTAGGCGCTATAACAATAATTATACTACATGCTTAAGTTCTGTAAAGACGCCAATCATCAGTGGTATTCTGTAGAAATATTATGACGCATAGAACATAATAATCGATTTTAACAAAGTAATCCTTAACAAATTCTGAGTAAAAATAATCTGATAAAGGAAGATTATTATTATTTTATTAGTTTATTATTTCTATGCTGTACTTCAGCTAATAACATCAAAAGCAAACATTAAAATTAGAGTCAAAGCAATTGAGATTTAGCACAAAGTATCATTCACAAACATGTCATCATATGAATTAGAATTATTGAGCCAGATTGACCTGATCCTCGAAGAATATATTCACTTATATATATTATTCACGATATAAAGCTACGGCTGCAGTGGGTTCTCCTGTTCATCGCCTTGCTGCCGACCTTGCGGTTGGTCTAGAGAGGGCACATCAAGTAATGAACTTATCCCAGGGGTGGAGTTGATCGGCGAGATATTTGCAAGAGGTGTGGATTGGCTGAACTCTGGAGTATTGAGAAGAGACGTGTAGGTTTGCTGTTGTGCCTGGAAAATGTTTTGCGGCTGCTCATGCTGTTGCGGCTGCTGCGGGGGGTAGGTGGGCTGCTGATTACAGAACTGCTTTGTTGTAGGAGAGGTTGTAGTAGCAGTCTGCAGCACGGTGGGGAACGAGGTCTGCTGCACGAAGCTGCCGTACTGCTGGTGCTGGGGGTTGTGCTGCTGGAAGTACTGCTGGCAGCTGGAGGGCTGGCCGAAGGACTGAGTGAACTGCTGCCTGAAGGGCTGGGGGAGAGGCTGGGAAGATGCGCAGGCTATGGGTGCTGACACGGCCTGAGCTGTTCTGGCCCATAAGGTGGATGGCTGTTCACTGTCACCAGGCTGACGGCGCCTGCCCTGGCGCACTATGTCAAAGATCAACTCCTTCATCTCGTTGTACTGCTGCTGGGGAGCTGTCCTCAGGGTGTCAGCAACAAACCGTACGAAGGGCTCATGGTCAGTCTGGGGCCACTCCTCCGCAAGCTTCTCCAGGAGGGCTTGGTTGGCCTGCATAATGGCGCTGAGGTCTCGCATCCAGGTGCCTTCCTCCTCCTGGCACTCTTCCCCCCTCCTCCTCTTGTCACGCTTGCGGCTGGACTTGGACGTGGTGTGAGAAGTATAGGCCTGGTCAACAGCTGCGGACTCTATGTCGTCGAGGACGTGAGCCTGACTGTCATCGTCAGAGTCCACTGAGGGGGGTGGACGCGAGACCGTGGACGTGGCAGCGGCAGAGGCAGTAGGGACCCGGGCCAGAGTGACGAGGGGATCCCCGGTGTCATTTGGGATGGAACCTGAAAGGTTTAAGACGTTTATTTAAGAAATGACCGCCGCGTGATGCACTTGTATCGAGGTATGAACAACATTGAGGCTGTTTAATTTAAGTGAGAACCCGAGGAGGGGTTTCACTAAAAATTAAACTGTTCATACCTCGATACAAGTGCAACATGCGGCCGTTTTTTCTTATATTTATATTCACTAAATAGATCTAAACAACATTATTCTTACTCTTGTCAGTGTATTTAAAAAAAAAAAAAGCAGACAGCGATCTGAAGAAATTCAAAACACAGTTGAAATCAATGTAATTAAATGTACTGACCTTTGTAGAAGCCACAGTGTTGCAGGACCCAGGTCTCCCTCTCTGTGAGCATCTTGGTCGCCTGGCCACTGGTCTTCTTCGAGAGCCTCACATACCAGTCCTTTATTCCTTTCCACCACTGCTCTAGGTGCTCCACATTGATCCCCAGCTCTTGGGCCTTCATCTCCCAGGCAGCCCTCTTCTGCTTGTAGCCTTTCTTGCTTCGCATCCAGAGGTAGCAGTTGGCCTTCAGCCACTCTAGAACGTCCTCCTCTATAGCAGCGTCAAGGCTCCAGTCCTTCTTGGGGGCCTTGAAGGCAGCCTTCGCCTTACCCTTGCCATGTCCATGTCCACGGCCCTTGCCTACGAGTACTGGTTCTTCCTCCTCGACTTGGGGAGGAGGAGTAGAAGGCATCACTTCTTCCACAATGAGTGTTTCTCCCTCCTCAAGGGCTTGGGGGGCGACTTCTCCAAGCTCCATGGGTGCCTCAGGGGCAGCAGCAGGGGTGTCAACAGAGGTAGGGGTAATGGTGGCAGCAGTGGTGGTGGCAGGAGGGATGGAAGCAGGGGTGGCGACAGGGGTAGCACCTGAACATGAAAAATAAATTCATTAAGTGACAATTTATTTAGTGACTTGCTTCTAATTTTCATTTCTAAATAGAAATTCGAAATGTAAATTTGAAGGTAACAACAACAGGGTCAGTATCAGCCTGAGGGCCAGGGTCTGGACTGGCAGCATCAGCAGGAGGAGCATGGACCTCGGCCTGGACATGAACCGTTACCTGGGCCTGTGAGGCTTGAAGAGCCTCATCCTCAGCTGGGGCCTTGGCCTTGATCTTCGTATACTTAGTTGGCCTCTTCTTTGCAGGGGAACCCTTCTTTCTGGGCATTATTAAATTGAGAACAGCGAACGAACTTGGACTGTAGAAGATCGGCAACTGTGAGGACCGGCCGTGCGCGGCCGCTTTTATACGTGGCAAGCTGCGCTTCCGACGAGGCCGAGCCGTGATTGGGCAGTGCTATGGCAGTGGAGTTCCCGTTTTACGATCGTGCTCAACACGTGATCAGCAGTGCTCCAGACGCGATAAGGCCGCGGCTAGCCGTGGTAACTTGCCTCTTTTTCCGCGCGTTTAAACACGCGCGAACCTATTTCTAACCTTACACGTGGCTGGAAGTGGTTAGCCGTGCTTAGGCAGTGTTTCAGCAGTGGAACAGCCGCCGACGGCCAGACCACGTACAAAGCACGTACAAAGCACAGCCAAGCCAACATTGACCAGAAATTACCACGTACGACCACGTCCACTAGATTTTCAAAACTTTTTGTACGTGATTAAGCCGTAATGCGCTGTGTGACCGGGCCTTTACACGAAATGACGTTGAGACGTGACGCTAACATCAGGTGCTTTCGCGTCAAAAATAAGTAACGTTTGACTATTCAACAGTACTTTGAGTGCGTTTCAATGTATAAAAACTGGCGTGCTTCAAGTCGCTAAATAGAGGTTGCTATAGAGACCACTAAATATTCCATATCTTAAAGAAAATAAAAACCCATTTTAAATATAACAGGATGTGTGTCAACCAACTTGTGCACGTGTTTTCATTGAAGTTGATTGAAAAAAAAACTTTTGAGAAGATAATTCCTCGAATTTATGCAACAGCCCTCGTACTTACTTGTTTAATTATTGAAATATTACATAGTCGAAAATATATTGGATTTTACATTATAATTGCAGAAAATGGAAGAAATTCCCAAAACTTAACCCTTTGAGCAAGTTAATGTTATGCTATGAGGGTTTATTGTGAACTCTAACGTACTCTCCCTAGATCCAAATCCATAAGTAGTGCAGTAAAAACCTACTATAATAGTGTAAGTTGTTACTTACTATATTATAGTAAGTATTCATCATACATAGAAAAACAAAAATAGGGAAGTGTGAAATGATACAAGTAAAAACTATAAATATTAGATGGAAGGAATTTCGTTAAGATGTTCTTCCACCGGACGTTTTTGTAAGATTTCAATTAATTAAAAATTCGTTGAAACGTTAATTTTAAACGGAGTGATCTCCCTTGCAGTAAAAGGCAAGTAAATACTTGCGTATCTTCTATTAAGAAGTCAGGTTTTTTTTTTAACAGTTCGTGTTTTGTACGCTTTTTTTTAGTTCTTTTTGAATATTTTTAGCAATTTTTCAGGATATTGATAGAGACCCGGTATTATACTTGTAACAAATCCACGTCCTGAGAATATTATAAATGCATCATCAATTGGCTATTCTTTTTCAGTAAAAGAATATAACATTATAGCATATTTGGAAGATGTCAGAACGATGCTTTCTTTAATGGAGACCGTAATATATATTTGTGGCGTGTCGTGGGAAAATCGGGCTTAATGCATGTGGGTAACGTGTCGTCCCGGATGTGCGAACTACTCAGGCTAATCCGGGACGACGCTATACGCACGTGCACACGCCTCAATAATCTAAACAAAAGAAGAGACGAGATAGAAAGATATTGTGCTGTTTAACTACATCACTATATGTGAATTGGAGACACTGGCGTCTTAATACGTAATGGGATTGGATTTACTGGTTTCTGACCATAACCAAACCAGTCAGGGGCGATCACTCTTAATTAAACGTGCAAACCCACACCAGTGTATCTACGAAGTAAATATGGAACAAAATATACATACACTTAGAATAAGAATCTTTAAGAGGTACGTGGAGAGTTCTATACATGTTTTGATATTGGGGTATATCTAACAACCGGAACTTGGGGGGTGGGGGATTCGGTTTCTATGGTTACCCTACCCACCCGGAGGGGGTCCATCTCCACCCGGCGAACCTGGATCACACACAAAGTAGGTTAATATGTGATAAGATCAGTAAACTTACCACATAACATCATAGAACAAACATTTGTAAAGAGACTGGTCAGAAGGCTTGTACTTACCATATAACAACATAGAACATATATGCATGTATTCAAGAAACACAGTTTATATGTTTGTATAGTGTACTAACCATTTAACAACACGGAAAATACATGCAATAACAAAAAAAAGAATGTTCGAAGTGATCTTACCATAAAACAGCATTGAACATGCATGCATGCATTCAAGAACCATTTATGCGGTAATATACAATTATTGACTGGATGGCCATTGGACATGGTACGATGCTCACTGGATGAAACTCATATTGACCGAGGCGATTCCCGTTGCTGTGGGTGAATTTCTATGTGGAAGCAGGGTAAACATTTTGGGAAATCCACAAATCTATTTTTAGCCCATAAGACATGAGTTTGGGCCGTACGACATCACTTTTATATTCAGTCATCGATGGCTGTTCGGACCTATGGGAGAGCGTCTATTTATACATTATATAACAAGAATGATTGTAGTGAAATTATCATATAACGACATGGAACATACATGCATGTACTCAAGGACATCTATGCGGTAAGAATGGCCGAAATGAAAATAACATATAACGACATGGAACATACATGCATGTATTCAAGGACATCTATGCGGTAAGAATGGTCGTAGTGAAAATACCATATAACGATATGGAACATACATATATGTATTCAAGGACCATATATGCGGTAAGAATGGTCGTAGTGAAAATACCATAGAACGACATGGAACATACATGCATGTACTCAAGGACATCTATGCGGTAAGAATGGCCGTAGTGAAAATACCATATGACGACATGGAACATACATGCATGTACTCAAGGACATCTATGCGGTAAGAATGGTCGTAGTGAAAATACCATATAACGGCATGGAACATACATGCATGTACTCAAGGACATCTATGCGGTAAGAATGGCCGTAGTGAAAATAACATATAACGGCATGGAACATACATGCATGTACTCAAGGACATCTATGCGGTAAGAATGGCCGAAGTGAAAATAACATTTAACGACATGGAACATACATGCATGTACTCAAGGATATCTATGCGGTAAGAATGGTCGTAGTGAAAATACCATATAACGACATGGAACTTACATATATGTATTCAAGGACCATTTATGCGGTAAGAATGGTCATAGTGAAAATAACATAGAACGACATGGAACATACATGCATGTACTCAAGGACATCTATGCGGTAAGAATGGTCGTAGTGAAAATACCATAGAACGACATGGAACATACATGCATGTACTCAAGGACATCTATGCGGTAAGAATGGCCAAAGTGAAAATACCATAGAACGGCATGGAACATACATGCATGTACTCAAGGACATCTATGCGGTAAGAATGGCCGAGGTGAAAATACCATAGAACGACATGGAACATACATGTATGTACTCAAGGACATCTATGCGGTAAGAATGGTCGTAGTGAAAATACCATAGAACGACATGGAACAGACATGCATGTACTCAAGGACATCTATACGGTAAGAATGGTCGGTGTGAAAATACCATAGAACGACATGGAACATACATGCATGTACTCAAGGACATCTATGCGGTAAGAATGGAAGAGGTGAAAATAACATATAACGGCATGGAACATACATGCATGTACTCAAGGACATCTATGCGGTAAGAATGGCCGAAGTGAAAATACCATAATACGGCATGGAACATACATGCATGTACTCAAGGACATCTATGCGGTAAGAATGGTCGTGGTGAAAATACCATATAACGGCATGGAACATACATGCATCTACTCAAGGACATATATGCGGTAAGAATGGCCGAGGTGAAAATACCATAGAACGACAATTGAACATACATGCATGTACTAAAGGACATCTATGCGGTAAGAATGGCCGTTGTGAAAATACCATAGAACGACATGGAACATACATGCATGTACTCAAGGACATCTATGCGGTAAGAATGGTCGTAGTGAAAATACCATAGAACGACATGGAACATACATGCATGTACTCAAGGACATCTATGCGGTCAGAATGGTCGTAGTGAAAATACCATAGAACGACATGGAACATACATGCATGTAGTCAAGGACATCTATGCGGTAAGAATGGTCGTAGTGAAAATAACATATAACGGCATGGAACATACATGCATGTACTCAAGGACATCTATGCGGTAAGAATGGCCGTAGTGAAAATACCATATAACGGCATGGAACATACATGCATTTACTCAAGGACATCTATGCAGTAAGAATGGTCGTAGTGAAAATACCATATAACGGCATGGAACATACATGCATGTACTCAAGGACATCTATGCGGTAAGAATGGCCGTAGTGAAAATACCATAGAACGACAATTGAACATACATGCATGTACTCAAGGACATCTATGCGGTAAGAATGGTCGTAGTGAAAATACCATATAACGGCATGGAACATACATGCATGTACTCAAGGACATCTATGCGGTAAGAATGGTCGTAGTGAAAATACCATATAACGGCATGGAACATACATATATGCACTCAAGGACATCTATGCGGTAAGAATGGTCGTATTGAAAATACCATATAACGGCATGGAACATACATGCATGTACTCAAGGACATCTATGCGGTAAGAATGGTCGTAGTGAAAATACCATATAACGGCATGGAACATACATATATGTACTCAAGGACATCTATGCGGTACGAATGGTCGTAGTGAAAATACCATATAACGGCATGGAACATACATGCATGCATTCAAGGACATCTTTGCGTTAAGAATGGTCGTAGTGAAAATACCATATATAACGGCATGGAACATACATATATGTACTCAAGGACATCTATGCGGTAAGAATGGTCGTAGTGAAAATACCATATAACGGCATGGAACATACATGCATGTACTCAAGGACATCTATGCGGTAAGAATGGTCGTAGTGAAAATACCATATAACGGCATGGAACATACATATATGTACTCAAGGACATCTACGCGGTAAGAATGGTCGTAGTGAAAATACCATAGAACGACATGGAACATACATGCATGTACTCAAGGACATCTATGCGGTAAGAATGGCCGTAGTGAAAAACCATATAACGGCATGGAACATACATGCATGTACTCAAGGACATCTATGCGGTAAGAATGGTCGTAGTGAAAATACCATAGAACGACATGGAACATACATGCATGTACTCAAGGACATCTATGCGGTAAGAATGGCCGTAGTGAAAATAACATATAACGGCATGGAACATACATGCATGTACTCAAGGACATCTATGCGGTAAGAATGGTCGTAGTGAAAATACCATCGAGCGACAATTGAACATACATGCATGTACTCAAGGACATCTATGCGGTAAGAATGGCCGAAGTGAAAATAACATATAACGGCATGGAACATACATATATGTATTCAAGAACCATATATGTGAAAAAAATTATCATATAACAAAACAAAATATACATGCTTGTTTCCAAAACACATGCATTTGGGAATAATGATGGGATTAAATTTACCAGATACAAACACAAAACACAGGTGCGAAAATTAAGATCTTATTCTTCACACAGCACAGTCTTATTATTCACATTTATGTGAAATGTGTGATCGCATCCAGTTTTTTATATGCAATGACATCAGAATTGTTCTGTGATCCTTGCGCATACCATGTTTTGACCATGCAATCACATTCTTCACACTTCAACATTATGTTTGAAGTATAAGACATGAGTCAACATATTTTATCTTATCTTCACAGCAGCATTGATGAAATAACACCCAGTGGGATAAACTTAGGTGTATTTCCACAGAGTGGAATATAGCAAACGCGCAGTATAATGACGTCATATTATTGATTTTTGTGACGTCATTTTATTAATTTTTATGTGTTTTAGTACGTTTTCAAAAGAAAGATAGAAAGTATGGGATTAATGGGATAATAAAATGCTAGGTAAGTGTTGATTAAAGATAAGTTTATTTGCTCGGCACGAAAACACGAACCACTCGCCAAGCCTCTTGGTTAAGGTTTTCTAAGCATCGCCAAGTAAACTTATCTTTATTCAACACTAACCTAGTATTCCTTGTGAACATAAAACTAACACATACTCTTATGAAAATACGTTCGTTAGTACGTGGAAAAATAAATTCATGAATGTCACTTCGGGAAGTGGGTATGTATACATCTCCCGGGAATGGCTAAGAAGGGTCGGGATTGGAGAAGGACCCTGTATATCTTCGTTCATCAAGGGGGCGGGGTTAGTCAACCAAAAACACAGAGGGTTGGGTGGGGGCACTCTACATCCCATAGAAACATACAGGGTGGATCATTCTACATAAATTAGAAAGAAAGGGGTCTTGTGAGTTGGTTGTCGATATTATAATTTCAATAAATACAAAACACGATCAAACAAAGTAAATTATTAAACTACGGCCATACATGTAAATAATACAATATTAATTAATATTAACAATGCTTCAACAGATTTTCAAAACGGTGATGTAGCATTGACAGTCAGATGTTGAATGCAGTATAATACATATTGAATTGTTGTTATTTTATGGGCATTCTTGAAAGATCTCGTTCAATGATAACAGATATTCACAGCACATTTATACTTTCATATTACTTAAATCATCATTAAATAATTTCCAAAGCTTTAAGGCCATGCTGCAATTATTTTACATCCAATGAGTGTTCTAGTGTAATAAATACATGGGCGTTATGCACATATCAATATTTTTCCCCGCGGGGGGGGGGGGGCAGCGGCGGGCTGACCCAGGGGAATTAGACATATTTTATGTTTGGGGGTCTAATTCCCCACTCTAGAGCCAAGCATATTTGTCTAAATCCCCTCAGTGGGAGATGCTATATGTCTATCAAATGGCCCGGGGGCTTATATTACCAGGATCCAAAATCCGACCAAAGTCTATTACCCCGAAACCCTTAATCATTTGGAATGTCAAATTCCCGCCTGTAGGGAATCGCTTTCAGTCTAAAGTCCCGTATATGCCCGCCGCTCACCCCTGGAGGAAAACATTGATAGGTGCATTACACCATTAAGCGCGGTATTCGCGCTGTGTAAACTGTAAATAGGGCATTCCGGTAATGGGTTACAAGGTTAGGACATCGACAGCAAATACTAAACGTGTATATCTATTTCAACTGCACATATTCACCGTATGAAAGAAGACCTGCACCATAAAATAATACACGATTTATTTTAGCAACACTAACTAAGGGGACTCCATGCCATCTAAATATCAAAATAACTACCACACACAACCCACTTGATGTACCTGGGCCTGACGTCGCCGACGTGGTGGGGGGAAAAAATGCTGAAAAACAACGATTGTTGTAAATCACTGATGTCGTAAACCACGAATGCCATAAATCACAAATGTCATCACCCAATTATGACGTAAATCACGAATGTCATAAACCATTTATTTAATTATATAAATAAGTCAATAATTATGTAAATCACGATTGTCGTAAACTAGGAAGACCATAAACCACGAGTGTCGTAAAACACGAATGCCGTAGACCGGAATGCCGTTAACCTCGAATGTCGTCAGATGTAAATTACAGTTTGTGTGCATCATTATATATTTTGACGGACTTAAAAAATACTAGTAGCTTTTCCTCAGGACCTTGTACTCTTGTTAAGTTTTAAGCATCGAAGTAAATAGTAGTTAACAGTTAAATAGTAACAGTATGATACGCAGTGGTTAACTACTTTATTTCAGTAAAATTTACCGTCCAGATCGTCTCTGTTAAATACGGCGTTTGCCTCTGGTTAATGATGTAGTCAGTCATTCTGATGACCGTTTGAGGCGTACCTTGGGAAAACCGGGCTTAATGCATGTGCGTAAAGTTCGTCACGGATCAACACAGGCTAATACAGGACGACACTTTCCGCCTACAGTGGATTTATGTTAAGAAGAGACTACCTTGAAACAGAAAATACCTTAAAAGCGGAAAGTGTCGTCCCGGGACGACAGTAACACAATTGCATTAAGCCCGGGTTTCCCACGACACGCCTTACTTCTTGATTGCAGTTATTGTTCCTTGATAATTGGCCATGTGTTGTTTGCTATAATAGTAATGTTTCCCTTATCAAACGCATTATTGAACACAAAATGTCAACTAAATTGCAGAAATATTCTTAATAAAATCATTTTGAGTTTCAACATCTTATCATTGTATTCCGAAATTTTAACGGAAGATTATTAAACTACAACACATTATTTTGAATACATTTTGAAAACTAAAAACTACGAATAAGTCTCTTGGATATCTTTTAAATGTTTAAGTCTGTCAGAATTACTGTGGTTATAATGAGGAGTGCACCTTTGAATCGTGAACCCATCGACAATAAGAATACAATTTCGTGTAAAATTAGACGCTGGGGTGATAGAAGAAACTATATCGTAAATCACGCAAACAGTATTTGAAAGGGAGAAAACGGGTAATAATACGAGCTCTTGATGTCTTCAGAATGCCCATATAAAAGAAGTATTTAAGATTAATAAGGGATAATTACTTCACGAAAGCACGTAAAGCATTAAGTAAATATACATTTTCACTGTGTATTGTCCGCGGAAAAATATTTTAAGACATTAAATTAGAGACAGAGTCACGATTTTCTTTCGAAGTCACGATTTTCTTTCGAAATTACAATATATTGATAAGTATTTAGTTTACTCTATTGAACAGCGCTTGTGTCTTTCATGAGAATACAAGCGGGTATCGAACAATTATCGGCCGATGTTTATCCTACAACTTAGTTGAAAAAATATCCACCGGTACATTTAACACACAGAACTTTTTTAATTTAAAAGTAGACATTTATCCATTGAACTTTGCAGCGTTGTCTACATTCACATCTCGCTCTGCCCATACAAATAATTTTGCAAAAAGGAGACTTATGTCGAGAGTAAGATCATTAAGACAAAACGATGTATTCGTTTTAGGATGAATTGATTAATGAAAGTGTGTATATACGATCTTTCCTGTCAATTATTTTCAAAAATAAGCGGATGAAAGTGACTATATAACTTGAAATCAGGCAAATAAACATAAACATGACCAATGAAACACTAAAATATCGAATTAATCAACAAATTTGCATCGTTTATTAGTGTTGTGTAACCTAAAACAACTGTCGAGTCATTGTATATACATGTATTGGAGTTTCCGTATGTGCAATCGAAAACTAGTTTGTGATTAAAAAGTAGCCATTTATGCGTTTTACAACAATAGTTCTTATTTACTTTTCTACCATTTTAAATCAAAGTATATGGTAATTAACTATATCGGCTGGTTTTTATTTATGTCACTATGTCTGTGTTAAGATCGTACATACCCTCTTTAAAACTGCTTACCATCATAAAATAAATCTTTTTCACCGTGTACGACACCTTTTCTCTTCTTTCCGAATTAACATCAGAATATGAATATTTTTTAATTTTTTTTGATAAACACCTTAGTGGGGAATAACTCTAAAAACATAGGTGCAAGAGTTATGCAACTTGTGCATGACACGTCTTATTACCATACTCTTTCCACGTGTGAAGTTTCAATCCAATAGTATAAGTAGAAATATAGCTATTATTTGGACCAAAATTGGATAAAGGGAGAATAACTCAAAACATTGATGCCAGAGTAATGGACCTAGTGCAACACACTTTCGCTGCATTTTTTTTTCTTTAAGTATGTGAAATGTCATTGCAATAACTCAATTAAAGAAGGATGTTTTGTTAGGACTAGATTCCGAACATACGTACGTACGAACGGACAGGGCCAACAGAATATGTCCCCTACGTACGTACCAACGGACAGGACCAAAAGAATATGTCCCATACGTACGTACCAACGGACAGGGCCAACAGAATATGCAAGAATCCGAACATACGTACGTACCAACGGACAGGGCCAACATAATATGTTCCATACGTACGTACCAACGGACAGGGCCAACAGAATATGTCCACTACCCATGAGTAATGGTGGGGCCATAAACAACGAAGTTATAATAAAAAGTGGCCACGTAATTGAAAAATTGAATAAAAGAACGAATAGACGAACACACGGGCGAACGAACAAACGGACGGACAAAACAACGAGCGAACAAAACAACAAAATTTAATGCAGGAACGAAATAATCCATTTCCTGGTATTTGTATGAATACTAATTGTACTTAAATAATTAACAAACAATTTTTAACTAGTGAGCTAATGAAAACAACATAAATCATAAATTATGAATGAAAGATAAACAAGTGGTCATAACGGATAGAAACATAAACATGTGCTTTACTACGACAAACATAACAAACATTAAATTAAGTGTAATTTGTTTACGTAGAATCAAACGTAATAAATTATTATTTATTTAATGCGATTCTATGTTCGTCTCAACTGAGTAAGCTTCGATGTGATGTTTATTAATAATCAATAAAAATCAATTAAAGAATTTAAAAGTGAATATATTGTTTGCGAAGTAAACTCAATTTCCACTGACTCGATTAATATTTAATAAATGCTTAATTAAAGGTAATGAAGAAAATCGGAAGGTACAATCATGCGGATGAATAAAAAACAAGTTTGTTTTCATATGTTGTAATTAGATTTCCTGATTAAATGAGCGAATATTCATCACATTTATCTCATATTCCTGTATCTATAGTATATATTGTATCAAGTATTCCCAGAGGCAACGTTTGTAATCACATTATCTATAAAAATGGACTTAGAGAAAAATGTTATTAACGCGAAGCGGTAACCAACGGGTATTTTGTATTTAAAGGGACTCGTTCACAGATTTTCGTATTTTTCGACAAAATTCCTTATCTAAAGTATTGCCGAAGGAGCTTTGCGGTAGTAGATAATAACGGTGATACATGTAATTACTACAGCACATTGATTCACCAATCTCATTAAAATCGTTTCCAGTCTGACGCTACTAAATTATCCGCTGACTGAATCTGATGACTTCGCATTGGGGGTAACGTTCAGATGACCTTTTCAGGAGCCAATCAAACTGTTGCCTTCAAAATGTTGTGGTATAACTTCATTTATAAACCACACAAACTATGCACAAAATTGACGTGAACTTTGGATGTTTGCTCGCTTTAACTACCACTATTTACATTGTTATCCCCGTGAAAATTAATTGTAAATGATTAATTCCCAAGGATCAGCTGGATATGCATCAATTTTAAAAACCGTGGTCAAACTTTGTTGTGCAACAAGAAATTTGACTGGGCGCAGCAAGGTTTATATTTTTATTGTTATGAAGGTCATTTGAACGTGACCTTTTATACCATGTCTTCAGATCCGAACAATGTTAGTATTTGATTTTAATGAGATTGCTGGATTCACAAACCCATAAATCTTCTGTCAAAGAAATCATTAAAAAGAAAAAAAAATGCCTTCGGATCAAAAGTCTGACACTCTAACCAGTAGGCTTAATAGAGGCTCATATTTATATGAGTGTTTTTAATTATAACGCTATGTACTTGATGCATGCGTTTTGAAAATGACGACGAACTGTTACACACGGTTTATAATTGTTGCCATTTCAATCTACATGTATTTATAAACAACTCATTATATTTCGCGTAGATTTCTGTATCAAGTGTGTGTAATTGCTCCTTTGTATTCAGCGTATTTTTCTTTTTGGAATTGGCGACATAAACATTGGAAATTGTCTATTTGTTAATCTGCTCACATGTGAGTCCCTTTAAATATAAACAAAGCGAAAATCCAGTTGCGACAGCAGGAGAGAGTTCTTATTTAGCAGCCCGATATCCTTTATTTATGGCAAGTGACCAATTGCCAAAAACAATACACAGAACATCACAAAAACAAATAACAAACACAAAACACACATTAATAAAACTGGGGTCACCGCCATCGAACGGTCAATGCAAAGCATTGGGGGTTTAAACCGGTCTATGTGCGCACGAACCTCACACCTGACCCATAATTATTCACAAAACATGTAAGTGTAAATAAAATTAACCTTATATCATCGCAATTCAAATTAAACAGCAATAAAAGAGAATATTATTCAATTTAATTACCTTGTGATTACTCAATGGCTAGATGCAAACTAGAGCAGCAGATTTGCAACTTTCTGAGGCACGATGAAAAAAAAAAAAAAAACTAGTATCAACTACATCATCTGCTTACAAATGAGAGCACTAACATGCAAAAACATTGAATCCATAGAATCTTTTTGCTGCGTGTCGTGGGAAATCCGAGCTTAATGCATGTGCGTAAAGTGTCGTCCCGGAGTAGCCTGCGCAGTCCGCACAGTCTAATCCAGAACGACACTTTCCGCTTGTATGGTATTTTCTGTTTAAAGGATGCACAGGCTATGATTTAGTAATAGTAGTAGCAGTAGTAGTAGTTTTAGAAATATTTTTTTTTAAATAAACAGATGACAATATGACTTGAAATGGGAAAGGACAACTTATGTTGTGTAACAGTAAACAACTGTTGAGTAAGCGTATTTACATGTATTGGAGTTTGAAATTTTACAGTAGAAAACTAGTTTTTTATAAAAAATATCCAAGTATGTGTTTTGAACCAAGGGTTCTTCCTTACTGTTCTTCCTTTTGAAATTGAAGTATAGTGTAATTAATTATTGGTTTGATAATACAGCAGTCCAGAAATATGTTATTAACAATAACATTTGCAGAAATCGTTTCTAAAAGACATCTCACCTATCAAAATACAAAAAAAGCATTGAAATCGACGCTATGATAACGTTTTGTTAACTTTATATCGTCTATTTTCTGAATGCGATAGCTGGTGATGCCTCTGGAATAAATCAGCATGTACATTATTGTATATTCCATTCGTACCAAACGTTTTTAAACATAAAACAGATTTCAGACGAATACACACCATGAACGTTCATAAGAACTATTGACAAATTACGATGTATTGAATTAGATTCCATGGACTGCGGCTGCACAGTCTGCTGTATGATCGTACATACACACGTTTAACGTACACGTTAAAGTACTCCAGCTGGCCGTGGCACAAAATAAATGTAAGGCGGTGGAGGCAGGCTAGCAATCGGTTTTGTCTGCCCAACAATACTACCGCACTTGTAAAGCGGTGGAGGCAGTAAAATAGACATCTTTTTTGGCCTCTGGAGTAAGTTAGCATGCACATTAGTGTATATTCCGTTCGTACCAAGCGTTTTTAAAGATAGAAATTATCAAATGTCCTTCGTAAATAAGAAACAATCTGCTGTATGCTCGTATATACACACGTTTAAAGTACCCGTAAAAGGACTCCAGCTGGCTGTGGCACAAAATAAATGTAAGGAGGTGGAGGCAGGCTAGTAATCGGTCATGTCTGCCCAACAATACTACCGCACTTGTAAGGAGGTGGAGGCAGTCTAGTAATCGGTCATGTCTGCCCAACAATACTACAGCACTTATAAGGAGGTGGAGGCAGTCTAGTAATCGGTCATGTCTGCCCAACAATACTACCGCACTTGTAAGGGGGTGTAGGCAGTCTAGTAATCGGTCATGTCTGCCCAACAATACTACAGCACTTGTAAGGAGGTGGAGGCAGTCTAGTAATCGGTCATGTCTGCCCAACAATACTACAGCACTTGTAAGGAGGTGGAGGCAGGCTAGTAATCGGTCATGTCTGCCCAACAATACTACAGCACTTGTAAGGAGGTGGAGGCATGCTAGTAATCGGTCATGTCTGCCCAACAATACTACAGCACTTGTAAGGAGGTGGAGGCAGGCTAGTAATCGGTCATGTCTGCCCAACAATACTACCGCACTTGTAAGGAGGTGGAGGCAGGCTAGTAATCGGTCATGTCTGCCCAACAATACTACCGCACTTGTAAGGAGGTGGAGGCAGTCTAGTAATCGGTCATGTCTGCCCAACAATACCACCGCACTTGTAAGGAGGTGTAGGCAGGCTAGTAATCGGTCATGTCTGCCCAACAATACTACCGCACTTGTAAGGAGGTGGAGGCAGTCTAGTAATCGGTCATGTCTGCCCAACAATTCTACCGCACTTGTAAGGAGGTGTAGGCAGGCGAGTAATCGGTCATGTCTGCCCAACAATACTACCGCACTTGTTTTTATCACTAAGTGCTTAGATACAGGTGCTTAAATACAGGAGAGTGTTGTTTCTTTAATTCACGTTACTGAAAAGCTCGTTTAAGTCCTTGTATAAATATTTTCAGATATTCAGGTACATGTTTGCGTGGCCGTTCAAGGGTTTGTTGTTGAACAGTTACCTACCAATGACTGGAATAACAAGTTTTAAGACTGACCAATAAGCCGATAAATCTGCAAATATTAATCAGTATATAGAGATATAATATGTCAACAATTGGTAACAAAGTATTAATAAATGGGCAAAGGAAAACGCTCCGCTTAAATTCCACTTATGAACATTTCTTATATTCATTTCAATGTAAAAACAATTATGTGTTTTAAATACAATATTCTAACATGATACACGGTAATTTTTCTATAACCAAAGAACACAATTATTGTTGTTAAATTACCCAATAAACAACGCAAAAAGAAGTCCCGATTCTCAGCGGAGCTTAATAAAATATAGTTCTCGTTACAATTGCAAAAACATTTGTCAGATCATGTATGAATCGAAATAACTTTCGCATTGTCGCTGTTTATAGGCCAATAAACAACTCTTTGTCGTTCTGATGCGTGGCCATTAATTCCTACGCATCATAACTCCCAATCGTTGTTTATTAGCCGATGAACAACGATAAATCGAAAAAAATTTCTTAATTGAAAATATTCATTACGAGAAAAAACATCGTAAACCACAGGAGTTGTATGACGCATACCACAGAAGTTGTTTGACGTAAACCACAGGAGTTGTATGACGCAAACCACAGGAGTTGTATGACGTAAACCACAGGAGTTGTATGACGTAAACCACAGGAGTTGTATGATGTAAACCACAGGAGTTGTATGACGTAAATCACAGGAGTTGTATGACGTAAACCACAGAAGTTGTATGACGTAAACCAAAGGAATTGTATGACGCAAACCACAGGAGTTGTATGACGTAAACCACAGGATTTGTATGACGTAAACCACAGGAGTTGTATGACATACAATTTTGCTATAAAGCTTCATTTCAAAAAGCTGCCCGGGAAAAATATTAACTCACTAAAACGTGCAATATTTTTAAATCTATAGAACAGATAAAATGTTGCGTATGAAAATTAATTTGTTTTATAATATACGGCAATATTCTATATACATATGTGAGCCGTTGCATTTATGTGTCCATCCAAAGGACATAATTTTATTCAAATATTGCTAAGTTAGTAATTGTCATAATATTTGTCCCGGGTTCCACATATAAAATAATAGTATAATACAAGTTTTATATAAAGACAACACTCCAAACACTCTAGCCCCGGTCTTTTTTGTGTACGCCGTTCTTGATATAATATATTAATTTTCTTGTCCAATGCTTCAGCTTTCGCAGTTAAGGCGTTTACTGACACGTTTTAAAATACGAAAATATTGAACGATTCGCTTAAAGGTATTGATCAACTGTCCTTTAAAATTGTCAGGTCCAACATTTTTCATGTGCTGTTTTATTTGATAAATTTAATAGTTATATGGAGCGACTATTGTCAAGAATAGCAATTAATCGCTTGAGAGTCTCCGTATTGTGTTGTAGCCATAATTAATGTAAATAAAGGTGGTCTGATATAAACCGGTGCTTGTCCTGGTCAAATATCACCCCAGTATTGAAGATACATGTATATGTATTCAACTCTTTTCAAATCGTCTCCAGAAACCTCCTTTGTTGGGAAAAAGCATGGAACGTCCATTGAGGTCAATTCAAATCATTATACATGTAAACTCAATCGAGTACGTTCATTTCTTCTGCAGTGTGAAACACTGATATCAACCACTACCACTACTACTATTACTACTACACTATTATTACTGCTACTGCTACTGCTACTACTACTACTACTACTACTACTGCTATTACTACTACTATTACTACTACACTACTACTACTACTACAACTACTACTACTACTATTACTACTACTACTACTACTACTACTACTACTACTACTACTGCTACTGCTACTGCTACTACTAGTGCTACTACTACTTCTAAAACTACTTCTACTACTACTACTACTACTACTACTACTACTTTTACTACTGCTACTACTACTACTATTACTTTTTTTTTTTTTATTATTCATTTTCAACATACATCTCAATTACAACATGATTTTATATATAAAGGTACATAATGGATTTAGTCAGTTATATCATACTTCAATATCATATATAATAACTATTTATGTGCATACAAGTATTTTAGGTATATAATAAAAAATAATATTTGCTTTAATATTCATGTGTATATGTTTAATATAGTTCCCAGAAAAATACATTTTTGAGACGATGCTATAATATTTTATAAAGATTAAAAAGGAGAGGGGAGATGATAAGTTAAATAATAAAGGAGAGAGAGAGTTTGTAATAAAAAAAACAAAAACGTAAGATAAAGAGGATATAGGCAAGATTCATCAAGAAGTTAGACAAAATTGTGCCATTTTTTGTTATGTTTATCAATTTTATCTTTTTCAAAAGCAATTTGCTTTTCTAATGTTATTTTCATTCTTAGAGCATTTGTGAAAATCTCGATGTTTAGCTCTTCGGCTCTTGATTTGGCGCTAAATATATAAGACTTCATTAGAATAATGATATAGTTTATCACTTGATTATAAGTGCCTCCTTTTTGAGTACCAAAAACAATATCGTTTACATTCAGATCAATATATATTTGTTTACTGTTTAAAAACAATGTGAGCTCCCGCCATATGGGTTGTACAGAATTACATTCATATAAAACATGTATAATTGTTTCCTTAAAACTTGCACAAAATGTGCAGAGACTTGAAGCTGTTAAATTACATTTATACAAATATGCATTAGTGGGTAATATGCACTGTAAGATTTTGTACTGAAAATTGCGTACATTATTATCTATAGTGGCTTTAAATGGTATTAAATAAGCATGTTTCCAGTCAATACTATGTTCATAGGAGGACATTATTTTTTCCCATTTCATTTCTTGTTTGGTTTTATTTTCGTTTAAGATTTGTTGTAAATTATACAAGTATTTACATACTGTTTTTGTTTTTTGTACCTTTTCAAGAAATGTGTTATTGCTGAAATTTACGAATTCCATTTCAGATAGTTGTTGTTTGTAAGTTATTGGGATACTTTGGATTAGTGTGTAATATTTAAGATAGTCTGTTGAAGGTAATTCATACAGATTTTTAAAAGCTTCAAATGTATAATAGGTTTTTGACCTAAAGTCATATAGATGTTCTAAGGACTTTATACCTCTATTGAACCAGTTTAGGTAAAAGAAGGTATCTTGGTTATTTTTTTGTATTGTTGAGTTATTCCATATAATCGTTTTATTTACATGTCCTGCTTTTTCATTTGATTTAATCTTGTTCCAAGAAGAAATGATGTCTCTGAGGAATACATTTTTAAAATTTGAAACAATATGTTTTTCCTTAAGTGGACATTCAAACACGAGATTTCCGCCATATTTATTGATTTCTTTCTGATAGAAAGTTTTCCACTGCCCTGTATTGTTTATGTCTGTTAATCTTTTAACCAAGCTGGCCTTATTTGCATGTATAAGAGCGATAATATCTGTGAGTTTGAGTCCTCCCTGTTCTATTGGTTTAACAAGAGTTGTTCTTTTTATCTTTTCGGGTTTACCATTCCATACAAATTGGAATATAGATTTAATAATTGTTTGTATTATATCATGGTTAGGGGTGGGGAGGATTGACAATGTATACATAATTTTTGGTAGGGCAAATGTCTTAACCACTGTGACTTTTCCGAGAAGTGTTAAATTTTCTATGTTGCCACTGTTTTAAACAATTTTTAAAAGCTTGTAATTTTGGCTGAATGTTTTTGTCTATATCGAGATTTTCATCATTTGTAAAGTAAAAACCAAGCGTTTTGGCTTCTTCAGAGGTCCAAAAAAAATGTTTGTATTTGTTAAATTTAATTTGTGTATTTTTTAGTGAACCAACTCGCATTACGATGGATTTTTGTGTATTAAGTTTGAGTCCAGATATTTCACTGAAGTCTTGAATAGTATTTATCAGTGCTGAGAACGAATTAAGCGTTCCATCTGTAAGATAAGTTGTATCATCTGCAAAAAGTGTTTGCTTTATTTCTTGTTCGTTTATTTTTATTCCTGTAATATCTTCATTTTTTTCAATAAAGTTGGACAATATTTCTATACTTAATATAAAAAGTGTTGTTGACAATGGACAGCCTTGTTTTACACCTCTTTGAATAGAAATCGGTTCAGATAAATGTCCGTTATTAATAATTATGGTACTTATGTCCGTGTAAAATAATTTAATCCATTGTACGAGTTCAGTTCCAAAATTACTACTATTACTTCTACTACTACTACTACAACTTCTACTGCTGCTGCTGTTGCTGCTGCTTCTGCAGCTATTACTTCTACTACTACTACTACTACTATTACTACTACTACTACTACGACTACTTCTACTACTGCTACTACTACTACTACTACTACTATTACTACTACTATTACTTCTACTACTACTACTACTACTACTACTACTACTACTACTACTACTACTACTACTACTACTACTATTACTACTACTACTACTACTACGACTTCTACTACTACTACTTCTACTACTACTACTACTACTACTACTATTACTACTACTACTACTACTCCTACTACTACTACTTCTACTACTACTACTACTACTACTACTATTACTACTACTACTACTACGACTACTTCTACTACTACTACTACTACTACTACTATTACTACTACTATTACTTCTACTACTACTACTACTACTACTACTACTACTACTACTACTACTACTACTACTAGTACTACTACTACTACTACTACTACTACTACTACTACTACTACTATTACTACTACTACTACTACTACTACTTCTGCTACTACTACTTCTACTACTACTACTACTACTACTACTATTACTACTACTACTACTACTACTTCTACTACTACTACTACTACTACTACTAGTACTACTACTACTACTACTACTTACAATAATAATAATAATAATAATAATAATAATAATAATAATAATAATAATGGCAGTAGACAGTGTTGTATCCAACTTATCTATTCTGACTTGTGAAAATGCATGTGCATACTATGGTTATATTAAGATACCCACACATCTGACGTCAAAGTGTGAAGGACCAAACATACACGACCTAAATCATAAAATGATTTGTTCTCATGATGAGTGAACTCTTTTCCCATTGTATGCACATTAGTTTAACCTTTATTATATGCCAACATTAAAATTTCAAGGCACTTACATTTAAAGTTCGATTTGTATATAACACAAACATAAAATAATGCTTTATGAGCTAAAAACGAATAATTATTAAAAAATATAAAAGGTATTTAAACAGTTTGAAGTTTATTTTATTGTTAACATTTCAACACTACGAAACATGCCGAAGACCCACATGATTCCTTTACAATATCGTGCAGCTTGCCGATTGTTAACGGTGATTAGTCGGATTTAATCCGCGTCGCAACAATTGTCGGCAGTAAATAAATCTTGTGTTTGTAAACAGGATCTCGGTCGTGTGAAGGACAATCCACTTCCACCTTTCTCTGATGATACGCATCTAGCAAATGATTTCCTGAGGTTCTTTTCTGACAAAATTTAAAATTTGAGAGACCAGTTAGATAACATAAATTGTGATGCTTCCCCAGGAGTCTTAGAAACAGCATATAATGGCGCCTCGCTGATAGAGTTTAAATCAATTTCAGAGCATGATGTTGCAAAACTGATTCAAGGATCAAAATCAACAACCTGTGTACTTGACATCATTCCAACAGTAAGGTTGAAAGACAATTTACATTATGCTACTCCGGTAATCAGGGAAATCATAAATCGTTCATTATCGTCAGCTGTTTTTCCAAGCGAATGGAAAAATGCAGTGATACAACCATTACTGAAGAAACGGGGTCTCCCTTTGGAGCTTCAAAACTATCGACCGGTGTCTAACTTGTCGTTTTTATCCAAATTTCTTGAAAAGGTCACCTTGTGAGATCATAGATCACATTGAAGAAAATAACTTACTTCCATCATACCAAATTGCTTATCGTAAATACCACAGTGTTGAAACAGCTATGCTTAAAATGTATCATGATCTCTTTTTTGCAGCTGACAAAAACCAAGTAACAATAGTTGTAATGGTTGATCTTAGTGCTGCTTTTGACACATCGATATACCACTGTTGATTACAATTGTTGTCAGTTGTCAAAGATTAACATCTCCAGCGTAAATTTCGGTGACTGCGTAGTAAAGTTTGTGGATCACCAACGAGACCTTGGTGTACAGATGAACAGCACTCTAAGTTTTGAAGATCACATAAGAAAGAAATGTTAATTTGCTTGTGTGCAGCTGAGAAATCTGAAAGTCATTCGTAGTCATCTATCACAGAAATCTACTGAGATTCTTGTGCACGGCCTTATTCACTCGCACCTAGACTTTTGCAATGGACGTTTCACTGAAATCCCCAAATATCAGATTGACAAACTACAGAGAATTCAGAATAGCGCATCCAGAATTGTTACTAACGCTCCATACGACCAATCCAGCAAGGATATTCTCAAAGCACTGCACTGGCTTCCAGTGCGTGCACGAATAAAGTTTAAAATTCTAGTACTTGTATTTAGAATTATACATGTAACTGCTCCAGTTTATCTCGGACAACTGGTCACTTGCAATCAAGGTCAATACAGGTTAAGATCAAAAGATGTTACTAACTTTACCATTCCCAGAACCCGAACAAAAATGGCTGAACGATCCATAGCTGTTATTGGACCTAAGTGGTGGAATGCTCTTCCAAAAGACTTGAAGTGCTTGCAGAATGAATCAATTTAGATGCAAACTTAAAACACATCTGTTCAGTGTTTTATTTGACTGACTAAATGCATAATACGAGGGAAAATAATTTTTGCGCTATATAAATGTATTTGTATTTGAATTTTTATTAGATGCTTTTCAGCGAAATATAGAATTTTATTGGTTACATGAAATGTGATATTTTCACTATTGAAACAGTGAACATATATAGAGAATACATGGTTGGTGCCGGGATGGAGAAAGTTTATCCGGTGAGGCTTAGAAAATGAAAATAGGGCGAGCTTCAGCGAGCCCTATTTTTGTTTTCGGGCCGAACCGGATAAACTTCTTTCTTCCCGGAACCTACCATGTATTCTATTTATCCTGTTTTTTTTTATTCAATTGCATTTCAAAAGTAGTGTAATTAAAAGTTTAGCTTACAACTGTTATGTTTTATGACGAGTCTCGAACCTTATAACTCGCTAGCATTTATGCGTACTTCCCGAAAAAATAGCCCTCTTACCGGTGATCATTCTAAAATTTTAAAATAATCTGATTTGCTGACGCCAATAATATTCACGTGCAAGAATTAGTATACAGTAGCCACTATAAACCGACATAGATTTTTTTAAAGTTGCATTGCGTCACGCCTACGTCATTTGGTTGAGTTTGAAGTTTGCACAGTGTACAAACTAGGACGCGAGTGTGTTTGAATTTAAAATAAAAGCAATCGGAATACAAGAATTCGTGTTTCTGTGCATTGGATATATTATGTGAATAACATTTAATTAAAAAAGTGTATGGAATATATGCCTGGAGTTAAACTGGTGAGATTAATCCCATTTTAATTTCAATTTTCTAGCATATACGCGGATTGTGGGTGAGAACATCGTGGCCAAATTAAAGATTTTAATAATGTTTGTATGTTGATCTACTCTTCGTTCAGTTTTAATAAAATTTCAACGAAATTCATATACAGGGTTATTTTTTTCATGAATAAATTGTATCTTTGTTTTGGATTGAAGAAAGTCTATTCAGAAAAAATAACCCGCTTACATCAAATGTTTTGAAATGGAATGGAAGGAAGATCGATTATGCCATACATGTGCGGATTAACAACTCATTATGGAAGCTAGGATCTCTGTAAAACTAGACAACACGACGTTTTTATCGATGAAAAAGCTCTGGTGAGTACAGGTGTATTTCATTTTTTGCCACGTCGTTCTGGACAATGTTGCTATTCGGCGCGTAGGAATACACTACCAATTGGATAAACCTTGCCACTTCCTGTTGACTGGAGATAGGAAAATGTATCCGGTCACCTTTTTATTAAGTCACTGTTGCAGGTAAAATCATTTATATTTCTTAACATATTTAACGCACTATTTTTCTATCAATCGCAAAAATCTACCAGTAGTGATTTACCTTCATTGGCAAAAATATTTACCAGTACAGTATTAACATACATTTGTTTAAATAAAACACACGATAAAATTAAACAAAAATATAATTTAAAATCAACGACGCACCAATTATGGCATTTTTTCCCACCATGTTTTGATAAACAATTTTGGAATCACTTATGACATTTTTTTTATGACGTCAGAATACACAATCGTGCGACGTTTAAGCTTATCTCGTACACATTTTCGTTATTTATTGGCCAAAAGCATAAAATGAAAACAAAAATTGTTGATTTCGGGGTAAGATTTTATTTTATTTGACGAGTGATCA
Organism: Congeria kusceri; assembly: GCA_027627225.1. NCBI lineage: Eukaryota > Metazoa > Mollusca > Bivalvia > Myida > Dreissenidae > Congeria > Congeria kusceri. The sequence goes on along the minus strand of CM051040.1, from coordinate 8,574,791 downwards.
TAGAAAATAAATATTTTTCGAGTAGCGCACTCAGGAACTCGTAAAATAAAATACGATCTTATACCGAAATCAACAAATATCCTCTATATCTTCATATGAAAATGTTGTGTTGCCAAATATAAATTAAAGGACCAAAAAAGTTTATTTTTCACGATTTTAAAAGTATGACCCTAAGCGGTATCGAACTAAAAAAACAAAAGTTCCCATTTGCAGAAGCAGCTGCAGTAGCATAATTAGTATTGGCAAGCCACCACGTCCGCCGCGGCAAGCCACCACGTCCGCCACTATTATCTTCAGTTACAACAACAACAACAGTTACTACTACTACTACTACTAATACTGCTACTACTACTACTACTACTACTATTACTACTACTACTACTACTATTACTTCTACTTCTATTACTACTACTACTACTATTACTACTAATACTATTACTACTACTACTACTACTACTACTATTACTACTACTACTACAACTACTACAACTGCTGCTACTACTACTACTACTACTACTACTACTACTACTACTACTACTACTCCTACTACTACTCCTACTACTACTACTACTACTACCACTACTACTACTACTACTACTACTACCACTACTACTACTACTACTACTACTACTACTACTACTACTACTACCACTACTACTACTACTACTACTACTTCTACTACCACTACTACTTTTACTAGTATGTGCAGTTTGGAAGGAAAAATTGTCCTTATTGTCCTTATTTACTTCATAAAACTACACATATGAGAACAGTACATAGTAAAAAACATAAAAAAATATAGGATAATATAATCCATTTATTTGCAGAAAAGCATCTTACTATTTGTGGGGTGTATATTTGCTTAAGAAATAAATTTATACACATAAATTAAAGTATTGTTTGATGTGAAAGATAACAAACTTTCCGCCCTTGACCAACCACAACTTGGTCAATTACCTTAAATAAATAGTATGGAGTTTATTATTTATGTGTGCATGGATATTTTAAATAAAAAGAAATTTAAATCATTATCATCATCATCATCATCATCATCATCGCCACCACCACCACCATTAAAATCAGCATCAGCATCATCATCAACACCATCATCATCGTCGTCGTAATCATCATTAGCATCATCAGAATCACCAGAATCATCACCATCATGGTCATCATGGTCATCATGATCATCATCATCATCATCGTCATCATCATCATCGTCGTCGTTATCATCATCACCAACTTCTTCTTTTTCTATTTCTTCTTCATTCTTTTCTTCTATTTCTTCACCATTATCACCACCATCATCAACTTTATTATCATCGTCTTTGTCATCATGATGATAAAAACACACTATATATCTTTATTGAGTTTGTTTAATAGTCGTGTAGTAGTATTGATTTAATATATAAAAGTATGTATGGATGCATGTGTAAACTAAAACTACGTTTCAAAATATATTTAAGGAATATATTTGCGAATCGTCCCCCAAAATACATCATGGTAATTTGTGCACACAGGCCTCTAAGATGTTAACTGACGTGTCAAAATGGCAAACTGTCATAAACACATATTGTGTTGTCAGAGCATTAAAAGTACGTGGTTCGTTATTTTTTAAGATTTTTTTTAAATTTAATAATGTATTCAAATAATCAATTATTCGAGTATTCGTTGACATCCCAAATTGTGATTTACACTAAGGCTAAACAAAAATTATGAATTGTTTTTCTTGCACTTTTTCCAAAATATCAGTAGGGAGGGTGATTTTTTTAATGAAGTATGTTTTTTCGCCAACTCTTTTCTATTGGCATTATGTAATGGCTTATTAAAATAAGTAAATAAGTACAGATTAAAGACAATTTAAAGTTTTAATAAAGAAATAAGCATCTCTTTTTATAAAATTCTACATATCGATTTATTAATCACAAACGGTCATTTATGCAAGCTGACGTAAAAAGGAAATCAATTTGAATGTTAAAAACTAACACAAGTCCCTTCCGATTGATATACCATCAGCATTAAAGTACTTCTATTTATAAAATTTAACTTTTCGTAATTCATACTTTTATAACTGTAAAAGATAGGAATTATTTTTTAAATAAAGCAACAATAATTGGACGATATTTATAATGGTTCCAAATCGAATATGACATTTACACTCTATTTCACAATATGTGTACTGGTATATCCGATTTATAAAATTAAATCAGACAGTAAGAAAGTTACTGGAAATACAGAAATCTCAACGAAATATGTTTCTTATTTACAAAAGGCATTGTTCAAAATCGCTTGGCGCTTGGTAAGAATGGAATACACTATAATGTACATGCTGGTTTACTTTAGAGTCATCGCCAGTAATCGCATACAGAAAATAGACGATAGCAAGTTAGTTAATTGTTACAAATTCACATATTTCAATGCGTAGTATATCAAAATAGTTCGTTAAGATGTGACGCTAGTTTTGTACCTACGGTTAGATTAGTCAGGTACAGCGTTTCTGCCAATTGTTGTCTCCATGAAACTATTCCTTGCAATAAACAAGTTGTTTTTCTTAACACAAATTAACCAAGCAATATCTTTACAAAAATATTCGGCGTATGTTGTAAATGTGTGTAAAGAATGTAAATTGAATGTCCTACATGACTATTTAAAACTGATGCATATTTTGATTTGGTTTATAAACAAACAATCTCATTTCTTCAGAGATCGTTTTTCTACACACATCTATTATTATATTTCGATATTATTAAAAAAAAAGTTTTTATTTTCAAAAAGCGAACTCAAATTATCAGGTGAATAGCTCCTAAAACAGCAGTATTAATCACTTGTAAAGCGTTGATCAATATCTCGGTAATTGGACTTTATTGGCATGTGTTGTAAAAACAATGCACTTCACCCTGCTAGGAAATAGTAATTTAATGTTACTTTTGCAAGCTCACTGAAAAAAAACAACACGAAATGTATTTGAGATTTTATAATAATACAATTATAAAAATCGAATATTTATACTTTTTTATTCGAATATTTGCCGATATTTGAATATTCGAATATTCGGTCCCATCCCTAATATTTACACGCACGCACTTTGCTATTTTTATGGCATCATTAATGGAAAAAATACAACATACTAGATTATTGTAATGCCTCCCAAATAAAAGCTCTTAACTTCACTATGCAATATTAATGTATGTTTAGTTACTAACATTTATACCAAACATCGATCGCTCTTTATTCGATATGGATGCAACCTAGCAAATATCAAGTTCAATCAAAAAAAATTCCGAATTTGCGTCTCAAAACAAAATGTTGGCATGCGTTCTCCGATAAATTGAATCACTATGATACATAACTTCATGTTTATCTGAATAATATATTAATGATCATAATTGTATGTGGAATATGTGTATTCGTAGTGGAAATAGCCCCTACATCAGTAAGAAATTTAGACAATATGCGGTTGTCCTTTCACCAAAACTATTTCGGCGAAGATATCTAACCCAAATTTTGACCTTACGAATTGACTTTATCAAATTGCAAAATAAAGGTAGGGCTGTATTCTCGACTGATGGAATGATATCAATGTATTTCGTTAAACGCGGTTAAACTGGTGTTCTATACAACCTGTAAGGTTTATATCACTTACACAATGACGTTTTATTGATAACGTAAATGTGAAACATTTAATTTCATTTGCATGTCTTTTGCATGACTCTACGATCATTTAAAAAGTTAAAGTAACTTGGGCTGGCCACCGACTCTAGAAAAAAAGGGAAACGTTTTGACCAAATCCTGCAGGGAAAAATCAGGGAATTTGAAAATTTGGCAAAAATCAGGAACGATTCAGGGAATCAGACCTAAAGTGTTATACATGTAACAGATCCTAAGTGAAAAAATGAAATCTTGAATTTAATAAATAATTCGACAATACAACAATAAAAATATCATATTTGTTTAGAATAATAACTTAACTACAGTAAAATGACTAAAATGGATACTAGTAATGGTGGTTATTTATTTATGAACACCACTATCGCCACTTAGCACTAATTTGACCGGTAATAAAAGGATGTAGGGTTAAATCGCTTTCCGGTCAGGGACAAATCAGGGAAAAATGAAGGCAACATCTCGAAATATTACTTCTGAATATCAGTGGCCACCCTGTAACTTAAGCATTACTTTCATGTTTACAAAGAGAGGCTGAGAAAATGCAACTCAATATTTGTTTTGCAGTATAGCGTAAACCTCGCAACAATATTTACAGCCGAAAAGCATAACGACAGCAGCTGAGCGCATTTGTTAAACGATTTCGAATATGTGACTGGACAAGTGACACCCATAAAGACACTGCTTCTGCCTAGTCTGTACGTGACGTTGTTATTGATGATGATGAGCATGATGATGATATCGTTGACGATAAGGTATATAAACTGTTCTTATACCGTTTAGATGATGATTGTGTCAGTCGTATTTCAATGCGAATTCAGTTTAAGGCTCGACAATATCCAGCCTCGACCTAATGAATTAATATATGCGTCTATAAGGTATGAGCTTTATCTCAACATGTGCATTGTTTATTTCCGGACGCAAAATACCCTACCTACTTCTTTCTTGAAGTAGTACATGTAACATTATTTTTTTAGATTTATAGCTACATGTTGTTATTAACTGCTATGTCTTGTTTCTTTTGTTTCGAATGATAATTATGATAACAGTATTAAACTGTAATGATAGCATCTGTGTTGTCATTGTTTTAAATAAATATTGTTTTTGTGATAATGAAGATGATGATGATGATGATGATGATGATGGTGGTGATGACCATTAAAAAATGTTGGTCGATATTGCAATTTAAATTTCAGAGCACTGTATTGTACATGCAAGTGATTGCATTAACAGGTCGAGTCAAACACATATTCAACTTTACAAAGAAGTTTAACAATTATAATATTTCTAATAGTCTGCGATGGTATGCGATTTGCAGTTATGCGGAATTATTCAAACTTGGGTTTACTGGATTCTTTGGGAAAAAAAATTAAGACAGAGTTAAGACTCATGTTTCTTTTCGTCTTGTCCTGGGCAGAACCAGTCCTGTGTGATCCTATGAACGAAGTAAACACATTCGCCGGTCCCAATAATAAACATTGAATAACACGCTTCCGTGTAATTATTTGATTACGAATATACGTTATGGAATGCACAAGGTGATATCAAACTATAATTATAACATATTGAAGTTCCAGCTCTGGGAAGAATTAGTACTTAAACATGTGATTAATTTCAACGTCGCATTGACTCGAGTCCGAACTAGGGGGTGGAACCAGAACTGCAACATTTAATAAACTTAAATGTCACATCGACTTAAGTCCGGACACTGGGTAGAACCAGTACTAAAATATTGGTAAACTTAAATGTCACATCCACTTAAGTCCAACCAGTACTTAGACATACATAAACTTCTACGTCAAATAGGCTTCAATCCGTACTCTTGGTAGAATCAGTACGGATACGTTTTATAAATTACACGTATCAGATATATACCAAGTTGCGACAATATGCTTTGTATGTTTAGATTGTTGGCCGTTTGTTACAGTATTTCAGTCATATTCAGTTAACCTACTCACAATTTTAATGGGCAAGCTAAGCCGATCTAAGCGGTTTACAGGTACTAAGTGAACATACTTATGCCAGTAACTGACAACTGCCCGACTTGAATCAGAGGTAGGGAGAGAATGGGCGTGGAAATAATTACATGACCAATCTCCACACAAATGATGTGGCCGGGCTGGTGTTCGAACTCACGATCCTCGGATTGGCAGTCCAGTACTCTACCAACTGTGCTAGCTGGGCCCGGCACACGACAATAAGTTAAAAATTATGCATTGAAGTATTAAGAAAAACTTTAAACGAAACTAGTAGAATAGGCATATGTAGTCGAATCACGCAATGATATCCAAATATAATTATAACATTTTAAAGTACGATCTCAGGGAACTAGGAAGAACCAGAACTGAAACATTTAATACTCTACAACGTCGCATAGCCTTCAGTACAAACTCTGGGTAGAAACAGAACTGAAACATTTAATACACTACAACGTCGCATAGCCTTTAGTACGAACTCTGGGTAGAAACAGAACTGAAACATTTAATACACTACAACGTCGCATAGCCTTTAGTACGAACTCTGGGTAGAAACAGAACTGAAACATTTAATACACTACAACGTCGCATAGACTTTAGTACGAACTCTGGGTAGAACCAGTACTGAAACATTTGATACACTACATTTGATACACTACAACGTCGCATAGCCTTTAGTACGAACTCTGGGTAGACACAGAACTGAAACATTTAATACACTACAACGTCGCATAGCCTTTAGTACGAACTCTGGGTAGAACCAGTTCTGAAACATTTGATACACTACATTTGATACACTACAACGTCGCATAGCCTTTAGTACGAACTCTGGGTAGAAACAGAACTGAAACATTTAATACACTACAACGTCGCATAGCCTTTAGTACGAACTCTGGGTAGAAATAGACCTGAAACATTTGATACACTACAACGTCGCATAGCCTTTAGTACAAACTCTAGGTAGAACTAGACCTTAAACATTTGATACACTACATTTGATACACTACAACGTCGCATAGCCTTTAGTACGAACTCTGGGTAGAAACAGAACTGAAACATTTAATACTCTACAACGTCGCATAGCCTTTAGTACGAACTCTGGGTAGAAATAGACCTGAAACATTTGATACACTACAACGTCGCATAGCCTTAAGTACGAACTCTGGTAGAAACAGAACTGAAACATTCAGTAATCTACAACATCACATACACTTTAGTCCGGACTCCGGGTAGAACTAGAACTATAACATTATGTAATCTACAACATCACATAAACTTTAGTCCGGACTCTGGGTAGAACTAGTACTAAAACATTTTGTAATCTACAACATCACATAGACTTTAGTCCGGACTCTGGGTAAAACAATTACTGAAATATTCAGTAATCTACAACATTGCATAGACTTTAGTCCGGACTCTGAGTAGAACTAGTGCTGAAACATTCAGTTATCTACAACAACACACAGACTTTAGTCAGGAATCTTTCTAGAACACGTACTGAAACATTTGATAAACTTCCACGTCACATAGCCTTTAGTCCGGACTCTGGGTAGAATCAGTATGGATCGGATATACCCTTTTTGTAAAACTCCGCGTTGATCTATAATCTCCATGTGCTAGGAACGACAACAGTACTTTTGTACTTTAGATAATGATTAATCCTGTACTGGGTCTACTGGCCAAAGTTGATTTCTTTTGGTGAAAGCCATAGCCCAAAAATGACGTCGATCCGACGTCGGTACAAGGTCGTAATACAACGTCGTACTTACGACAAGATTTCAACGTCGCATCGACGTCGGTTTATTGTCGCCGACGTCGCGACTTAAATCCAACCTCTAACCGTCGTCAGGTGTTTACTAGGGAGACGTTATACAGATTACACGTGTCAGAGAGATATCAAGTTACGAAATTATATGTTACAAATTCTGCATTTGATTATTATGAAAGCGCTACACGAACAAGAGCTTATGGCATATTAATGTTCGAACTCTGGGTAGAACCAATTACGAATTATTTAATAATCTACAACGCCACGTAGACTTTAGTCCGAACTCTGGGTATGACCAATACTGAAACGTTTTATAATCTACAACGTCACATACAACCTTTAGTTCGGATTCTGGGTAAAACCAGTACGAAAACGTTTCATAAATTACTTGTTTCTGAGATATATCAAGTTGAAAACATATATGCTAGAAATGGTGCATTTAAGTATAAAGAGAAAGGTTATACAAACAAGAGTTTTACTATGGAAACGAATGAATTGAAGAGTAAATAATAACCACGTACGCTTTAAGGGACTACTAACAGATGTTCGTATGTTTTGAAAAAAAAATCATTAAATGCATTTAACTGCAAAACCAAATGCTTCTGAACCAACCAAACTGCATATTATAAAAAGAACACTATCAAAGTAGAAAGATTTGCCTCCGCCGGGACCCGATCCTAAGAACACTGGGACTAAGAGTATCTCACGCTTACCACTTGTTTCCCAAATTTCAGACTAAAAGCATTTTAAAAGCTTCATAATATTATTACCCATAGAAGACACAATATTTGTTCATAAATGTCTGTGTCAAAAGTGTCATTTCGCTTCTTTCGATATAATATACTTTACTTTTCGAAATGTGTTACCCAAATTTTGGTAATTGCCAATTTGCCAATCTGTGAATAAGTCCCTTTAAGATCAATATCATGTTTATTTGAAATCACCATTTACCTTGCAGTAATCTAACCAAAACATACACATAATAAAAATAAAAATGTGTTATCTTGACGTGAGTATTAGGTAGGCGTTGTTATGACGAACACAGCCTTAAGTACCCAGTCATGGTTCATACAGACACATTATTGAATACATTACATTTTATATACCACAAGCGAAAGGTACCGAGGTAAGTCTTTGATTGTTTGCACAATTTTCTCAACATGTGAAATAATAATGACTGACTGGCTGACAGACTGACTTAATGACTTACTGGCTGGTTCACATAATCAGTAACATACCCAATAGACAACCCGTATGTCCGTCTGAATGCCCGCTCGCTATCCTGAAAAACACTCTCGCTTACTTGGAACCCACCCGACTGCCTGTCCAAAAACCCGTTAGACCATGTGCGCGGAACTCTCCTACCTTCCGCCGTTCTAAAAATCAGCTAATTTTATAGAACCCACACGGATATCATGAAATTACACTTCTGTCAGAAAATCACACGCCCTCCTAAAAATCAAACGCCTGCCTTGAAATCACATGCGTGCCTAAAAATCACGCGTCTGTCAGGAAATCACACGCCAGGAAATCACACGCGTGAGTGGAAATCACACGCCTGCCTGGAAATCACACGTATGTTTGGAAATCACGCGTCTGCCAGGAAATCACGCGCCTGCCAGAAAATCATATGCCTGCCTGTAAATCACGCGCCTGTCAGTAAATCACACGCATGCCAGGAAATCAAGCTCTTGTCAGAAAATCATGCGCCTTCAATAAAATCACACACGCCTTCCCGTAAATCACGCACCTCTCTGGCAATCACACGCTTGCCAGAAGACCACCCGCCTGCCTGGCAATCACAAGCCAGCCAGGAAATTACACACCTGCCAGGAAACTACACGCCTGGCAGGAAATAAAACGCTTACCTGGAAACCGCCCGAGTGCCTGTAAAGAACCCGCCTGCCTGTCTGGAAACTACCCGTTTGAATTGAACCGTTCGTCTGCCTGGAAACCACACGCCTGTCTAGAAACCGGGCGCCTGCCTGGAAACAACCTGTTTGAAGGGAACCAGCCAGTCTGCCTGACAACACGTTTAAAGGGAATCCGCCTGCTTGTCTTTTAAAGCGTCCTACTGCCTGCAAAGAGTCCGCCCGCCTTCCTGGAAACCGTCCGTTTGAAGGGAACTCGCCCGCTCGCCTTCCTATAAAACACCCGAATGAAGGGAACCTGCCCAACTGCCTGCCTGGAAAGCACACATTTGAAGGGAACCCGCCCGCTCTCCTGAAAACCACCAGTTTGAAGGGAACCAGCCCTTCCGGCTTGAAACCAACCGTTTGAAGAGCTGCAAAACACCGCCTGTCTGGAAAATGCCCGCCTGCCTGGAAACCACACGCCTGCCTGGAAACCACAGGCCTGCATGGAAACCACACGCCTGTCTGGAAAACACACGCCTGTCTGAAAACCACACGCCTGCCTGGAAACCAAACACGCCTGCACTAAAACTACACGCCTGCCTGAAAACAACACGCCTGCATATAACCCGCCTGCCTGGAAACCACCAGTTTGAAGGGAACCAGCCCTTCCGGCTTGAAACCAACCGTTTGAAGAGCTGGAAAACACCGCCTGTCTGGAAAATGCCCGCCTGCTTGGAAACCACACGCCTGCCTGGAAACCACAGGCCTGCATGGAAACCACACGCCTGTCTGGAAAACACACGCCTGTCTGAAAACCACACGCCTGCCTGGAAACCAAACACGCCTGCATTAAAACCACACGCCTGCCTGAAAACAACACGCCTGCATATAACCCGCCTGCCTGGAAACCACCTGTTTGAAGGAATCAAACCGCATACCTGAAAACCATCCGCTCTTTTGCCTAAAACAAGAAGCCTTTATCTCCATCTGCAACGAGATGAATATAAGTCCATTTCATATCAATGCCGTATTGTACCTATTGACATTACAAAATCAATTTCATCCAAGAAAAATGTCCCCTCTGTTGTACTAATAACTAATTTCTTCAAAATATATACACATATGTATGTGTTTATTCATTTCCTTCATTATCTTGGCCTTCTGGATTCGTTGTAAATAGATCTTGAATCTTAAATCTTGTAACATACACTAATAATTCACTTGATTTCATTTGTTTTCTCTCCAAAAGTCTCTCATTAGCGATACTTGTTTACGTTTTAAACATGTCGACATAAACGTGGCCTAACATATTTATGATTATTTTACTCATGTCATGATCAGAATGTTATATTCATTCACATAATTAAATAATTATATTGTTTAGCCTACATAATCGGCGCGCTCTATAAATAGCAATTACAATGCTACAACTCACGGGGACGACAGTCGGTCACAACGTACAATGTTGCCTGTTGAGGTCGCAAGCACAAATATAAAGTGGTAATTTCTGGTATTTTTCTGATAAATAAGCAAAACAAATATTAGCAAATTTGATTGAGCTTATATTTCCTATGGTTTTATAATTGTGTGAAAATATTATTGTACGCTGTAACAGACTGTCATCCTCGTGGACTAATTTTAGCGAGTACAACTCCAGCTGGAGAATCGTTCTAAAAATAGCGCGCGGTAAAGCTGTGTTAATACACATGCATCAATTAGCGTCTGGAGAATCCTAAACCAGAGAATTGCAATAAATGGGGAATTAATAAACTTACTGCTCATTCATTCCCGCTATTGTTTTCTGACAATGTTAATTTGTTAAATTTGCCTGACAAATTCATGTATCAAGTATGTTTACGTAAACTACTAGTATTAGGCTTATTCATGTATCACTGGTGAAATCATGGGGCGGTACTGTATATCATCGGTTTGTTCACGGTATCATTTGTTTCTTTAAGTTTAATAAACACATAATCTTAATTGAAAATTATTTGTATTCTTACACTACATGATCGTTTGGCGAGTAATTTAAACATGAACAATGCACCCTGTTATAGGCCTAGTTTAAGAATTGCAAAATTGCTCCTGCGGCAACTTATGGCGCTTAGCTTTATATAGTTGTTTGCATGCTTTCTTTGATTACTTTGAGTACAGCGGGGCTCGCCTTCTCCGAAGTGTCGCCGAAGACGATTTTAATCTCGCGCGGAAAATCGCGGGGTTTTCTTTTTCTACCGCGGCAATATCACCACCACCGTTTGCGAAAATTGCCGCGTTCACCTTGAGACTCGTATCTTGTCTTATCTCGCGGAGGACCGCCGGGGACAATTGCGGCGATTATTTTTATCGATCTCGGCGTTTACTTCCTTGTCGTCTTATTTGTTTAAGGCATATAAAACCAGTTTTCGCAATTAATGTGTACTTTTAAATCTCGGCAATATAATTGGTGTAAATAAAAAGTTATTGTTTTATATTCGTTTTAAACCATTTCTGAATCATTATACAACAAGAAACATAATTATTGTAGGTAAAACCTGCATTAGACTTTCTTATCTTCTGGCTGCTGCTGCTATTATTATTAATTTAATTTTTATAATTATTGATATTATTATTATTATTATTATTATTATTATTATTATTATTATTATTATTATTATTAATAGTAGTAGTAGTAAGTAGTAGTAGTAGCAGTAGTAGTAGTGGTAGTAGTAGTAGTAGTAGTAGTAGTAGTAGTAGTAGTAGTAGTAGTAGTAGTAGTAGTAGTAGAAGTAGTAGTAGTAGTAGTAGTAGTTGTTGTTGTTGTAGTATCGCGTATATCAAGTTCGTATTGTTCACATCACACGTTAAACTTTGAGCATACTATATGTATCAAGGAAACAAGTAGTAAGGTCGCTTTTATAACTTAATTTTGTTTTAAAAATAGTCTGCCAACATAATGCAGTGTTAAATAGTGTGTACGAGTTATACATTCACGAATGTATAAACGTAAACCTGTAAATTGTATAAACACCAACATTTTAAATTCCAAATAGACTGTAGATCGTAACAATAACATCGCGGTGGTTACTATTTTTCGGGTCGATAAGAGTCTGCGGCGACACTACGGAAAAGGTAAAAACCGCGCGAGCCGTACTGTAAATTATAACAAGACGGCTGAAATTTCGACTGACGATACGACGACATGAATAATTGACTAGTGGCCATACTGATACATTACCCATAACAGAACCTACCTCATATAATCATATTGTTGCATGATTTAAGTTTACTAACTGGTTACTACTTGATTTATTAATAGAGAACAATAAAGCCGACACCGCTGTTTGACACACAAACATTGCGATAAAGTAGATCTAATCCTTCTCTGTAGTTGTACTCAATGCCAAATGTAAGAGCAGCAAAAGTCTTATGTAACGTACATTATTGTACAATAAATGCTAAGTATTTATGGTGTCATTGTAAATGAACAGCTTTTCTTTGCTGCTTATTTGACTTGCACTCCAGAAGCCATATTTAAGCATTGTACGTGTACATATATTGTAACCGTCACTTATTATTATCAGAAGCTATATTCAAGCATTGTACGTGTACATATATTGTAACCGTCACTGATTCTTATCAGAAGCCATATTCAAGCATTGTACGTGTACATATATTGTAACCGTCACTGATTCCTATCAGAAGCCATATTCAAGCATTGTACGTGTACATATACTGTAACCGTCACTGATTCTTATCAGAAGCCATATTCAAGTATTGTACGTGTACATATATTGTAACCGTTACTGATTCTTATCAGAAGCCATATTCAAGCATTATACGTGTACGTATATTGTAACCGCCACTGTTTCTTATCAAAGGCCATATTCAAGCATTGTACGTATACATGTATTGTAACCGCATCTGTTTCTTACCAAAGGACATATTCAAAGCACTGAACGCGTATATGTATTGTAACCGCCACTGTTTCTTATCAGAAGCCATATTCAAGCATTTTACGTGTACATATATTGTAACCGTCACTGTTTCTTATCAGAGGCCATATTCAAAGCATTGTACGTATACATATATTGTAACCGTCACTGTTTCTTATCAGAGTCCATAATCAAAGCATTGTACGTATACATATATTGTTTTCGCCACTGCTTCTTATCAGAGGCAATATTCAAGCATTGTACGTGTACATATATTGTAACCGGCACTGTTTCTTATCAGAGGCTATATTCCAATCATTGCACGCATACATGTATTGTAACCGCCACTGCTTCTTATCAGAGGCCATACTCAAAGAACAGGTCGTGATAGCGGCATTTTATATGCTCATTAACGGTGTAGTAAAACGTAATGTCGTTTTTATGATCCATTTACTTCATCATATTAATGTATGTTTTACAGTATCTCATGTTATAAATTGCTGTCAATACAATGTCACCACGTGATAATTTAATTTGCAAAAACCTGGCTGCTACTAATTGTTGCAAATATACTATGTCGTAACTAAAACAACAAGCTATTTGTGAAAACTGAGGTTACAATAACACTGGCAATAAGCACATATATTAAGCAATATAATGTTCATACTATATGTAATTATATGCAGACGATACAAGACATTCCTCATTCGCAACTGTAATTTGCCTTCACCGATTACAATCAAACGTAGTTTTTAAACATATAATTTATGTTGAAAATGAAGTACATGCATCAGATTTAAAATAAATTATTTATTTGAAGAAACGTTCAGATACATATCTACACTTTGCAGCAGGTACTTTACAACTGTCTTAACACCAGGCGGTACCACATCACTTATATTAGCTTGCATATGTTATTGTAACAGTAGATAGAATATCGTTGGATCAGCGCAAAACTATGATAAGTATGTGGTAAATACAAGTTATATATCATAGTCTTGCGCTGAGATATTTACTCATTTCAATGGCCTTTGAAAGGTAAAAATATATATTGAAACACATTGTAGTTGTTGTTTTTCATTCAATTATTTTTATTTCAAATTCATGCAAACCCTCATCCGCTCCTTTGTATAAATGACGGTTTTAACTTTTGGGGTCAATTTGACCCTATTTTTAATGTTTGAACAATTATGCTATTACTTATGGCTTATATGCCTATTTTTTATTTGTAATGAATTGGCCAATAATGAGCGTTCCTACATGAAGTTTTGAAGAGCAAACCTTGTTACCATGCCAACTGTGTTCAAAATATGTAAAGAGTTTGCTTTTAACCTTTTTTATAATTTAACTTTTACAAAAACACTTCTTGTGTCAACTACTACATCATTTTCGTTTTTTTGTTACAAAGTATGCGTTTTGATAAAATAAAAAAAAATGTATTACTTATGATACGAATATTTTAAACAAAAACAAAATAAACCCTTCAAATTGACCCTAGTAAAGACTAACTGTTGTACTATCAGATTTTATGTTCTATCTATTGTTAATTTATGTTCCCATTGAATACATGTTATAATTATCGATTTAAAAAAAACAAAAGCTTTATAATGAAACTTATCTCATTTCTTGCCATGGTAAGGACTGAGTCAGTATTTAAAATAATAACTGTTTGTAAAAATTGTATGTCGCTAGAGCCATCTGTACAAAACACAATAATGGTAAATAAAAAATAAGTTTAAGTAAGTTTTATTTTACTATTTCTAAGTTCTACATAGACTTTTGACGCTATGACACAATAATACGGAATCCGGTTAGTGCCATATGAAATAGCGTGCCTCGTACGGCGAGAGAGAGACACGAGAATTGCGCGAAACACAAAGCGAGACACGATATTCCCGCGAGACACGAAGCGAGGCACGATATTGTAACACGAGATCTCGCTCTGTCGCAGTATCCCATACCACGATATATCGCGGCACAATATCGTGTCTCGCTTCGTGTTTCGCGCAATTCTCGTGCCTCGCTTCGTGTCTCGCGGTAAAAATATCTTGCCTCGCTTCGTGTCTCGCGCAATTCTCGTGCCTCGCATTTAGAGGTCGAGGCACGAGATGCAAAGCGAGACACGAAGCGATACACGATATTCAGGCAAGACACGTAGCGAGGCACGATATTACATCGTTCAAATATCGCCCGAATCTCGAGTATCGGGGTAGATTTTCAAACCACGATACTCAAAATGCGAAGCGAGACACGAGGATCGGGCGACACACGAATATATACACAAGAACATACGTACGCAAGGACAAATCTATGACAACTTTAAAGCCAAAGAGGGGGGGGGGGCAACTCATAAAATGTGAAGTACACCACTTAAGGAAAAGTTTTAGTTATATAAGAATTAATTGAGCAATTATTACTTTTATTTGTTTTTAGCTGAAGACTTGCAAATTCTATATTAGCATGTGGTTTAATGCTGAAATACAAGCCCTGTTATTTTGAGAAACTACGGCTGAAGTCATGGGGTCATTTTGACCCAAGACGTATTTCTTTTTCCAAAAAGAAATAAATTACAAAAACAGTTCAAAAGCTTATATATTCTATAAAACATGAGTACAAACAAAGTCTAAAAAGGCAACTATCAAATTATACAATTCTAAGGTAAAAATAACAATAATCGCTTTTAATCGCTAATAACTCAAAATGACCCCAAAGGAGAGGTTGAGTGTTAAACTAATTAAATTGATTTGTTGCAAATACACTGTAGTTTATTACATATACTAGTATGTTTCACATATGCGTCATCACAACTTGTGTTTGCATACTGCACTTTCCATGGCCGCATCTTTCCTAAAGAATTATATTATAAAAATAGACAAAATGCATAGCGCCACTTGATACCTCGAATAATAATCAGACATACATCTCGTCATATTAGTTCAAGAACTCATTAATTGCTTATATTTTGCACTGCAAATATTAATTTATTGAACTAATGTAAAGATCTCTTTACCTGATATCTTGTTTTGATAGTGGTATTATATTACAATAATAAAGGTTTGTCACAGAACACTAAACGAAACTGCATGTGGACGCTGTTTATTAAACATACTCGTACATGTATTATTTGTATGTTCATAGTGGGATGTTATCGTTTTAGGACATGTGCGATCACTTTAGATACCGTCAAGCCTATTTACCCCACAATCAGTCCCCACGTACTCGGCTGATTAGAGTCCTGGTTTGTTATCAAATAGTGACATCTCGTTCGAGTCTCAACCAAGGTATAATCAACAGTAACACACTCGAAACATTGGTTAATCTAACATTGAGTTGATAATTGCAAGATAATTTGGATTTCAAATGAGGTATAAATATAATACAGCCACACAAATATCTGAAACGTATTTGAGCACGCAAGTCTTGTATTCCGTTTTCAACTGTGTGCTTTTAAATATGGCTTTAAAACAAACTGAATACAAATATATTGTACATACATCACACGCTATTAAACTGTATTATTTGTCCTTTACATGGTATACATTGTGTTGTGTTATCTTTCAATATATCAACCATATATTCTTATAAGGTTTAAAAGTGTAACATATATTATGAAACACCTTGTACATGTTATGCAAACAACACACGGCGACGCAGTTCGGAAGCATATTTTTTACAAGAACAGTACGTGATCTTTGGACTACCAGGTGAAATGTAATTCGATCAAAATATCACACATTGTTTTGGAAAAGGTTTTATAACTACAATATACGGTTCTTCATTAAACAATTGATGGTGTATATCATACGGAATTATGTAGAGTACGAGTATTAATGGTAATCGTATTGCACCTCATTTGTAAAAAGAAAGGTCACTTGTCTCCTGTTGCTGAATATGTTATTAATATATGGGCCGGTGTCTGTGTCAGAGGTCGCTGACAGTATACACCGGTCTGTTTAAAAGAAATTAAGTTTGATGTCTTTTAAATACACTGCACTTTCATATGGCATTTATGCAACACATAATGTGTTTAAATAACACACGCTTAATAAACGATGGCGTAAGCTTTATTGTTGAGCAATCATATTTAAATAGATGCGTGTGCATACTGGTAGCTACTGCCATCTGGACAAAAATATGTCCTTTGGGTATTCTGGTACTTACTTGACATATTCGTACTGACAGGCAAAGCTACTACTTATGTAACATATGTAAGACAACACAACTGCGAGAAACGAGACACTGCTGTAACCAAATGTGCTTGTTAAAATCCATTCACGGTCATGCCACTATTTACTGATTCAACTGTGTTACCTGGTAGAAGCTATATCTGCTCAGGACAAAATACAGCATGACACCTGATTACCACTGGTATCTACTACAGTCATATGACATATTTAAAGCAAGTCTCCTTAATGCCGCAAGCCACTTATTACTGGTTATGTTTTCTTTACAACTCATTGCAGTAATCTCCACAAAAGATACCGCAGCACAAACGTTTTATCAGCGGAAAGTGCCTACATGTATAACACTATGTTGTTTGGTAATTTAAACTGTTTAATCCCACGTTATTTTCTACTATTTGCCGATCCATTCATTTCCTTTCGAATTGTTATCTTGTCTTCTGTATAATCAACAATGCAGCATACTTGAGCTTTTAACGTTAGCTGTGAAACAGTTTAAAATGTATTTATGAAATAAAGATTTAAAACTGTGATTGCATGGAACTATCTATTTTATTTGTGTTCAACAATAGGTTTCTGGATTCGAGAAGTTTTATGCGCCAAACATCAGCTTGAGCCTTGTGACCTGCACAACTTGGTTGCCATTTGTGTCAGTAATAATTATTAGTACAAATTTATCGAAGAATAACAAATATTTCTCAAGAGTCGACTTTGGTTCGGGCTATAATTTATAGTCTATTTACAATCCATCAACAAGGGATATTGGTTTACATGCATTTTAGCACACATACAATATTGTATATTTATGTTCTTTGTTTTAGGAGTCAGCCCGTAGTAGTGTTCATCCGTTCGACGGTCTATTTATTATATCAGTTGTGTCAGCTCCCATATTTATTCATTCTTACACGCTACAAATACAGAATATACATGATTTAACAGCTATAAATGCATTACTGCAAGTTTGACACCCATTATATTTGTGTTGTGACTGTCCTTTGAACATTTCATTACTGATAGCGTACAAGTATTAACTGTTAAAAATATGTTGATTCTATACAAAATGTTTTGCGATGATCAACATAGTATTCGCTTGAAAAACTGATCTCACACTGCACATTTTTAATCGCTTGCATTCTCTTATATTGTCTGTCAATACATTGTAAATGTACATGCAGTGACTATGAGCATTTGAGGACGTTTTTTCTGCAGGTCTGCGTAAACACGTTTGTAGGAGACACGCTGACATTTTTCGCAAGATGTTTCTCTGTCATTTAGCATTTAAAATACATGATGACATTTAGAAAGGAATTACTTCAATAAATCCTCATACTTTGTAAATAAGCACTTACCTACAGCTAACAGAGTTTCCAGCAATTTTCGCTAACGGAATACCATACAGACTAAATGTTTTCTGAGTTCATTACATAGCTAAGTACTATTATGAAGTGCATCCTGGTGCATTCGATATTTATTAACCTAAGTATAGATATCTTGCGTGTGTTTGTATACAAGTGAGCTGCATATAGGAATGTACTTCTAGTTTTACCTGAGTTGTTTTCGTACGTATTATTCTAGTACACGTATTGCAACTGCAACTTCTATTGTGTTCTTCTGTTTATCCATTCTTTCTCTTCTTCTTCTTATGTTGCTTAATTTTGTTTATTTTCATCTTTTCAGATATTATTATTTGCTTAATTTCATCTTTGCCACGTTCTTCACAATCAATATTGGTAACGAATAAGACAAGAATGTCGGTAGAACCGATGAATGCTCCACGATGCCGTTTTGACCTATAATTGTGGCCTTAACCTAAAACATTTGGACCTGTTTTACATGGAAACACGCTTTTTCGTACAGGCAAATATTTGTGTAAAGTTATTTTAAAATTCATCATGACCAAGTTATAAATCTGTAGAAGCAAAATGCTGATTTAAAATGCAGACTTTTAAATACGACCTTGACCTTTGACGTACTGTCGTGGTTCATGCGCGTGACATTTGGGCAAATATTTGTAAAATCCCTTAATTCATTGCCAAGTTCTAGTTTGAACAAGCAAATAGCCGCTTTTAATATTACGGGCGTGACAGTAACAATATTTAACATAAATTGACTATAATTTCAGTTGTTCTAATACACAAACAAGTTTAAATGTATATATTTATGTTAATTAAGCTTATTTGTGATAATAACATTGTATAGAATAAACCGACTACGATTTTGACAATTTTTAGACGCTTGAACGTTAATACATATACATGTATATGCATGTTCATTAAACAACAGCTTCAACATGTTTGTTCAATGATGTATTAAACACTATTTATTTTGGTGTGTTTTTTGTTATGTAAATCATTCCCATTACTGGCACACTATTGACTATTGATTCCATTTGACTTTATCAAAATTTTGCCATACGTCAAGTCAGATTTAGCTTTGAAGTCACTGTCACGCTGTTCTTGCACACTTATTTTTATAACATTCACAAATTAGTAAGATATTGTGCAAACGAATATAGGAGATGGTGACAATTTGATTTACACATAAGAACATATAAATTTTCGCAAGATGATCAGTATAAAGTTTCAGAGTGTGAGATAAAAAAAGTGCAAGATACATGTATTGAATGCTAACGGGACTGGCAAACAGTGTCCGATATCAGATCTTACAGGTTTCGTTACAGACAGGATTTGACTATTAAGAACGTATATGGATTCTGCCGTGTCCACAGAAAAATGTCGGATTCGACTCGTTATAAATGTACACATACATGTTTGATAGATAAATGTCGTTAAAAATGTCGTTGTTAACAGTTGTTCCTGTATGTTTAATATAAACAAGGGCAATAACTCCATGAAACAACAGTAGACCGATATCTGGCAATATGCGCATGTCCACTTGTCCTATTAAAATGTCCTATGTATAATCAAAGGGCAGTTACTCGGTTTTAAAATCACCAGACCGGAACGACTTGATAAAAATCTCATGTTCGCCCTATAGGGATGCTCGAGTCATTAGTTTCTGAGATCTCGCGCGAAAGCAAAGTACCGGACGGTCGTACGAAATTAGAAATTCGTTGACACACAGAAAAAAAGACTGTCAGTACAATTTAATTTGGACTGACGGACAAAGCGGCGAACAAATGCTCCAGTATCGGGATGCATGCATGCAAGTATATTGTATCAAGTACTTAAATGTTATAAATTATTGCTTTAAAAGTTTAAATACAGGGTTAAATACATGTTATACTACATACATATAGCCCGTCTAGTGTTTTATTCTGCAACATGAAATGATTAGTTGATGGTGTGGCGCAAATAGAATAATTGGTACAATTACTTTGCATGCATTTAATTCGTGGAATAATGACATTATAAAAAATGTATTAGTATATTGGTTGTTGAACGATTTACTTTTTAGAAACATATTTTAATGTCTATCTTTGTGAACAGATGGACGCAGAGAAAGTCATGATGTCGGTCCGGTGTTTGAATAGTGTATGTGCAATGCTGTGGTTAGTGGTTGGGCGCATTAACTGTGTTTAGAGAACATAATATGTTTTGATCTCAGAGCGTATTCTGCCCTTAACCAGACACCAGAGCTTCATGTGGTTCCGAGATATTACATTCAACGCCAATACGTAATGCACGGTATGATGACGAGCCGTGCATACAGTCACATGCTTAGTATGTTGTCATTAGAAAGATCGCAACATTCGAAATATAATAAAGGTTGTAATTCCCTGCGATGTATGTGTATTGTTTGAAGAACTCATGTTTGTTTAACCCGCATCCGATATCATCGTATTGCCAGTGATGATCTTTTGTTGTTGTTGTTTTGGAAATTTGGGACATCATGAACAAATGTTTTATGAATATGTGTTGATCCACATACATTGATGATCTGGGCAGTACAAGAAAAGAACTCGGCCAGATTTTGGCAATTGTTGTACTTTTCACGAAGTGAATGAGAACGGAATTAACTTATTTTATAAAACATTTTAATGTATCCTGTCCCGCGTTCATTCTGCTACTAAAATTTCTTTCTTTATACCAGCAGTCTAGTTTTCGCCAGGCAAATTCTGGTCTTTTCGTGTTACAGAATATGCGGTTAAGATCACCCTAATCCTTTTGTATTTCTATTTTCAATGAAACTGTTGTAGTAAGCATTAATCCTGATAAACAGAGTAACACTCATTTAAATAAATTATGGATGATCTTACAGCAGGCACAGTTATAATATTAAAACATGAATAATATTACTTATGATATTTTTTAAATGCAAATGGAATTAAAGTTAAACAAATCTTTGATGCAAAAATGAAATGTTCTTTACTGCCGCCTTCTGTTGATATAGTCCCTTTAAAGTATACATGCATAGCCTTTCTTACGCTTACGCGCATATAGTTACAGAGGCGACCAATACACGTTCGTTCTTAGCGTCACGTGGGATGTCTGAAGATAAACGTGATTGCGGTATTGTAATTCGCCCACTGTTAGTCTGCGCACCATCCGTGATGGTAGATAGTTTAATGAAAACAGTTTATCATTTGTTAAGGGGCAGATGTTTAAGTAGCTGAAAAGAAACGCTAGTTATATTAAACACCGTGCATTATTACTGACGTTGACTACGATGGACCTATGTTAAACAAACTTACGCATACAGGTAAGGCACTTTTTTCTAACTTACGGGAAAGCCATTTTTTCTTTAAACGAAACCACATTTGTTTTTGTTCAATTGGAACCTGTTCTGTTAACAGGTTGATTTGTATTGCAACTTTGTGAGCAAAATGTATGTGTACCCGCGGGCTTAAAGCGTAACGTATTTAAACCGAAGTTCTAAAGATTGTTCCCCGCACCAACTTTATAATGTAGACATTACTTTCTTAAAAAGAAACTTGCTCATAATGGATCGCACATACATTGGGATGCAACATGTCTGTTATAATTATGTTCTTATTTACGTATTGCAACCGAACAGCACCCATGCTGTATCAAGAATTTAGCCGGTCATATGCTAAAAGTAGAAGTGGAATTATTATAGCATTAATTTAATACTATGTACCTTGTTGTTAGTATATGTTTATAACAAAGTTGGTTTTTTTTTCCCTGGCATGTATGTAGTTACACTGTTTTTTAGTTCTATTTTTGTGAATTGGCAATTTAATTCCCACTACTAACACGACAGCGAGTTCTGAGGCGTAATATATGCCACTATTGGCTGTTGACACATTTCTACAAAGAAAGAAAATAATTGGGTTAATTTCTCCTTTTTGCTTCATTTCTTTACTGTATATAGGTTACACTATACTAATTTCAATCAGAAAATATAAATCTGTGTAAGTCATTAAGTTCTAGTCTATGTTTAAAGTTCATAAAGCATTATAATAATCAAAAACACATGTATACAATGTATTGCCCAACAAATTAGTTTAAAAAATATCCATTAAACATCTCCACTATATTTTGGCAATTGATACGTTGTTTACCTAATCACGAAACATGAAAAAGACTACACCGGTACCATATTTTAAGTCCAATATTTCCCAAACAAGTTCGGTGACCCAGTCTTTTCATTAATGTTTTGGTGTAAGTATACATTGGTTCATGTATGTGCGAACAATTAAGAAAATATGTCGCTTGGAACAAAATATATTGATGCATAATAAATGACGTTTCAAAAGGTATTATTAGTACCCATTTGACCTACTTCAATGTCCAGTCAAATTCATTATTTTAACAGTAATTGTAGGTAAAGCGTTTTTTATTACCAAAATACACTTCTATATTGCCAAACAAGACATATGAAACATATCAGTTGAAAGAACTTTGAAAAAAAGCTCCCCTATATACTTAAATCATTGTTAAAAATCAGACTGAAAACGGGGCTTTGACAGGTACCGTATTCAAAACCCAATATTTCCGGGAACAGGCCGGTGATGCCTATTTCTAAACAATGTTTTAGTTTTAGTATGTAATGACACAGGTATATGGAATTTTTTTACACAATCTGTCGTTTGGAACAAAAGATATTCGTATATTTGACTATGTATTGATGTTTTCAAAGGCATATTAAATGCATAATTAACATCATTAAAAGTCCATTAAAAGTCATTTTATAAATAGTAAGTATTGATAAAGCGCGTTTTATCATTAAACTGTATTTGTGTATTGCCAAACGAAACATTTAAAGAAAAGATGCATTTAAAAACCTCCGTCCTTGTTTGAATACGAACGCTTTATATAATTTATCATTGATAGTCACACACTCTGAAAAAAGGGCTTCGACAGGTACCGTATTTAAACCCCAATATTTTCGGAACAAGGCCGGTGACCCCTATTTTTTAAGACTGTTTTAGTTTTAGGATACATTCACACATGTTTGTACATATTTTTAAGAAAATCTGTCGTCGGAAAAAAATTAGAAAAATTTGTTGCGAACGTCTTTTAAAGTGTGCGCAATCAATATCAATGGACTTACATTATTTCCTCGAAAAGCTTGACTAATGTGCATTAAAATCTATAATGGCATACAGATGTCATTTGTAAGCTCCAAACTGATAATGTAGAGCATCATTTCTAGAATATTATTAGAAATACAAATAGCAGAAATAGACACATCATTAAATACGTGGACTGATAAAACAGACTCTCGCTTCTTATGCTCTGTTCAAGAAATACTGCGAGATCATGTTATTTGAATGGCGTGATAATTATTTATTGAATGCCATCAGTGGTATGTTAGAGTTTTAGTTTCAGTTTCAGTTCATTTCACTCAATACATACACTATGTGATAAAAGGTGTGTGAGTTACGACCTGCTATTATTTTATCATTGTGTAAAAATATTATTGTACGTTGAAACCGACGTGGGTTCCAGTGAATTAATTCTAGCGAGTACAGCACATTCCGGAAAAGGAGTGTGAACAAAATAGTGCGCTGTAAAGCAGTGTTAATACACACACACCAATTAGAGTTCGGAGAATCATATACACCCATAGGCACTTCTAACTAGACCTCCGCTTATTCAGCTACATGTATAACTTTTGTATTTGTATCCCGAATCTCTCCAAACGTAGACTAATATATTAGAATTTGATTTATTTAATGTCCTTCATCTGAAATTTCGTGTTCATACAAAACAAAACATAATATCAAAACAAAAAATCGCTAACATGCGAAAACCAAATAAAGTCAATTTCTCCTTTATAAATTAAGAGTAAATATTTTCGTTATTTTCTTTTGACTTTGAATAAAAATCCTTAAAAAAAATAGAAAATGTATCTTATAATAATTACTCCATTCCAATGTATGTGAAATGCGGCCTCTTACATACCAATGGCTCGCGCGCGACCTGTAAACTGCACAGTAGCCACTAACATTTCAAAAACTACTCTTCTGCTATTGTTGACTAATTCGTTTACATGTTATTCACGTGATATCCAAGTACAATTATTGGATATAATTGCAGATTAATTTGCAAATGATTGACATTTTTGAAAAAACAAACATACAAATGTATTATTATTATTCATTGTGGGATGGTGTTATTCATGAAATAATTAATGTATTTTTTTTGTAGTGTCGTTGTTGAACACTTTTAATATCAACTGCATCGAATTTCTACACACACCACGATTTTCTCGTGCAACTATTTGTTTTGACACATGAGAGCACGAGGAAATATAAATGATCAATGAACAGTTCGTTTTTTATCATATCTGGTTTGTAAATTGTGTATGATGCTTCTTTGCAACATTTGAAACCAAGGCGATTTGTCATTTTTGAGAAAACCGCAATCAAAAAGATCTAGTTGGAAGCGCCTAGAGGTGTAAACCCGAGAAAGTGAAGTTTATGTTGATAAACTTAGTGTGCATGTTAATTATATTTGAATAGTGATTGCGTTGTGTTAAGAATTATTTATAATTGCACCTTTCTATCAACTTCTCCAGTAGATGTTATTAAATCTATAAACATGTTAAACATCTTCGTATAAGTACAATGTGGCGAAAGAAGTCTCGTAATTCATCGAAATGATATTCATGTAACTTAGCTTTGTTTGCGAAGCACGAATACACTATTTGCGATACATATAGTATATTATTTAACATAACTATGTACGCTTGTCTGATATATACTAATTTTCATTCATTTGCGCTATTATGTTCTGTCAATGTTAATTTGTTAAATTTGACCGACAAATTCATGAATCAATTATGTTTAGGTAAATTACTAGTATTAAGGTTATTCATGTATCAATGGTGAAAACATGCCGCGGTAAAGTATTTAGTTACGGTACAGATATTAATAATGATTGAGTTTATCTCAAATTTATTTTGGGGCCGATACTTTTTCTTATGGTGTCCGAAAAATCTAGAGTTCGAGAAGTCTCCTTAGTATGGACCAACAAATCTAGGGTCCGAGAAGTCGCGTTACCAACCATATTAGTCTCTTGTATTATATTTACGGTAAAACATGACATCTCAATATTAATGTCAAAGCCGATTGTCTTTTTAAAACATTTATTGTTTACGATTTGCCCCCATTGACGCCCGTTACGCAGTCTCATTAATAAGCCGTGCAACGGATTTAGTGTTATTTGTATGTAGTGATAAATTCGTTGTTACGTCTGGGGGAAAACTGAATGTTTAACTTAAGATTTCATGAATTCCCAAATGTACATAATTATACAGCATTTATTTAATTTACAAGTCTTTCGCTAATAACGCATTAGCCTGTGTGATTGTCATTTCTATATTATAATTAAGATGTTTTGTTCAACTTGTAGCACCTTGTTAGTGCCTTTAATATTTGGAATGATAATGTCCATCGAATGTGTTGTATTATCCACGAATTCCCTTGTAAATCCTGTTGAACCTATTTGTGTGTCGTAGTGTAAATGATGCTATAAGATTGTTGTTTGTGTGTTGTGATCATTAAACATAAAATTTCGACCAAATATATGTTGCTTTTCTATGATTAGTATATTAGGCATAAATTAAAATTTAGTTTGTTAGCCCTTTACCGACCGACCCACAAAAAAGCCCCCGACTAAAAAATCTGCGGTCATTTACAAAAAGCACAGTTTATATTTGAGAGGACAGAGACATCCGAGTTAACAACATTTCTGATTTTCTTGTTTTTGAAATTTTCATCTAATTATTTTAAATTTTCAATTCATTGATTGTAAATGACAGTTACGAGTATTCTATGTAAAATTTTGTCTGCTGTTAGAACAATTATTCCTTAACAAAGCCAGTATTGACATACATTTATTTTTTTGTTAATATCAGGGTGGAACTTTTCTGCACAGCCACTTGTGGATTTGCTAACTGAAATCGAAACTTTGTTGGTAATTTTCTTGTTCTCGTCTAACAGCAAAATCTCCTGGCATCGTTCGCCACTTTTCTTTGATTCAGATATTGCGAGTCTGATCTATTTGAAAAGATGGTTCTTTCTGTATTCAAAATTTTAAATAAAAAAATACTTCTAAGAAAAATGATCTCACTTGATTGTAGTCATCATTATGAAACACTCGCGATTTCGACAAAAGCACATGCTGCCTATACATAAACTGCAGAATATTCAAATTTCAAGTAATTCGGTGTTAGGATACATCCAAATGCACAAAAGACATTTCGTTTTCAGGAAATAACCATTTAAACCAGTGTATGTTATCATAAATGTCTCTTTCTTTGACAGAAGAAAAAACGAACTATTTCATATACGGACAACTTTCAAGGGGACCACTCTACTATTTACTGGTACCTAACCTTGAAACAAAACGTAATTTTATACACAGATGATGACGTCATACGTCGACCGATGTGTACACGACAAAACGTGAAACACACGCATTACACTATTTTGTTCAAGCGCCTTAATGATCAAAATTATAGCCCATGAAAGTTGTGCGCGAAAAAAAGAAACAAAATGTTAAGTAAGGAAACTATAACTAAATATGAAAATAATTACCGACGATTTTGCAATAAATTTGTTTGAGTCGGCGGCTTTTTTGTGGGTCGGTCGGTAAGGGCAAACAGACTAAATTTTAATTTAGGCCTCACAATTTGTTTTTAAAGCATTGCGTATTCAATTTTATGTTTTGTCCCTTATTAAAGCCAGTTTTACCATGTATAATCTTGGTTGTATCAATCAAGATGAAGAAAGTAATTGTGATTTTAAAACAAAGATAATGTATTGCTATTTAAATGTCGACATTCATGTATGACAACGATTACATTTTCGGAATAAAATAAAATATTTTTCCTACCTACCGACCCATCTCTAAAATGTTCGTGTCGGTAAAAGGCAAACAATATATTTTTTAACGTAGGCCTTAGCGTTTGATTCAATATGTATTCTGTATTTCTGTTGATGGACATAAATGTTTTGATAAAATTGTATTTTGTCGGTAACATTAAAACTTCTTCAAAATATATAGCACTACTGTACTAAATACCTGCACAAATGTAAACTGCTTAAGTTGGCAAAATGCATCCTAACATGTTTAGGGTAATAATTTCTGCAACGCTGTGACACTGTCATTGTCTGTCCTCCATTAAGCTCCGTGTTCCGGCAATATTTTACTTCAAACTACATTTGTATTTCGTCTCTGGTCGGTGTTGGTATCTAAAAACGGTCAGATAGAAATCTCTTGCCTGAAACTGATGAACCAATATTAAAATCATATATATTTCACTGCAATGTTCCTTTAGTGATTATCTACCGAATTCTAGTATGATTAGATTGCATGCTTTTACAATGTTTGTGCTAGACTTTATTACACCGGTGTTGACACCTTTCGCGGCAATAGTTCAACGTGCCTATTTTAAAGTAATACAAGTATTTAAATCATTTAAAAGAGAAAAGTTTGTTCATGTATGATTATTTGAATTATATTCTTATCAGAACGATTGCCGCCATAAAGAGTTGACATTACTGTGGGTTTTTTTTACTCGGGTTCTCAGTTTCGCTGAAGATATAGCCACAGGGGGCGAGGCAGTTTTTCTTATATTGCTTTTTTTGGAGTGCTGAACATATTATGAAATGAAACTAAAATAACAAGTTCATAACAAAAGCACAGCTGTTCGGGTCGTTGACCATCTTAACAATTCCTGTAAAAAGACCATCGTGGGAAAATGAAAGTAGTTGTTTTACATATATAATATGACACTGTAAAACTGCTTACAGACGACTAGTGCGAGACCGATGGCAACTTGGTGGTCTTATCCAAGAGTATGAGAGTATGCGCTGCAGCTCAAAACGGTAAATTTCGACGAATTATTTGCATAATTCGAATCCGCCATCCCCTGTTAGTCACTTTTGTGTTTCAGTTCAGTTAGTTATTTTAAACCAAATCATACGGCCAGGGTTCTGGCGATCGCCACTGCGAACAAAATCGCAAAAGTGGCTACATATTTTCAAGTTTGGCAAATTTTCTGACGAGAGCGTTCTTTGTCCGAATTATTTAGGTTCTAAGGGATATATCAACCGTATTTCACATAAATATAATAAAACGCTCATTTAAAGAAGCTATTTTTCTCTTTTCTCTAATATTTTTTTCAGTAGCAACCATTATATATTGGTGAAATCCTTAAAACAATATATATATTAAGTCAAAGCCATATTTTTTGCTACAAGGTTTAAGTAGGATTAGAATTCACGCCTTCACAATCTCACACTTGAAAGAAAAAATATATTTAACTATTACTACTAATTTTCCCGCCCCCGCGAAAGTGGTATCGGCGGACTTTGTTTAATATAGGTTTGTCAACCGTTAACAGAAACACGGCCGTCGTAATTAACAATTATTTGATATTAATTCTCTGTAAATGAGCTTTATATGAAAGTGTTATTTTTGAACTGCGATGTGCCCCTTTAAACTAAGTAAGAATGCAACAATTTATTTGGTATTTCAACAGAGTCTGACTCATATGCTTGTCTGGCAGCGCTTCGCTTCAAGTGTATAACAGCTTTGATTTTGTTCGCACAATACAAATCGCATTTGGTTTTTAAAATGTTGTTTTTTTCAAGTACAAATATTCCGAACATCCGTATGCATATAAAATCGCGTGACAAGTTGGCAAATGAAAATCTACGTGCATAATTCGGACGTATTTTAACGACATGTGCAAACTGACGTGTACGCCCATCCACTAATATAAAAATCGGAACATTTATATTTAAACGTTCTAATGACAAAGGCGACTGAACTCTACAATTACCGAATTCCTCGTAGTGATAACTTCCCCAATAGAAATCTTCCCAGTTACCACTGCCACCACTCGTTAAAAATTTACTGTTCTAGAAGTTTTAAGGGCAGACGATTGCGAGGAGATTGCAGATTTATTTTTTACACAATTTTAGTTGTGTCATTATTATTTCAATAACAATGACACAGACATGTTACATCATTGGTCCAGGTATATATATATCACAAGTTAAAATGAAAAAAAAACGAAAAAAAACGTAAACTGGCCTAACGCGAGGATTTTACGTTGTCCACATTTTGATCGTGTGCTTGTCCGCGATTTTATCTCGTGCCGAATGTTTGCCTATGGTCGCGTGGAACTTCATGCAGACAAGGATTTAAAACTCAGCTATGCTCGGAGGTTAGATACCAGTAATTCCAATTCCCATAGGGTCCCATTATAAAGCGGCAAACTTTCCAAGCATTTTCTAGCATTTCCTTTATTTCAGATTGTGCAAGCCAGGTACCAATTTAAAGATCAATCTGTCCTCTTCAAAATTTGCAATAAAAAGATATGTCATGTTACTTCTAAGAAAATGCATCTCACTTGAATGCGGGTACTGGTAGAAAACAGGATTTCGGCAGACATATTTCGACAACAGCCCCATACCACAGTAAACACACCCCAAAAGTTCACATTTCAAGTTAGCCTCCAATGAAATGCACCTAAATGTTGCAGACACGCACAGAATATTAGAAATAACCACTAAAGGCATGTCTGAGATACCTAAATGGCTTTTATGCCGGAAGAGAAGGGGAACTCTTTAGTAATAGGCACTACTTTCGAATGGACCACGGAGGGATACACAATGATTTACTGGTAATTAATCTCGGACACAGTTAAATCTGCGCGTAATGCTCTGATTAAGGTTTGCGTGCAACCAGTCCAAATTTCTGTAACTACTACAGATATTCAATTGAAACTTCACACATGTTTTGGGGGTCATTATGTAAGGTCACTGACCAAGACCCATAACTCTGACCTGCAATTAAATAAAATTATGCTCCTATTTGTACTTAGAAAATCAGGTTAAGGTTTGCGTGCAACAACTCCATATCTCTATAACTCTAGAACGGATTGAGCAATTGTAATGAACCTTCATACATAAATACCTTATAGCAAGACCTCACTTGGGATTGCATATGGGGTGAGTGGGATGGTCAAGGTCACTGTTTCTAAAAATAGAAAACGGTTCCACTCAATGAATTTAAGGAAGCACTTAGATATTTTAATGAAACTTCATACATTTATCCCTTATATCGAAACCTCTCCAGGGATAAAGTATGGTGTGGGTAGGGTCAAGGTTACTGTAACTATAAGTAGTCGAAATGATTATCGATCAATAACTTGAGAATGGATTAAGATATTTAAATGAAACTTCATACATAGATACCTTAAATCAAGACCTCGCTTGGGATTGCATATGGGATGAGGGGGGGGGGGGTGAAGGTCAAGATCACCATTGCTACAATTAGGCGAAAAGTTTCTGCTCAATAGCTTGAGAAGACATTGAGATAGTTTAATGAAACTTAATATGTATATACCTTATATATAGACCTCGCTTGAGATTGCGTATGGGGTTGGTGGGGTCAAGTTAATGTCACCATTACTAAAAATTGTGTTTTTGTGCTGACCAGCGAACTACTAACAAACAGGGATTAGAACCATGTATACAAGCCCGCGGGAACTCTTATTTTATCTCGCGGCCCCTACGTTATCACGTGACTCAAGCGTGTACGAGTTTACAAGTTTTTACAAGTTTATTTCCATTCGTAAACAAAGGCCTCCGGCCCAAAATACATGTCAATATAATAACATAATACGATAAGTAGGAGAGTTGTGTCACGTTCATGTATAATGCAATACAATCAAAATGTAATAAACAGTTTCAGTTGAATAGGAAAAATAGTAACAAAATATTAAGTATTTTGAGAGTTAACAATTTGTAGGAGATGATATATATAACATGATACTTGTTTTATTTTTGCTTCGTCATTAGAACCCATTATATTAAAAAAATCATGTATCGAGTTGATATACATTGCATATATACCAATAAATGTGATTTTGTGAATGCGCACATTAGAGTTGAACAAGTTTGTTTGAAACTGTACACCAAGAAAAGAAAATTATTTTTTTTTATCTTTAATAGTTACGGAGATATTCATAAGCGAGACTTTGTAAGATTTCAGACAGGAACAGCAATATTTTTCTTGAAAAGTATATACCCAGCCTTTGCCTAATACTTTTCATTTCTGAACAGATTTTTCTAAATAAAGTCTTATTTTGAAGGCAGTTTTAAATTAAACACCAAGAAACAAATATTGTTATTTTGGTTTTAGTAGTTCTGTAGTTATTCATATTTAAAGAGAGGCTATGTAAGATTTCAGACTAAGATAGCTAGATTTTTTTATTAAAAGGTAGCTAACCTGCCTTTGCCTACAACTTTGTTATTTCTGAAAGGATTTTGCTGAAATAGTCTTATTCTTCAATGAAATTTAAAACTGAACAACATGAAATAATTACTGCGATTTTATCTTAAATAGTGGAAATATTCAGAGCGAGGCTTTTAAAAAGATTTCAGACTAAGGCAGCAAAATTTTTATTCAAAAGTATCTACCCCGCCTTTGCCTAATTCTTTGTCATTTCTTGACGGTTTTTTAGCTCGACTTTTCTAGGAAAAGCCAAGCTATTCTACTCGCCCCGGCGTCGGCGTCGGCGTTCGAGTAATGTTAAAGTTTTTTGGTAAGCTAGTTTGTCAGGAATGGCTTGAGGGATTTTACTCAAACTTAAAGCATGTGTTCCCCACGTTAAATTGAACCTATAGGCCAAGTTTGGTAACTCTAGTTTGAAATTTTTCAAAATTATGGGCCTTTTTACACTTAGAAATTTTACATAAGCTGCAAGTATATGGACAGGTTAATGTTTTTTTGGTAAGCTGGTTTCTCATGAATGGCTTAAGGGATTTTACTCCAACTTAGAACACTTATTCCCTATATTAAAATGAACTCATGGGCCAATTTTGATAACTCAAGTTGGAAATTTGTCAAAAATATGGGCCTTTTTACTCTTAGAAATTTTACATATAATCTATATGGTCTGGTTAAAGTTTTTCCGATAAGCTAGTTTCTCAACTTTTTGTTTCCACTCTCTAACTAGAGAACGGTTTAAGCTATTGTAATAAAACTGCAAACATATATACCTTATAGCGAGACCTCGCTAGGAATTGCATATGGAGTGGGTTGGGTCAAGGTCAAGGTCACTGTTTCTAAAAATAGAAAAACGGCTTCCCCTCAATAACTTGAGAGCAAATTGAGATATTTTAATAAACCTTAATACATATATACCTTATTTCAAGACCTCACTTGGGATTGCATATGGGGTGGGTGGAGTCAAGGTCACTGTTACTATAAATAGAAAAACGGTTTCCGCTCAATAACTTGAGAATGCATTGAGATATTTTAATGAAACTTAATACATAGATACCTTATATTGAGACCTTGCTTGAAATTGCATATGGGGTGGGTAAAATAGAAAAACCATTTCCGCTCAATAACTTGAGAACAAATTGAGATATCAAGACCTGGCTTGGGATTGCATATGGGGTGGTTCGGGTCAAGGTCAAGGTCACTTTTACTAAAATTTTTATTGATGTGCTGACTTTAATGCATTTCGTTAGAAATTTTTTGATTTCGTGGAACTTCCATATTTCGTTTTAGAAAAAAAAGCCAGTAACTCTGACAAGCACAAGAAAAGTCGAGCGCTCTTGTTTTGAATAAAGTCTTATTTTGAAGGCAATTTGAAAGTGTACACCAAGAAACAAATATTGTTATTTTATCTTTAATAATTCCGGTGTTATTCATATTTAAAACGAGGCTATATGAGATTTCAGACTAAGGCAGTAAGATTCTTTTATTGAAAAGTATCTATAACCTGCCTTTGCCTAGAACTTTGTTATACCCTCACAAACGAAGTTTAGTGGGGGGGGGGGAGTATATAGGAGTGAGCTTGTCGGTTAGTCGGTCTGTTGGTTTTTTGGTTTCCGGATGATTACTCAAGAAGGGCTTGACATATTCAAGTAATATTTGGTACACATGTGTAACATAATAAAATATAGTTCAAGAATACTTTGTTTTACAAACCACTAACTTTTGACAAAGTAATGGCCCCTTTTCGACTGAAATATCCTAAAAACATGTTTCCGAGTGATAACTCAAGAATGGCTTGACATATTCAAATACTTCTTGGTATAAATGTGTAGCATCATACAATACGGGTCGAGTTTAATTTTGGTTACACACCACTAAATTTTGACAAAGTTATGTTTCCTTTTCGTATTAAATTCCCTAAAAACATGGTTTCCTGACGATAACTCAACAATAGCTTGACATATTCAAATAATTCTTGGTATACATATGTAGCATCATAAAATACGGGTCAAGTTCGACTTTGGTTCAAACCACTAAATTTTGACAGCGTGATGCCCCTTTCTAGCTCACCTGAGCACAACGTGCTTATCGTGAGCTTTTAGGATTGCCTTTTATACGTCGTCCGTCTTGCGTCGTGCGTCGTCAACATTTTCTTTGTGAACACTCTAGAGGCCACATTTATTGGCCAAACTTTATGAAACTTGGTAAGAACATTTGTCCTAATTATATCTCGGTCGAGTTCGAAACTGGGTCATGTGGGGTTAAAACCTAGGTCACTAGGTCAAGTTGAAGAAAAAGCTTGGTAACACTCTAGAAGTCACAATTTTTGCCCAATCAACATGAAACTTGCTCAGAACATTTTTTCTAATGATATCTTGGCCGAGTTCGAAAATGGTTCCGATCCGTTGAAAAACATGGCCGTTAGGGTTGGGGCAGTTTTTCTTATATAGTTATAAAAAAAGCTTGTGAAAACTCTGGAAGTCACAATTTTTGCCCAATCAACATAAAACTTGCTCAGAACCTTTGTTTTTATGATATTTTGGCCAAGTTCGAAAATGGTTTCGCTCCGTTGAGAAACATGGCCGCCAGGGGGCTGGGCAGTTTTTCTTATATGTTTATAGAAAAAGCTTGTGAACACTCTAGAAGTCACATTTTTTGCCTAATCAACATGAAACTTGCTAAGAGCACTTTTTCTTATCATATCTCGGCCGAGGGGTGAAAAGCAAGGTCGCTAGTTCAAATTTAACAAAAAGCTTGTTAACACTCTAGATGTCACATTATTTGCCCAATCTTCATGAAACTTGGTTAGAACATTTGTCCCAATGATGGGGTCAAAAACTAGGTCACTAGGTCAAATTGAAGTTAAAGCTTTTTAACATATTCGAAGTCACATTTTTTGCCAAATCTTCATGAAACTTGTGCAGAACATTTGTTCAAATGATATCTCAACCGAGGTCGAATCTGGGTCATGTGGGTTTAAAAACTAGGTCACTAGGTCAAATTGAAGAAAAGCTTGTTTACACTTAAGAAGTCACATTTTTTGCCCAATCTTCATGAAACATGGTCAAGGCATTTGTCCTAATGATATATCGGCCAAGTTCTAATCCGGGTCATATGGGGTCAAAAACTAGGTCACTAGGTAGAACTTGGTCAGAACATTTGTCTTAATGGTATCTCGGCCGAATTTGAATATGGATCATATGTGATCAAAAACAAGGTCACTAGGTCAATTGAAGAAAAAGAATGTTAACACTCTAGAAGTAACATTATTAGCCCAATCGTCATCAAACTTGGTTATAACATTTGTCCCAATGGTATTTCGGCCGAGTCGGAATCTGGGTCACGTGGGGTCAAATTGAAGAAAAAGCTGCAATTTCAATGTGTACCTCAAAATTTTGAATGTCTGTTGTCACTAAAGTTTTGTCAAACCATGATGATTAAGGCCGCATTTCAATCAGTCCGTATCAGTATATCCATATCCGTATAAAAATATAACACACGGAA
Source organism: Congeria kusceri (assembly GCA_027627225.1). Classification (NCBI taxonomy): domain Eukaryota; kingdom Metazoa; phylum Mollusca; class Bivalvia; order Myida; family Dreissenidae; genus Congeria; species Congeria kusceri. Next base: position 8,539,254 of record CM051040.1, on the reverse strand, counting down.
AATTGTTTGACTAATGAAACTCAGGTGAGTGACCAACGGCCATTTGGCCCTCTTGTTTTACTTAAATTCCCTAAAAACATGGTTTCCTGATGATAACTCAGCAACGGCTTGACATATTTAAATAATTATTGATACACATGTGTAGCATCATAAAATACGGGACAGGTTCCACTATGGTTACAAACCACTAAATTGTGTGGTCAACTTTTCGTTTCAGCTCTCTAACTCGAGAACAAATTGAGCTATTGTAATAAAACTTCATACATAGCTACGTTATATTGAGACCTAGCTTGGGTTTGCATATGGGGTGGGTGGGATGAGAGTCACTGTTACTTAAAATATAAAAACGGTTTCCGCTCAATAACTTGATATTTAAATGAATCTTCATACATAGATACCTTATAGCGAGACCTTGCTTGGAATTGCAAATGGGGTGGGTGGGGTCAAGGTCAAGGTCACCATTACAAAAATAGAAAAACGGTTTCCGCTCAATAATTTGACCTCTCTTGTGATGGCATGTCAAGATCACCTGATCTACAAATTAAAAAAAATATTTTAATGAAACTTCATATGTAGATACTTTATATTGAGACCTCGTTTTGGATTGCAGTGTCAATATCACCATTTCCTAGCCATAGGTGTATGACATTCAACTTGCACCCATAACTTTCTTTCATTATTGTGCTGACTTTTATGCATTTCGTTCGAAATTTTTTGTTTTTGAGGAATATCCACGTTTCTTGTTAAATTATTTTTGGTACACAGGTGTAACATCATAAAATACAACAAAGTTCAACTTTGATTTCAAACTACTAAATGTTGACATTGTTATGGCTCCTATTAAAATTATTTTGTCCAAATACACTGTTAAAATTTCACAAATTAAAGCATTCTCTCTCTGTACATTTCTTTCGAATGTATGCCATAGTTTTGTGACAAGGCCATATTGTGGGGGTATATCCGTCACTCGTGTGATATTCTAAGTATTTCTGGATGGATTTTGCTGACTTAAGTCCTATTTTGAAGGAAATTAAAAACTGCACAACATGAATTAAACACTGTGATTTTATATTTAATAGTTCAAGGAATATTCAGAGCGAGGCTATAAAAGATTTCAGCCTGAGGCAGCAAGATCTTTTTTTGAAAAGTATAAACCCACCTTTTGCCTAAAACTTTGTCATTTCTGGACGGATATTTCTGAATAAAGTCTTATTTCGAAGGCTATTTGAAGACGATTTTGCATATCAGACGATTTTTTTTATCCATCATCAATCCAATAATCTATTAAAAGTAATTTTAAGCCACAAAGAAGAATATGTAGTACATAATAAATATAAACTTTATTTCATTTTATTTTAAAATATTTGTATTACGAGTCTTTCATACAACTTTTAAGAAGAATTCCAATATACTTTAATCACTTATTAAGGCCTATAACTCTGACCTACAATTTAGCAGAATTATGCCCCTTTTTGTAGTTAGAAATTTCAGGTTAAAGTTTGCATGCAACAACTTCATATCGCTACATCTACTACAGACATTCATTTAAAACTTCACATATGTCTTCAAGGTCAGTATATAAGGTCACTGGCCGAGGCACATAACTGTGACCAGCATTTTAGCAGAATTATGCCGCTATTTTGTAGTGATAAAGGCCCATAATTCTGACAAAGCAGTTGAATAGTCGAGCGCACTGTCCTGAGACATCTCTCGTTCTTACAGTTATGGGTCTTTGATGATTGCTGAAATTAATATACACGGCACAAATGTCTGGACTCTGCTCTTCTGATTGCATTCCCATTACTTGGCAGAGCGCATTGGGGAGCATCCATCACTTCATTGACATCCTTGTTTTACCATGTAACAGATTGCTTTCTAACAATAAGCCATTTCAAGTAATAGAATGCCGTAATATTTTTTTTACCAATCAAGTGTCAATACTATTTTTTGTTGAAATACGAACAACAAAATAATTTCTAAAATGCATTTACGGGTAGGTCATTTACATGCATATTCTACAAAATCTAATTCACTAACCCTATTTTGTTGACAAGCTTTTCATAACTGTTTATGAACAAATCTTCACAAATAAGGAAAATATTATTTTAAAAATATATGATCAAGTGGGTCATGGCGTATTTCCCTGTCTTTAACAAAAGCCAAACTTTGATTCAATGAAGAACTTTTGTAAACATTAAGATGTCGAATATACCTTCATGTACCAAATATGCATATAAGATGACACAAGTATACTCAACACACAAGTAGCTTTTAACGTGCATAAAAGTTATATTTCAAAAATAAGTTCGATATAACAAGAATATCCGTATAATTATTAGATGCTTCCCTGGAAATCACTTTGCCAAGCAAGGCAAATGAACGAGTAATCATTTTTAGCTCGACTATTTAAAGAAAATGTGAGCTTTTTTACTCGCCCCGGCTTAGGCATTAACTTCAGTATCAGGGGCAACATTACCCATAACTCTGTTTTGTATTTTGACAGAGTTATGCTCCTTTTCACATACATTTTGACATAGGTATGCCCCATTTTCACATAGATTTTCATGTTAAAGTTAATACTCAAACGTTTTGAAACTTCAAAACAACATTAGTTATTCACTTGGATTTTAAATCATACCTTTGGCATCAATTCCAACATCAATTGCCGCATTTTCCATAATGTATTTTTGTATGTTAACAGAGTTATGCCCTTTTTATATATAGATTTTAGGTTAAAATGTATATTTGAAAGTCTTGTTAACTTGTAACATTACTACATAAGTTATTCACTTGAAACTTTGAACGTACTTTTGTCCGCAACTCCAACATCAAGTGCAATATTCCCCGTAACTTATATATGAATTTTTGAGAGGGTTATGCCCCTTTTTCACATACTTCTTTTTCACATTGATTTTTAGATTCAAGTTTTAGATCAAAAAGTCCTATAATTTCAAAATTATGCAAAGTGTTCACTTGAAACATGCAATATCATTGTCATCAACTCCATATTCCAAAAAAATTTGGGAGATCATAGAATTTCGCTTTGTCCGTCCATCCGTCCGTCCGTCTGTCCGTCAGTTCATCCCGTTTTCTTGTCAGGAGTATTTCTCAGCAACTATTGACCAGAATTCAATGAAACTTCACGGGAAGCTTCATTACCAAGAAGAGGTGCTCAATGAACCAGGATGTTTCGCTTCAGTGATTTTTCTCAGAGTTATGGGACTTTGAAGATTTCTGGAATAAGCATTTAGTGCACAATTCTCGTCTGGTATATTTCTACACAAGTACTGGTCTGAATTGATGAAACTTCATAGGGAGCTTTATTACCAAGAGGAGGTGTGCATTAAACCAGGGCGTTCTGCTTCAATGATTTTTCTCTGAGTTATGGGACTTTGAAGATTTCTTAAGTAAGTATTTAGTGCACAATTTTTGTCCAATCTATTTCAATACAATTATTGGCCAGATTTCAATTAAACTTGATGGGAAGCTTTATTACCAAAAGAAGGTGTGCACTGAGTCAGGATGTTCCGCTTAACTGATTGTTCTAAGAGTTGTGGGACTTAGAAGATTTCTGAAATTAGAATATAGTGCACAATTTTTGTCCGGGCTATTTTTTCCGCAACTACTGGCCAGAATGCATTGAAACTGTCTGTGATGCTTTATTATCAAAATATGTTGTGCACAGTACAGGATGTTTCCTTTCGGTGATTTTCCTTTGAGTTATGGGACTTGAAGGTTGATGAAATTAGTGTACAGTGTGCAATTATTGTCTGGACTGTTTCTCAGCAAGTACTAGCCAGTATTCAATGAAACTTTATGGGAAGCTTCATTACCAAGAGGAGGTGTTTACTTTACCAAGATTCTCCACTTCAATTATTTTTTTACAGTTATGGGACTTTGATGATCGCTGAAATTAATATATGTAGAACAATTTTCTGAACTCTGCTCTTCTGATAGCATTCCTATTACTTGGCAAACCGCATCGGGGAGCATACATCAGTTCACTGATACCCTTGTTTTGATTGAAGTGACTATATATACCTGTCTATTATACTTTTGGTAGAGATTTTACCATTAAGATGTATTACCATTATTTATTAACAAGTCTATTTTTCTAGGTTTTTCTCTACTGTCCAGCTTCAAACAAATGTTTCAACTGAAATACTTTGAAAAGTTGAGCGCGCAGTCCTCAGACAGGTCTTGTTTCGTAGGTACTGAACATTGCTGAGGTTTTATCAATGGCACACACTTGCATTTTGAACATCATGAATATTTCAGTCATACATCTGGTACTAAATGCCTTGCCTTCGCAAATTTTCTTTAATGTCATCAGTTTATAAAGTAAATAAATACATGAGCCGTGTCGTGGGGAACCCGGGCTTAAAGCGTCTGAGTAAAGTGTTGTCTGGAATTAGCCTGTACAGGCTAATCCTGGATGCCACTTTCCACTGTTATGGTATTTTCTGTTTAAAGGAAGTCTCTTCTACACATAAATCCACAGTAGGCGGAGTGAAATACGCACAGACTAATCCGGGACGACACTTTACTCACATGCATTAAGCCCGGTTTTCCAACGACATGCCTCAAATGTTTATGCAAACAAGGAACATTTTATTTACCAAGGCTTTAATATATTGTATTCTTTGTAAAAGAACATTGCCCTAGAAAATGCTTTGTTCGACCGATTGCGGATCTGAAGCTTTAAGTCTGATCAGGTTTAGTTTTGCAACGTTTGTAACTTTGTAGACGTAACCCGATACAACTGGCGGCAAACAATGTTTTAAACAATAAGCAAAGTATAGGTATATTATTTTGATAGGTAACAGAGGCTCGAAAGCATGTTTGATGGGTTTTGCTGTATACGAATATTTGCAAGTAAGTTATACATTATGTTTTGTATTCATACAAACGTTTAATTTTACGTTGTATATATATATTTGGCATTAATAATTATCTTTGATTTACAAATGTATGTTGACGCATTTGACTACTGGTTTTACAAAATGCAATTGTCTATATGCAAGAAACAATCCCAGTTATTAGCGTTTGTATGCTTTACATTGTTTTCAGTTGTATGCAATATGTATACAAATCTAACAAATCTTAGATTAAAATAATGACTATGAACTTGAAGTAGTATTATGAACGTATTATTCCTCCCCCAAATCAACACCAAAATCAGCAAAAGAAACAAGCAACTTATAGATCGTCACTTATTAACTCAAATGAACACAAAAGTGAATATAAGATAAGAATTTGAGGAAAATGAACATATGCAAGATATGCGCCTGAATATATATTGTTTCACAGCCAATTTAAATACCCACTGTCTTATATAGAATTTATTCATAATTTCTGGATTGATCACCCTGGTTTAAACTAGATAATACAGAGCCGATTAAAAAAATCAGGTAATTTGACTGGACAACGTAAACTGAGATGGTCATGTGCAATACATTGAATGGAAGAACTACTTCTAATTGCGTTAATGGTCATATCAGTTTCAACTCTACATTGTATACCCCCTAGCATTTTAAGACATATTTGTTACGTACTAAATAAGGGCCGTCTTCATGCGCATTCACATGAATGCATAACCGGTTGTGTATGCATCTATTTAACATGTTTTGTTTGACATTCATATAACACACTATCCAATAAGAAAGGTCATGTTGATAGTGGTAACTGGAAATAATATATTGTCTTTGTTAACTTGAACGCTTTATTGTATTGGAATGTTTGACTGTACATGCAACAATTTATAAAAAAAATATAGTATACATCTATCATGCGTCCAACACCAGTTGCTTGGCTTCCAAAAATTTTCTTTTTTCTCTGAAACCGCTTAGCGAATTGTAAACACAATTAGCCAAATGTTTGTTGGGATGACCATTTACCAACTTAATTCATCTCAAAGGAATATATGGAAAAGGCAGTTTCCAAGTCATGCACATTCTTCTCATCAAAAACCATTCTCCAGAGATTGAAATCCATTGAAAAATCTTCGAACAATTTCCTTCAGATAACAGTTGTTGAAAATTTGGTCGCCCATGGTGGACATTTTCATATAGACTGTGTTGCAAATGTTTAACCAAATTTTTAGCTCACCTGAGCACAAAGTGCAATCACAGTTTGTCTATGACCATACAATTTTTAATTAAGTCGAATATAAGCAAAATGAGGCTAGAAACGCAGGATTTATAGCCCTTTGTTTGTGAAACAAATATACAAAATTGGACAAATTCTTTAGAATAGGGACTTCATTTTTCATCCAGCCTTGTGCACAGTTTGTCTATAAACGTAAGATTACGTAAGTCGAATATAAGCATGTTCGGGCCAAAAACACTAGACGTATTGCCCCTTGTGTGTGGAAAAAACACCAACAAGTTTTCAATGATTGCCTTGCACACACCAATTTTTATTCAATGTTGACCGAACTTAACAGTTTGCCTATGACCGTAAGAATTGATTCATACAATTTAATTTCCAACAGTTGCAAACCTTGCATGCCGTTATTTGTACATGCAACATTGATGGCTTCAGAGCCTGCATTAACATCATTGATCATCCACGGACAGAAATTTATCAAAGAAAAAGCAAAACTTGACCTTAGAGCACAGCCATCGCAATTATCGCATTGCAACGTGACCAAACATTTAGGTGAATTACGGTAGTTCTTCAATAAGTTTTGCCAAAAATACATCAAAAAGTACTGTTTCTGCATTTTCCAGAATTGACACTGACTAAATAAAAAAGGGTCATATTAGAATATAGAGAAAAATGATTTGAGAACCATTAGCAAAAACACCGCACATCCACTACCCAACTTGTACTTTAGTTAGCCCATTGCACTAACCGATGTTTTAAATCAAATCAATCCTATCCCCCTTTGCGTATTGTTCAGATAACTTAATTTTCAAACCTGTCACAACAGTATGGTCTTCATCTGTACCAGATATCAGGTGATCGCTTTGGGCCATCATGGCCCTCTTGTTTGATTATTTCATTGAGGTAGGTTGTTGTTTGGGCAGGTAGCGGCATAAACTTTTGGTTTCCGCTCTCTAACTTGAGAATGAATTATGCTATTGCAATGAAACTGCATACATAGATACCTTATATCGAGACATCGCTTGGATTTGCATCTGGAATGGGTGTTGTCAAGGTCAAGGTCACCGTTGCTAAATATAGAAAAATGGTTTGAGCTCTAAAACCCAAGAACAAATTGAGTTTTTGCAATGAAACTTCATACGTATATACCGTATATTGAGACCTCGCTAAAGATTGCATCTGGAGTAGGTGGGGTCAAGGTCATCGTTAATAAAAATAGATAAATGGTTTCCGCTCAATAGCTCGAGAACGAATCAAATTATTAGTTCCCTACTGGTATAGGCTTGCGGGTGTCCTCCCATCTGTCCGTCCTTCTGTCGATCCGATTTTGTGTCCGCTCTATAACGCCGTAATTTTTGGATGGATTTTGAAATTACTTGGCAGAAATGTTCACCATCATGGGACCACGTGTCGCGCGCAGGACCCAGGTCCGAACCTCCTAGGTCAAGGTCACACCTTGAGGTCAAAGTTCACAATTGGGGTCTCTTGTTTGTGTCCGCACTATAACTCTTTCATTTCTAGGTGGATTTTGAAATTACTTGGCCGAAATATTCACCATCATGAGAAGAGATGAGATGTCGCGTGCAAGACCCAGGTTGAGATGTGATTATGTATCGCGTGTAAAACCCATGTCGGTACGGCCAAGGTCAAGGTCACAATTACTGGTCAAAGGTAAAAAATGGGGACTGTTTTTCAAGACATCATACATAGATACTTTATATCGAGACATCGCTTGGGATAGCATATGGGTGGGTGAGGTCAAGGTCACCGTTACTAAAAATAGAAAAAAAACGGTTTCCGCTCATAAGCTCGAGAACGAATCAAGCTATTGTAATGAAACTTCATACATAGAAACCTGTTATTGAGATTTCGCATATGGAGTGGGTGGGGTCAAGGTTACCATTACTAAACATAGAAAAATGGTTTCCGCTGAATAAATGTAAAAGGAATTTAGATATTGTAATGAAACTTCATATGTAGACACCTTTAATCGAGACCTTGCTTGTGATGGTGGATAGGGAAAAGGTCACCATTACTATAAATAAAACAAACTGTTTCCGCTTAATAACTTCATAACGTATTTAGCTATTGTAATGGAACTTTATATTTTCATAACTTAACTTACGAACTAACTTGGCATTTCATACTAGAAGGGTGGTTCAAGGTCAAGGTCACCGTTCTTAAAATTAGAAAAATTATTTCCACTCAGAATCAAGTACAAATTGAGATATTGCAATGAAATTTCATCATATCGTATATTGTGATCTTGCATGAGATTTCATATTGGATGGTTAGGGTCAAGATCAAGGTCACTGATACTAAAAATAGAATAAAATGGTTCAATAACAAATTGAGATTATGTATTCCTAGCCATAGCTTTATGTATGACCTTCAACTTGCAACATTTTCTTTATTATTGTGCTGACTTTTATGTACCTTGTTTAAAATATTTAATTACTACATTGATTCAAGCCATAGTAATTTGTCTTAACACATGGCCACCGGGAGTTGTGTTTGAGTTTCCTTAATGACTCACGTATCACAATAGCATTCACAACACATAAAAACATATGTACATGTAGTAGTACTTTAAAAGGGGCTATTTAAACTATAATTTGATAGAAATTGAGCTTCTTATGTACTATCTAATTTTTGTGAGTTTTGTGAAATACTCAGATAAATTAAACTTCGCAAGTACTCCAAAAATCACTGAAAACATGAAACCATTAAACATTTTGCCAATGACAAATAGCCACATAATAGCATGTTGTCCACCAAAGGCAATTCGTTACTGAGATAAATGCACTGTACCACCGAATGTATCAGCCATACATATACTAATCGCCATATTAGTGTGGACATTAATATAATAATTGTCATGCTAAGAGATACGATCACAATGATGGCTTAAAAATAATCAGAATGCTGTTTATATGGCATCTTGTACCAGTATTCAAGAAACAAAAATTGTATCTTAATATTTTGACACACACACGTTTAATACTGACATCGTCAAGTGGGTACCTGTGTAGCCTACTGACTTATATGAACCACAAGGCATCAAACTTTGGCTACATTTATTTATGAAGTCTACCATATCATAAATAGTCTGTTGACTGCTCATAACATCAGTTAACTCATAACTCAGAAACTACATCCTGAAAATGTAGAATAGCATTCATAAGCATATTATATAAACAATTATGTAGAAATGTAATAATTACTACATTAATCAATTATTACATAGTAAAGCATAATATATATATTTCTCATTCATATGTTCAAGTGGTTTTAGTGGTCATTATTTATATACACATACAATCAACCTAGGAACATAATAATAAAATACCTATAAAGCAACAAACATATAAACAATCACAATCATGGCAAGAAACAACAACGACAACACATTACATATACAATCTTACCAATTTATGGAATTGAGTGTATGACAGCCTCTTTCGCTCCTCTCTGTAACCTTACGTGTTCTGCATGTTAAATTGCCATGCATTATATAAATGTGCGTTATTTATATATAATATGAATACTCTGAAAATTTTGTTAGAAGGAGGTTGCTGCCATTTCAAATGCCAGCGAAAACATATGACATTAACATGCTGTACATGTTTACAATTAAACTTTTACAAATACATATAAAACAATATATTGCAATTATTCCTCTTTAAAATAATACCAATAAAACAAATATTTACCAGAATTGGAAAGACCAAACCATGAAAATTAACAGCTAGTGTCCGAACGACCAAACCGTGTCCCGCTAAAGTGTCATGTGACTCAATCCAAGCTTTCCAAACAGCAATTCAGATTAAAAAGGGTTACAATACACAATTGTCGTTAAAAAATCAAATGGGTCACATAATTCCCCTCTTTCAAAAATTACGTCTCGTCATTAAACAAGTCCTCAAGGTCTAGGTCAATATTTGAAATACAAATGTAGACTACAGCAAACTATTACCAAACTGTACTATTGAAACCAACAATACTACATACACTACATATACTAAACAATGCACGTACTACTGATCATTACCTACCATGACCCACACAATCTAATATGCAATTAAAAGTTGAAACAAATATGATGCTATAGACATTTTATGTTATGTTAAAATTTTATATTTACTTTTATATATTGACATTATATACAGTTTACAAATTCTGTGGTATTATACCTCCATATGTTTATTTTCATGTTAAAATTTTACATAATTTTATAGGTTTAATTTTATTTTTTAACTCTAGTGTTATTATATATATAGAATATAATATATGTATATGTTTTAGAATTCCATATAAATACTAACCTAACAATGTGCAACGATTTGTTGGTTTTCTCCCCCTCAGCTCGAACTGCGATCTCGCAGGTCTTATGACACATTTTACTAATACTGTTTAAAATTCATTATGTACACTTTTTTATATGAAACTAAAACACACAATTGAAGAATTAATGTAATAGTAATTCACATGTATTTACAACTATTTCATTATATACTCAATTAGTTGGTGAGCTAATGTGTTATCCATTTCATTCAATACTCCTCAATTTAAAAGCACATTTAAAATATGCAGTTTATTGTCATATGGTCTCACAACCATTTGATGCACTCGATATTCGCCATATCTATCAGGTAAATGTCTATGTCTATTTGACCTTCTTGGTTGTGGTACAGGTCGTAAATCCTCTGTTGCTGCTTGTGCTATTTCTTCTTGTCCATCTATACTTTGTATGACTGGTGGATCGTTTTGCAGCTCTTCTGTGTTTACGCTGTTATATGTGCTATTTAAATGCTCGTCTTCTTGATGAGCTTCTGTCACTGTCTCTACCCTCTCTTCCTGTGCATCTGCTATCAAGGTTTGACCTACCTCTTCCTGGATTTCATGAGCACAAGACTAACTATTAACAACACTTTTGTCTTCTCTTACTTAAACTTGACTGCTATCAGCGACATGACTATGGGCGTCCCCATTATTTCTTGTAACACTTACAAAATCAGTTTCATCCTCGCTGTCCAAGTCATGCACTGCAGTGCCTACCGAGGTCTCGACTTGACTTTGCTTTTCTTCCTGACCTTCTTTCTCTTCTTGACCTTCCTTTTTCTTTTCATCACCTGTGACCTTCAAACCATCTGCATTGTCAGTCTCTTTTCCTAAAAATTCCCGACATTTGATCAGAAAAAGATGGTTTCTATGAATGTTCTTTTCTTTACCTGTACTATCTCTTACTTTTAACACAGGTATGTCTGCACGAGGTTGGACTATAACAGCATACACTTCCTCTTCGAAACGATCACCAATTTTGTGTTTACCATCAAATGCTAACTTCCGCACTAACACCTTAGCACCAATTGAGATTTTAGCAGCTTTGGCTTTTTTATCATAGTAGCTCTTTTGCTTCAAATTGGCTTTGTCCGTAAATGTCTGTACAATCTTCTCAGTTTGTTCAATTGTGTTTCTTGACTCTTCTATATATTCATGAGTGTTTTCAAATGTTGAATCTATTGGCAATTTAGGCTTTCTTCCAAACATGAGTTCATATGGTGAAAATCCAGTAGCTTCATGTGGAATTGCATTATAGGAGAACACAAGAGAATGTATGTACTTCTTCCAGTCTTTCTTCTGCTCTACTTCAAGAGTACCCAGCATGTCTAATAATGTCCTGTTGAAGCGCTCGGGTCTCGCATTTCCCTGGGGTTGGTATGGTGTAGTATGGGATTTCTTTATATTCATCCGGTTACAAAGTTCTTTTATGATTTCGCGTTCAAAGTTGGCTCCTTGATCGGAATGTAATCTTGTAGGTATACCATAGTGTAGTATAAAGTTGTTGTAAAAAGCTTCTGCTGTAGTTTTTGCTGTTTGGTTTCTAATGGGGATAGCTAAAGCATATTTGGTGAAATGGTTTGTTATAACTAGCATGTTGTCAATTCCTCCTTAAGCAGGTTCCAATGTCAAATAATCAAAGCATACTAATTCAAGTGGATAGGTAATGTTAACGTAAATCAATGGTGCTCTACAGTTCACATTTGTTTTCCTTCTTACACATCTTTCACAAGAATTCACCCAATTTTCCACATCGGTTGACATTCATGGCCAGTAAAATCTGTCTCTCATCAACATTAATGTTCTTTCTTTGCCTGGATGGCCAATATTGTTGTGAAAACCAATCAACACTTTTTTTCTGTAACACTCAGGTAAAATCCATTGTTCTTTTTCTCCATGTTTTTCTTTAACTGTCCTCAAGAATATACCTCTTTTAATTTTCAAATGCTTGAATTGCTTCCTCATCATGAGATCTTGCTTGGAATTGGATTTGACTGGTACTTTATGGACTATAACTTCTTTTCTCCATCTTTCGATTAGTTGATCCTGTCTTTGTTTCAATCTTATTTCCCTAAATTCCTTTTGGACTAATACTTGACCTACTTCATATGTGGCTTCTACACTATTTAATGTAGCAATGGGTAGTGTTTCCACAAAACAATCTATGTTATTACTTTTGCAAATAGCCTTCATGGTATTATCATCAATTGTCTCAAACGGATAACGACTAATTCCATCCGCATCAGCATTGCATACGCCTGGTCTGTATGTAATATTGAAGGTGTATTGACCTAATTCTGCCACCCATCTCTGGCCTGTTGCGTCAAGATTTGCAGAAGTAAGAATATGGGTAAGTGGATTGTTGTCTGTCACTACTGAAAATGCACGAATTGATAGGTAGTCGGAAAACTGTTCTGTTATGGCTCACTTCAAGGCAAGAAATTCAAGATTACTTGAACTATAATTTTTCTCTGATTTTGTAAGTGCACGACTGGCATAGGCAATAACTCTCTTTTTGTCTCCTTGTTGTTGATCTAAAACAGCACCTAAGCCTTTATTTGAAGCATCTGTATGCAGTTCGAAAGATTTGTTGAAATCTGGATATGCTAGGACTGGTGGAGAACAAAGAATTTCCTTTGGAGTATCAAATGTATTCTGTTCAACGTTTGTCCACTTCCATTCTTTCATGTCTTTATGTTCATACTTTTTCACAGATGTTGGTGGGAAAAGTTCTGACAATGGTCGAGTAATCTTGCTAAAGTCATTTTAAAATCTTCTATAATATCCAGCAAATGCTAGGAAAGATCTCAATTCATCGGAGTTATGTGGTATGGGCCAATTCTTTCTTCTAAAAATTGATTACAAAAATAGTCACCGTATGCATAGACTCTTTTAAATATTCATGTAAATATACAACAATTCATTTGTATTTGCAAACACATTATAGTTGGTGCATGCATGACGTCTGTATATATGTATATTATTAAAAAACATGCTTCAGGGAAAAACTTCGGGAGATTAAAAAAATATAAATATATATATGCATGCATTACACAGATACACACTCAGACGCACGCACACTTACACAAATACGCACGCACGCACACACACACACACGCACGCACATGAACACAAGCACACAAAAATGATTTACATGTAAACATTATAAATACACGGGTGTATTATCGATTTTAATATTACAGTTTGTGTCCACTACAGTGTATTTTATTTATTTATTTTTCAGCTATGATATTGTTAATACCAAATAATATAGACGTATTCTATTTATTAAAAATGTGTGGTAATAGCCTTGTACAATTTGTTTTTATCTAGAAACAAGAAATGTCGTTTAAATAAAGACAATCGGCGTTGAAATTAATATTGAGATGTCATATTTTGCCCTCAGTGATGATCGCTCAAGTGACTTCTCGGACCCCAAATTTTTCGGTCCCTACTAAGGATATCTTGGACCCTAGATTTTTCGGTCCCTACTAAGGAGACTTCTCGGACACTAGATTTTAAAATCACCATATGAAAACGTATCGGCCCAGAAATTAATTTGAAGTAAACTCAGTCATTATTAATTTCTGTAACGTGAATAAACAGATCATATACCGCTCCATGTTTTCATCAGTGACGCATGAATAGCTTAAATACTTGTAATTTACGTAAACATAATTGATACATGCGGGTATGAATAAAAATTATTATATATATTTGTATCAGACAAGTGTACATTAAATAATATACTATATGTATAATAAGTATTGCACATAGTGTATTCATGCTAATGAAGTTAAAGTAACATGAATAAATTAACATTTCGACATTTTCACCACATTTTACTTATAAAAAGATGTTTAACATTTTTATAGAATGAATAACATCTACTTAAGAAATTGATAGAAATGTGCAATTATAAATAATTCTTAATAAATGCAACCACAATTCAAATATATTAACATTAACAGTAAGTTTATAAATATAAATTATTGAAATTTTCGGGTTTAGGATTTTCCGGACGCTCATTGATGCGTGTGTATTAACACAGTTTCACCGCGCGCTATTAGAATGATTCACCATCTCCTGCTGCATGGTATGGAGTGTATTGTACTCGCTAGAATTAATTCACGGGGACTGAAGTCGGTTACAATGATAAAATAATAGGAAATATAAGCTTCATCAAATTTGTTAATATTTGCTTATATTTTTTGCTTATTCATCAGAAAAATACCAGAAAATTACCACTCTATTTTTTGTTTTTGCCACAAGAAACCTAAACACTATTGAAAGGCAGACGTGACGCGAGATCAACAGGCAACATTGTACATTGTGACCGACTGTCGTCCCCGTGAATTTGAGCATTGTAATTGCTATTTATAGAGCGTGCCGATTATGTAGGCTAAACAAAACAGTTATTTCATTCTGTGAATGGATATAACATTCTGATCATGGCGCACAATAAGTAAAATTGTTCATAATTATGTTCAGTTCTAGAGAGTATGTCGAAGATATGTTCAACATTATTTTAACCGTTTATGTGAACAATGATGTAAATTTTAATCCCCAAAGTATGCAACAATTATAGGTATACATTTAACCATTGTTGTAATTTTGCATTCCCTAAAATAAGAAAATTTGCTCGATTCTATTGGAATTCAATTTTGCCGCTGCATAATTATCGCAAGAAATCTAGGTCAAAAGTGATCTTAGAAAGCTACGCCGAAAAAATGTAACTGACATGGGTTCTAGTTTAAAGACATTTGGTGGCCTAGTTTCCGGTAAAAAGAAAGTAAATCCCATGCATGCTTTTTGCATGGAGAAATCCCGTTATAGTAATCGTAACAGTTTTTTCAGTTTCGAGGGCCGTCTAATAAACCTATACTAGTGTCATAATTTAATATAGACATTTGTACAACAAAATGAGAAAACACATGTAATTATAAAACAAAAACGCAAGAGAGGTTTTTCTATGCAACTTATTAGTGATCAGAAACTTACTAAATGAATTTTTGTTCGTAAATTGTTACAATTAATATATATTTCAAATTTCAATACAGTTCAACATGTTTCATTGACGGCCCTCAAACTGACTTGTCCAGTTTATGACAACGGATATTACTGTTAGCAGTACAGTTAGTTGTGAAAAGCATGGACTTGTGAAAATTACCATAGTGTTTTTATTGTTAGAGCTGCATTTGTCTTTAATCCTTAACTCTAACTGGACTATAGTTTATTATCATGTGGAAGGCATGTGAATTATTGGTTTTAAAGAAGAGTCATAGCTTCTATTGCATTATTAAAGAATGATTTTAGGTAACTTTTTCTACTCTCATTAATCCCATTTTTATTATGATTTAGAATTTTTTTTTATAAATATGTTATAACTACTATAACCGATTTTTTAGGACTACCTATCTTTTATAATCACAAGTTGTTAGTTGGTAATGAACCAATTTTTGTCAAAGCTTGGTATGATCGGGGAATTCGTTGTGTTAAAGATCTTATGAAAAATGATACGTCATTTTTAGATAGATCGGAATTTAGCAGGGGAATTCGGAATTTCAATGAAATTTCCTGCAATATGGGGCTATTACAAAATCTATGCAAGGCTATTTAAAATCTCTTCATATTGCCGACAACACAGACATAATGGATACATGTTTCCCTTTAATACCAAGCTATATCAAGTCAATAATTATGTGTACAAAAGGTAATTCTGTTATATTTAAAACTTTCATCAACAATCCAGAAATTCCAACATGTCGTGAAAAGTGGAATAGTGTATTAAACATTAATGAATCCGAATGGAAGTTTTTACATAGTTGGATATTTGATGTCACACAAGATTCTTACTTACAATGGTTCCAAATTAGGCTAACTCATAACATATAAGTTGCAACAGTCTTCTTTCCAAAATGAAAATAGTTGAGTGTGACAAATGTACATTTTACAAACTGAACCAGAAACACTAATACATCTTTTCTGGGATTGCGTTTTTATCCAATGTAAACAATATTGTGTATCAAATTGATGCTGAATTTGCAATGAATTATAAATCATTCATTTTATGTTCACCTAAAAATCATATAATCTATTTTGTCTAGAGATAAAGCGATACATTTTTCTTTGTAAAATAAGAAACACCATCCCCGCTTTAGAATATTTAAAAAGACTTTTAAACTTGTCATGCACAATTATTGAAAACACTAACCTGTCTGAAGAAAGAAAGGGCTATATGAACATATTAAAATTAATTTGCAGCCAAAATTAAATATACGTATTAACTTTAAAATATTGAAAAATTGTTTATTTGTACACACCCACTTCCCTAAATCAGCATTGATATATTTTGATGGATATAAAAAAAATTACCATGCTGTTGTTTTTCTTTTTTCCTTTTGTTGTTCTCCTGTATTTATGTATTTATTGATTCTCTACTACATAAATGTTATACATGTCATAGCATATATTATAGTGGTTTAAACCAAGTATATGTTGCTATGTATTGCCAAGTATATCATAATCTTTGTATATATATATATGTACTTGTAAACGAATAAATAGTGAGAATCGGGGAAAAAAGATCGTCACTGTTTCAATTTTAGTGGGATCCGTTTCAATTCCATGTCCACTTACTACATGACCTAAAAACTGACTTTATTTTGAAAGAAATGGAATTTTTCAGGAGCTAATTTCAGGTTACAGGCTTTAAGTCGATTAAGAACCAAATTCAGACGCCCAAGATGTTGTTCAACGTACCACTATATTTAATCAAATCGTCCAAAAAGACAACACATATTTTCAACATTCCTCCATCAACCGTTGATATGTGGCGGGCGAATTAGTAAGTCCAAAAGGCATTTTATTGAATTCTAAGAAACCAATGGATCCGACGGTAAAACCTGTTCTTTCTTTATGACATTCCTCTACTTCTACTTAATGGTATCTTGATTTTAAGTCAATAGTTGTAAAATACTTTGCCCCGTTCAAACAATCGAAAACTTCTTCAATCCTAGGTAAAGCGTATGCGTCTCTTACAGTCCTTTCATTTAACATTCGGTAGTCCACGCATAGTCTTAATTTACCATTCTTCTTTCGAACAAGTACGACATTGCTGGTCCAAGGAGATTTCGATGGTCTAATAACACCACTGGCTAAAAGCTGTTCAATATGTTGTCGCACTTCTTCAATAATTTCTGGTGGTATTTGCCCGTGACGTTGTTTAAAAGGTGTTTCATTAATGAGGTCTGTTCTGTGTTTAACTGTGTTGCATTGTCCAATATCTCTGTCTGAAATGGAGAAACTGTCTTTATGTGATAGACGTAATTCTCGTAATTGGTTCCTTTGTTGATCTGTAAAAATGTTGTGTTCATCAATGTTCAATTCTTTAATTACTTGTATTCTTTGTTTTTCTTCAATACGTTCAAATACTTCATCAGCTACAGTAACTGGTTGCATTTCACATATAATAGCACGTGGAGCAATGTTGACAGTATTTGTGGTCAGGTTCGAAAGCGTGATAGTCACTTCTTTGCTTAATTTATTTTTAAATTGGACTACTGCTGGTGTTATGTCTAATATGATGGTAGATTACTTTCACTGGATTCTTGTAATATTGCTGCTGTGTCTGGATGATCGATAAGTTTGTCAATGGATCCTTTGATATCTATCGATTCATTAGGTTTGAGTAAAACATTATGTGGGATGGCACTTCTAATCACAGCAATTCTGTTTTTATTTCTAATCAAGTCTTTCTCTCGAAGAACCATAGTCCTGAAACAAAGATACCATGGTGTGCATTTCTTGACAGTCTGTAAAAAAAATTCCGCCGTGTATGTCTTGACATTCATTCATTACTTCATGAAGAACATTAGTGCCTAAAATGATTGGCGTTTTTTGCAGAGTAATTCGTGTCTGGTGTTACTAATAGAAGACATTGTTGACTGGCTGGTGGTAGTATTTTATCTATGATATTTAGTTCTATTTCAATGTAGCCAAGGTACGGTAAATTATTTCTATCGGCGCATTCTATTTTTAAAGATGTTGCGAATTGGCTGTATATCCACACTATTAAGATGTTCTCGGTGAAAGGATTCTGAATCGATGCTTACACAGCTACCAGTGTCGAGAAGAGCTTTTGTTGCTACTTTGTTAATGCTGATGTTTGCTTCATTTATTTCTCCAACTAATTTGGGGTCACCTGTGTAAGTGCTCAAGTTGGAACCTCTGACTGGAGCACTTATTCTTTTGGGCAGTAATACTGCTTATGTCCTTTTTCATTGCACTTATAGCAAACAACCTCCTGGTCACCATTGAAGGGACAGTTGCTTTGTGTATGACTGTTTTCATTACAAATGTAGCAGGTCTTACGAAAGGTTTTACCTGCTGTGGGTCTCTGAGGCGTGTATGTGCCTCTGCTCTGCCTCAGTTCCCAACATCTCTATACATGTTTCTGCCGCCATACGCATACCTGCCTCCATATTGGTAATTATTTTCTAGCTGATCTATTCTTTTATTAGGTTGTAATAACAAGTCCTTCATTTCTTTCATGTCTTTTATCTTATTTGTTTATAACTGGTTTGCAGGTTTTGATGTCAGTTCTTTCTTCTTTCATTTCAGCTGCTAATATTCGTAATTCTTTCTTAAAATCGTCATGTCTTTACTTTAGTCGCACTGATAGGCTGATATGTTTGAGCTCTTTTAATAAACCAGCGTGGAGTACTTGTTTCAAGATTTCAGTTTCACTGCGCTTCAGTGCTTTTAAATGAATTACATTGTCAAACACTTCCTCTAATCCAGCGGCATAGGCAGAGACACTTTCGCCTACTTTCTGCTGCATCGAGTAGAATTTTTGCATTATGCTAACTCTCGATTCGATGCTGCCATAGGTGTTTTCCAATTTTTCCAGAACTTCAGCTAATGACAAATCAGGGTCTACTCTCCTTATTACATCACCTGCTGCACCTTTCATCGCTCTTCGAACACCCATTAGAATATGTTGGGACTTACACACCTTACTATTAATCAATGCTTGGAATTCGTACTTGAAGGTATCCCATGTCACTTCCCCCTTTCCTTCTTCTCCGTAGAGAAATGATAGTTTGGGAAATTGATAGCTCACTTTTTATTTCACGTATTTCACTTGGTGGTTGATATTTCTGTTCTTATCCACCAAAGGCGTGAGCAAATCTTCTGCTGTATTCACTCAGGGTTAATTGTCTAATAACTTGTACAGCGCTTGTAACAGCTTCATTTCATCTTCTGAAATTCCTCCCGTTGCCATGTCTAATCTATGTTCGTCTGTATCCTCAGTTGGTTCCATGATTTACTAATAGTCACCACTTTTCTTCCACACAAACTAAATATACACAATATATGTAGTTTGCAATATCAGTCACAAGTTTCTTATAAATTCTACACACCTCAAATGTCAAGTAATTGTGATCACTGTTTCTCTATAATGATACACTCACTAAATTCACTTGATCAAACTTCAATAAATTCACTTGATCAATATTCACTGTACATGTATTCACCTGATGACTGTCTACTTAACCTCTGCTCTCAATCTCCTGTATTCACTGGACACACTATTCACAATGTCATTATCACTTCATTTACTATTTAATTGTCCACAGTAATCACTATTTTACTTTTCACTTTAGTCAATTAATTCAACACCAACACTGTTCAACACAACTGTTTTTCTCAACACAGCAATACAGTTCAAAATTCAACACAAGTTTTTATCGCGACAAGATGTCCAAATCCTCTTCAAAGAGTTCAATCACAACAATTTCAACAAACTCTCCAGTTCCAAAAAAATACTATCAACTAGTATTTTTTTTATTAAATCTGTCACTATGATTTCACTATGCATTCAACATCAGAAGTGTTGACTGCCTTACCTGTTCAATTCACTTTCAAATCACTCCACTAAAATCACTTTCATAAAACCAAATAATAAACAAAGCACTCTAATAATTTTTAAATTAAATTTGTTCAGTATTTAAACCAATAGTGCACTCACCATTATATATATATGGTAGTGTAATACAATACAAACTATAATAATGTATTTATTTATTTATTTATGTTTTTTTTAAACAAAGTTATTAATTAATTAAATTATTTTAATTTATTTCAATAAAATGATTTGTTTAACCTTTTATTTAAATTATTTTAAATCGAAAACATTTACTTTATACACTGCAGTCGCATTCTCTTTTTTTAAATTATATTTTATTAATTTAATTTTATTCTTATTTTATTTAGCATTGTACGGTAACACAATAAATTTGGTGCGCTTATAACAAACAATTTCAGTTATGGTAAACCATGAAATACTTTCCAATATGTTGTTTTGACCGTTATCTCACACAGATACTGAACAAAACAATTATAATGCTTTATCTGACTACATATGTTGTGTCTATTATCTGTTTAAACATATTTATTTACACAGATAATAACCAAATATCAGCAAGAACAGAAACATCAAGTGAATGTTTCATTTCTCCCTGATTTCAAAATTGTATGCATCAACTAATGTTGCATGTTATTCTTACTGGGTTTTAGAATTAACTAAACTAACTACCAATATAATATTATTATCAGGCTACGTAGTTCTACTGAATAGCAAATGAATATAGTACACGTATATAAATATGTAGATTGTCAAGTAATTGTCAAGGTCGATATTCAGTCACAAAGTCAAAGGAAATGGTGTCAAACTTGTGCCACAATTCCAGCATACTAAGGAAATAATACCGATTCTAATGGAATAGAACGCAGGAAATGACCCAGATAAAACACTTTTAAGAAGATCGAGATCCTCAAAAACCCACACTTTATGAAGAATTGAACCTGGCCTATTTAGACGAGTGGGAAAATTGCAATGAATTGACTTGATTAAATAACTAAAAGTAATATAAAATAGTTTACACGCGTATTTGAAATAGCAGCACTTTAAAATTAATCAAGATGTGAGACAGAAATGCAAGTTAAAAATTGGAGGATTTGTTATTAGAACCTTGACCTGGTAATTATTAAACATGCAATAGTGGTATGATGTGAATTTCTTCTTACACACTTACAGTATCATACAGTTCATAAAAACATAAGATATTACAGTTTTCAACCCCACCCCCTTTTTAGAATGTAAAATATCAAGATATAAATAACTGTCAACTGTAATATCCAATAAATTCTGCAGAAACCAGTACTCACACTCAGTAGACTGGAACTTATAGTTTTGACTACTAGAACTTAAAAGGTTTGTACACAATGAGTATCACTGAAAATGTCCACAGTTCAGTAAAAACTAAAAAGTTAGTGTAATGTTGAAATCCTGGTCTAACGTGGTGTTGAATCCGTACGGATGAATACTAGTACTAGTGTTAAAATGTTACTGTTCATGTGAAACGACCTTGGTCGACCTCCAACTTGCAACGTCCTCTCCCGCTTGCTCCTGCAGAACGACCTCGGTGACCTCCAAGACTCGCAACGTCCTCTCCAGCCAGCGGAAACTGATGTCCGCAGCAGACCCAGATGTTGTGTGGTTTAATTTACGTTGGGCGCTATTTGTAGCCTTCTGACTTATATGAACTACCAAGGCATCAGACGTTTTGGCTACATTTATTTATGAAGTATACCATGTCATAAATATTCTGTTGACTGCTAATAACATCAGTTGACTCGAAACTCAGAACTACATCCTGAAAATGTAGAATAGCATTCATAAGCATATTATATGAACAATTATGTAGAAATGTAATAATGACTACATTAATCAATTATTACATAATAAAGCATAATATATATTATTCTCATTCATATGTTCTAGTGGTTCTAGTGGTCATTATTTATAAACACATAAAATCAACCTAGAAACGTAATAATAAAATACATATAAAGCAACAACCATATAAACAATCACAATCATGGCAAGCAACCGAAAACAACAACACATTACATATACAATCTTACCAATTTATGGAATTTAGTGTATGACAGCCTCTTTCGCTCCTTTCTGTAATCTTACGTGTTCTGCAAGTTAAATTGCTATGCAGTATATAAATGTGCGTTATTTATATATACTATAAATACTCGGAAAATAACGTTAGAAGGAGGTTGCTGCCATTTCAAATGCCCGCGAAAACATATGATATTAACATGCTCTACAAGTTAACCATTGAACTTTTACAAATAAATAGAAAACAATACATTGCAATTATTTCCTTTTAAAATAAAACCAATAAAACAAATATTTACCAGAATTTGAAAGACCAAACCAGTTACCATGAAAACTAACAACTAGTGTCCGAACGACCAAACCGTTTCCCGCTAAAGTGTCATGTGACTCAATCAAAGCTTTCCAAAAAGCAATCCAGATTAAAAAGGGTTACAATACACTATTGTCGTTAAAAAAATCAACTGGGCCACACTTGGACATATTTAATTGACTTTTACACAAGCAATACATGACGAAATTTCATTGTTATGGAATCGGTTATGAACATTTGTTTATGCTATCTCAACAATTTACCCGACACTGTAAGTCCAGGGCCCGTATTTACCAAACCATTTTTAGACTTAAGAAAAAAATAGCTATGTAGGACCATATTTTTCACAAATCATGTTCTTCACATCTGTAAAAAAAAAAAAAGATCTCATTCTTCACATGTGTGAAAATTAAGATGTTTCTCTTCACATATCACAGTCTTATTCTTCATATTTTCTGTGAAGTTTGTGATCGTATCCACTTTTTTTATATTCAAAGAAATCACATTCTTCTGTGATCCTCAGGCGTACCCCGTTCTGTGCCAATCACATTGTCACACTTAATTATGTGACAAATGAGATCCTATTATTCACAGGCGTGTGAAAAATATGATTTGTAAAAAATATGATCCTAAAATTGTAAAATTACAATAGTCGAATAAAAAGTAAGGTTCAAATTAACAGCGTTCATAGAACATAACAGTTTTAAGAAAATTCTTTATTCCAAAGTCTTAAGTCTAAGTATTGGTTGGTGAATACGGGCCTGGGCACATAGTGCTCATGGTGAGTTTTTAGCTCCACTTTTCGAAGAAAAGGCAAGCTATTCTATTCGCCTTGGCGTCGGCGTCCGAGCTGGGTTAAAGTTTTTCGGTAAGCTAGTGTCTCAGGAATGGCTTGAGGGATTTCATTCAAACTTTAAACATTTATTCCCCACATTGAAATGAACATATAATCCAAGTTTGGTAACTCTCGTTTGAAATTTGTCAGAATTATGGGCCTTTTTACACTTAGAAATTTAACATAAGCTATATGGACAGGTTAAAGTTTTTCGATAAGCTGGTTTCTCAGGAATGGCTTAAGGGATTTCATTCAAACTTAGAATACTTATTCCCTATATTAAAATGAACTCATGGACCAATTTTGATAACTTTAGTTTGAAATTTGTCAACATTATGGGCCGTTTTACAGTTAGAAATTTTACATATAAGCTATATT
This sequence comes from Congeria kusceri, assembly GCA_027627225.1. NCBI lineage: Eukaryota > Metazoa > Mollusca > Bivalvia > Myida > Dreissenidae > Congeria > Congeria kusceri. The sequence goes on along the minus strand of CM051040.1, from coordinate 8,515,305 downwards.
GACAGGTTAATTTTACATATAAGCTATATTGACAGGTTAAAGTTTTTCGGTAAGCTAGTTTCTCAACTTTTCGTCTCCATTCTCTAACTCGAGAGCGGATTAAGCTATTGTAATGAAACTGCAAACATAGAAATTTATCTCAAGACCTAGCCAGGGATTGCATATGGGGTGGATTGGGTCAAGGTCACTGTTACTAAAAATAGAAAAACTGTTTCCGCTCAATAACTTGAGAACAAATTGAGATATTGTAATAAAACTTAATACATAGATGCCTTATATCAAGCCCTCACTTGGGATTGTACATGGGGTGGGTGGGGTCAAGGTCAAGGTCCACTGGGCTAAAAAGAAGCCACGTCCCAGGTGTCAAATGATTTAAATAGAGTTAAATAGCAAAATGACTTTAAAAATCTTCTCTGAAACTGAAAGGGCCAGATCTTCATACACGGTGGATGTTTAGGGCCATGTGGCCCTCATGTTAGCTCGACTATTTGCCGAATAGTTCAAGCTCTGCTACTCACCCATTCGTCGGCGTCGGCGTAATGCATTGGTTAAGGTTTGCGTGCAATAAGTGCACACCTCTGTAATTACTGCAAATATTCAATTGAAACTGTCTTCGGGGTCATTATATGAAGTCACTGATCAAGGCCTATGACTCTGACCTGTAATTTAGCAGAATTGTGCCTCTTTTGTACTAAGAAATTCAGGTTAAAGTTTGCGTGCAACACCTTCATATCTCTATATCTACTACAGCTATTCTAGTGAAACATCACACTTTTCTTAGGGGTCATTATATAAATTTACTGACCAAGGCCCATAACTGTGAATTATGCCCCTGTTTATACGCCCAAGTTTCTGGTGGCTTGAAATCTTTGTCTGGAGCATAACTTTGTCCAGCATGGATGGATTTTCAAATAACTTGGCAGAAGTGATAAGCATGATGAAACGGAGAGTCCTGCTTAAGAATCAGGTCCCTAGATCCAAGGTTAAGGTCACACATCAAGGTTAAAGTTAAAATATAAGAAATAAATTCATAACACTTTGTCCGGAGCATGGATTGATTTTCAAATAACTAGGCAGATGTGATAAGCGCAAGAACCAGGTCCCTAGGTCCAAGGTCAAGGTATCAATTCAAGCTCAAAGGTCAAATGTAGGAAATCAATCCGTAACACTTTGTCTGGAGCATTACTTTGTCCAGCATGGATGGATTTTAAAATAAATTGGCAGGTCCCTAGCTCCAAGGTCAAATAACTTGGCAGAAATGATACGCATGGTAAGACAGACTGTCGCGCGCAAGAACCAGTTCTCACTTTGTCCACAGCATAAATTTGTCAAGCATGGATGGATTTTAAAAAAAACGTTGCAGAAGTGATGAGCATGGTAATACAGGATGTCGTGCGCAAAAACCAGGTACCTAGGTCTAAGATCAAGGTCATAATACAAGGTCAAAGGTCAAATATAAGAAATCAATCCTTTCCACTTTGTCAAACATGGATAGATTTTCAAATAACTTGGCAGAAGTGAAAAGCATGGTGAGACGGAGTGTCACGCACAAGAACCAGGTCCCTAGGTCCAAGCTAAAGGTCAGAATTCAAGGTCAAAGGTCAAATAGAAGTGATAAGCATAGTGAGACGGAGTGTCTTGTGCAAAAAGCAGGTCCATAGGTCTATGTTCAAGGTCACAATTAAAGTCAAAGGTCAAGTAATAAGCATTGTATTATGATATATGGCCTCCGGCCCAATCATATACAATACACATACATTGTTACAGTAGGCAACTGATCAGATAATACATATATCAATAGTACAATATATTGTACACATATCTAAGTATGTATAACATTTTCTGAAACAGGTTTATTTCACAGTATACAAGCCTGGTAAATAAACCAATACTCACATTATGTATTTATACATATTATATATACTCGTATGACAGCATATGATTATTAGGTATATAATTATAACTTAGTCAATCTGAAACAAACGTATTTCTTGATTTGAATGCATGATAAATAAACAGTGCAGTATTTTTAAGTATAAGTTCATTTTGACACGACAATAAGTTGTAAAATGGAATATTGTTGAATACGGCGAAAAATCCAAACAAACAAACAATCGCAAATTTGGGTTTTCAAAATACATACTTGGGATGTATTTAACACGTAAACTTGAAAATAGTGGGCAAACAATTAAAAAATGACATTCATCTACTACAATACATTCACAGTAGGGACAATAACGATAATCTCTTTCAATGTTATAATGTCTCTCTTTTTCAATCATAAGGTTATGACATGAACTCCGAAATCTGGCATAACAAGTTCTAACATTGGACAAATCTATAATCTGAATGTACTTTTCAACATCATAACCATTTTTGAAGTTTACATAATGAAATAATGTTTTATTTAACAAACAATTTTATCTCCAACATTGTATGTACTGGTCTTTTAGGCGTTGAACATATTGATGCAAGAACAATCTTGGGTTACCCACATATTGACACTCCCATACATATCCGAATCCATTTGTGCACAAATTTATCCTTTCATTCGAAACCCATGATGTATATCCTTTACTATCATAATACAGTAACATATCATAGCATTTTCTGACATATCTGTTATTTGTCATAGTTAGTATTTGTAACCAGTACTTGATACATCGCTTAGTGGACATACTATGTATAGGTTATCTGCCTAAGTCAGCTAAAACTTCATCATTACATGCATTTGCAGGCACTTTTAAAATATAAATGATAACTCCTCCATGAACCCCAGGGTGGATTTTGAAATGATGTCACAGAAATGTTCCTTAGTTGGTCCTCTTCCAAAGTTGCTCAAATGGTTCTGCTGCATTGAAAAACATGGCCACCAGGGAGCGGACCATTTTCCTTATATGGCTACATTGAAATGTTCCTTACGGTAGGTGGTTCTTCACCAAAATACTTCGATGTATTTTGAATTGTTAAAAACTCATGGCCGCCAGAAAGCGGGGCCTCATTTTTTCCACATTAAGCATATCAGAGTCATACAAAAACATGCTTCGAAAATCCAGACTAGGTCTCGAACTCACAAAATGTTTATTAGGCTGCCACTTGTATTCAAACAAGAATATCTCTTAAGAACTGTTTACTCATATGAGGATTTTTAGAAAGGAACAACAATCAGATATTACCAAATTGTCTATTGTCGAACCTTGTTTTCATTTACATCATATAACTTTAAACAATAAATTACATTGGCATATATTGGGTTTGTGGTCAAATTCATTAAGTATAATAATCATTAGTGTAGCGTGTATATCTACTGCATATTTAACACGACAATGCGTACATTTGAACATTATCAAACTAGCTTAATTCAGAGTCGTTTAATGATGACGCCATATGTCGGAACAATGAATTTGAATATTGACTTGTTCCGAATGGGTTCAATATTGCTTAAAAGTGAAACAAATACCAGCTAGTGGTAATTATGCATATATTCATTTGTAAACATAGTGTATATTAGTAACACTTGAATTTGTGTATTTGGAGCACTTAGAATGATAAAAGACACATTTTACATTATTGTCGACCATAAATGTTTTGCTACTATATGCACTTAGTGGTTGTAGAGAATTTCTTTGAAAGTTGTATGTTACATTTATTGTATTTAATATTACTTACAGGGGTTGTACTATTTTTTTTGGACAAAGTAGTAGTAGTAGTAGTAGTAGCAGTAGAAGCAGCAGCAGCCATAGCAGTAGTGTTCATGTTGATATGCTATTGTCATCTGTGATATAGTAGTAGTAGTAGTAGTAGTAGCAGTGGCAGCAGCAGCAGAAGCATTAGAAGAGCAGAAGCAGTAGAAGTAGCAGTAGTGTTCATGTTGATATATTGTTGTCTGTGCTATAGTAGTAGTATTAGTAGTGGCAGCAGCAGCAGCAGCAGCAGCAGTGGCAGTAGCAGTAGTAGTAGCAGAAGCAGTAGAAGTGGCAGTAGTGGTCATGTTGATATGCTATTGTCATCTGTGTTATAGTATTAGTATTAATGGTCGCAGCAGCAGTAGCAGTAGCAGTAGTAGTAGCAGAAGCAGTAGAAGTAGCAGTAGTGGTCATGTTTATATGCTAATGGCGTCTGTGCTATATATTAACAAAATACTAGTATGTTGTTGCTATTTTAGGCGGACTGACGACAATGATGCTTCTGAAGTGAATTACATTTAAACGCCGATCATGGAAAATATGGAGAATATGGTCAAAGAACAATTCAACGAAACAGAGATATGTAATTACATAGATACGTGTGTGACCAGCATATGTGTGCCAGTATGTTTATGTGTGTGTATAGGAATTTTAACATACCTGGCTTACAGCTTTTTTCAAAAACGTTACAAAATTAAAAATTTAGAAACAGAAAACATCAGGCGCGTCATAAAGAAAAATGCTGCATCTCTGAGTACTGGAATAAAGTTGACTGAAACCAATCTTGCTAAGCACATTGAAGAATCCGTAATAAATACCAGGCAAAAAGTCGAAGATGCTCAAATGGCATTAGAAGAACACCAGCAAGAATGCACATTGGAACTTTTGTCAACTTTGAATACTAAAACTGCATCTCTGAGTACTGAAATAAAGTTGACTGAAACCAATCTTGCTAAGCACATTGAAGAATCCGTAATATATACCAGGCAAAAAGTCGAAGATGCTCAAATGGCATTAGAAGTACACCAGCAAAAATGCACGGTGGACCTTTTGTCAACTATTAATACTACAACTGCATCTTTGAGTAATGAAATAAACATGACGACGACTACTCTAAGTGAGCATATAGATGCCGCGACAAATAAAGTCATTGCTGTATTTCTTGAAAACAAAGATAACGAGCATACAACAGTGACATTACCAGACGAATACACCTTAAAATGCAAGGGTAAGTACCATTTATAGTGACTATGTTTCTTTGTTTGTATAATTCATTGTTAGGACATCATCTACCGCAAAAGGTGAACATGGTCATGGAGACATTAATTTGCTAACATCATTTGTACAGAAGATAGGGTAACCAAAGTGACATATCATGAAGTGCAGTTTGAAGGTCTTAAAAGTTAACAAAAATGGGCAGTGAAAAGGAATCCATGTATCAATCAACGAGCTGTATTCATTGTAATAATATAATATCAATTGTATGTATGCACAACAATGATGTTGTTGCGTGTATGTTTGTTTGCGTGAGTTTATGTTAAAATATTTTCCTTGAGTGTGTGCATTCCGGAATGTGTTGAAGACAAAGCTGCGTTAATAGAAAGGATTTTTTTAATGCGATACTATTACCTCATAATTTCCATAAACACAGCCATTTTAATAGTTGCTTTTAGAAAGAGGGTATCGACGGCTACTACGGTGTAATATTTTTCAAAATAAAATTTATATTGTAATTTATATTTATATTTTATGAAGTATTCATGTAAAGATTAAGTCACACATTGGTCTTGTTTTTATAAACAAACAGTATAATATATGTTCTTATAAGTATAAAAAGGTTGTCACTTTGACACTTTTGGGCGCAGGAATACTAGCAGTAGTAGTAAAATCGATATGAATGAAATGTACATGAAGTTCCGCTACACGCATGCGCACTATAGATAAATGAAGTCTAGCGTAGGAAAACTTCCATTGAAGTCTGCGATTTTGTATGCGCGATTTCGAATCTTTCTGGGATCATATATCGAACAAAAAATGACATTGTTATTATGTTTTTCTTAACGATTCTATCAATATATTATTTCTTCTAGAAATATATATTCGAATAAAAGGGGAATCTGTTTATACCGGTATATATATATATATATATATATATATACAATGGAAATACTCTCGATATGCCCCTTTAAATGTTAAATGATTGTTATTTTATCGCTTAGTGAAGTTATTCAAACGAATACCATTAAAAACACAATATTTAGTCAAGCATGTGAACTACAATGCATATAACAAAAACATCAGTTTTTATTGCATTGTTACTTTTGCCACATGAAAGTCATGGTTTATGCTGTTCTTTAAAAATGCGGTACTACTATGTACAAGTAAGATGTTGATGAAAGACTGGCATGTTCACCATGAATCTTGTACGTCATGCATCGTCGTTTCTAATCACCAAAATTATATTACCTAAGATCAAGCAGTTCTCTGTCATTCTCTGGGTATCGTATACATATTAGTGAGCGTGATGTGCAATGTTTAGAATTGGCATAACTGTATAAGTGACCAAACACGAATTGATTTGCTTGTTACACAGCTGTGATTTGTATGGAAGCGTTGTAGGATAATATTTTTCACAAATCATATTTTTCACACCCTGTGAAGATTAGGATCTCATTTGTTACATTTGTAAGTGCGAAGAATGTGAATGACCGAAAACTAGGGATGCGTGAGGATCACATTTTTAACCAAATTTTACGAAGAAAAATTTCGGTTATTAGATTGGGGTATGTCGTTGGGCGGACGGGCGGGCTCAACTTTTGGTTTCCGATCTCTAACTCGAAAAACGGATTGAGATATTTTAATGAAACCTCATACATAGATACATTATATCGAGACCTCGCTTGAGATTGCATATGGAGTGGGTGGGGTCAAGGTCAAGGTCACCATTGCTAAAAATAGAAAAACAGTTTCCGCTTAATAACTTAAGAACGCATTGAGATATTTTAATGAAACTTTATACATAGATACCTTACATGGAGACCTCGCTTGGGATTGCATATGGGGTGGGTGGGGTCAAGGTCAAGGTCACCGTTACTAAAAATAGACAAAAAATAGACAAACGGTTTCCGCTCAATAACTTTAGAACGCATCGAGATATTTTAATGAAACTACATACATAGATACCTTATATTGAGAACTCACTTGGGATTGCATATGGGGTGGGTGGAGTCAAGGTCACCATTACTAAAAATAGAAAAACAGTCTCCGCTCAATAACTTAAGAATCCATTAAGGTATTTTAATGAAACTTCATATATAGATACTATATATTGAGACCTCACTTGGGATCGCATATGGGGTGGGTAAAGTCATGGTCACGGTCACCGTTACTAAAAATAGAAAAACGGTTTCTGCTCAAAAACTTGAGAATGCATCCGGTTTTTGTATGAAACTTCATACATATATACCTTATAACGAGACTCCACTTAGGAATGCATACGGCACCCAGAACTTTCATTCATTATTGTGCAGACTTTTACGAAAAATTTGATTTTCGTGGAATTTCCACGTTTCTTGTTTTACATATTTGATGGTCAGTTGATGTCAAGACCATATATGAAATCTTTATTTGTAGGCTAATACTAGTAATAGACACAGTCGTAATCATCATTATAGTCAGTATCATCATAGTCTTCAAAATCAGCATCGTAATCGTCGTCATCATCATTATCATCATCATTATGGTCAGTATCATAATAGTCTTCAAAATCAGCACCATCATTTTCACCATCACCAGGAACTATGGCACGTGTTACACTCTGCATAATGACATTATCAATACAGTGCGGTTCTTGTCCTTACAAACATGTCCACAATGTCTTCGAGCATACCATTATTTTGCATGCACTCCCTTCATTATTGATGGAGTTTGTGTAGGTTGTGATGCTTCTCGTAGAGTGTTATTCGATTCCGACAAGCTGAAAAAATGAAGGATGGAGGAAAGCAGAAAAGAAAGAAAGGAAGGAGGGAAGGAAGGAAGGAAGGAAGGAAGGAAGGAAGGAAGGAAGGAAGGAAGGAAGGAATGGGGGGATGGGAGGGAGGGGAGGAAGGCAGGCAGGGAGGGAGGGAGGGAGGGAGAAAACTAGGTAAAACAAACAATGTGCGGGCGAACAAATGGACTGATGGTGTGAAGGACATGCAGTCAAAATGTCGGGATGGACGTGGCGATTATTAAATGCCCTCATTGTTCGGGACGTTCGTGTACGTCTTAGCTATTTTTGTGATATGTTGACAAAAACTGAATTAACTTTAATACATTAACCTTGTGAGAAATAAAACCTAACCATGCCAAAATAATTAACGATATGTCGTATCATTCGTCGCACAACGGTATACTTAGCAACACTATAACGTCAATACGGCGCACGCCTAAATAATTAAATTTTCAACAAAAGACTCATAACAAAATGATATGTTGCTTTTGTTTATGCAAACATGCTAATTGATCAGGTTTTTACCCGACTTCCTGACGTCATTTCCGTAAAATAAAGTATGATTACACATAGGTCTCGTTTTTATTAACATACAGTAAACTATTATTAAATAATTACACAAAAATGTCACCATGACACTTCGCAGGCACGTAAAATTTGTAATAGTAGTTAAATCTATTTGCATGAATTGTACTTGAAGTACCACTATACGCCTGCGCACTATTGATAAATGTAGTCTAGCGCAGGAAAATGTCCATTGAAGTGCACGATTTTGTAGGCATGAGTTTGAATCCTGTTGAAGTCTTGAAGTCGTGAAAAAATTTGGCCTCCACCCTTACCAAATTGTGTTTCTGACAACACATTGACAACACACTGGCTATACACTGGTAACAGAAGAGTCTGTCTGACAATATGCTGACAATACACTGGCAATGCACTGGCAGCATTTTTCCATATCTGACAACATACTGGCAATATTACCAGTGTGTTGTCAGATGCTGACAATAGGCTGGTAATACACTGGATACACACTGGTAACATGTATTGATATCTGACAATACACTGGCAACATCTGCCAATACACTGGGAACAAGAAAAGCAATATGTAGACAATCTGGCTATACAGTGGCCATAAGTTTGATACAACGTTACATCTGACAACACACTGAAAAAATGCTTAGGTGTTTCAGAAGACTTTTTTTCTGACAACACACTGGCAACAAAATACTTTGAAATAAAAGAAAAAGACTGACAATGCACTGACAACAAAATACGTAGTCAATTAAACTTGGTAAATGCAATTCATACAATTCATCCAAATAATATATCTGCAAATATGTGACATACAAAATGTATGTATTCTTTCAGAATGCTTTCCCCCAAAAATTGTATTTTGTATTTAATATCTATCTTCTTAGAGTGGCTTTTTATCAATTTACAAACACATTGTTTCTGATTGGTCAATTTCAAATGTATTCATAAAGGGGAAATAGATCTTTACTGCATAATAAGATATATAATTTGCTGCTTCTTAGAACATGTCACATTTTCTGTACACATTTAATTTGAATACATTCTGTTGTGAATTATTTCAAGAAATTTTTCTTAGCAAGCAACATAATGTTCAACGTATTTAATTATACCCCCACAAACGAAGTTTAGGGGGGTATATAGGAGTGAGCATGTCGGTCTGTTGGTCCGTCGGTCTGTCGGTCTGTTGGTTTTTGGTTTCCGGATGATAACTCAAGAAAGGCTTGACATATTCAAATAATTTTTGGTACACATGTGCAACATCATAGAATACAGGTCAAGTTCGATGTTGGTTACAAACCACAAAATTTTGACAGAGTTATGGCCCCTTTTCGATGTAAAATTCCCTAAAAACATGGTTTCCGGATGATAACTCAAGAAAGGCTTGACATATTCAAATAATTTTTGGTACACATGTGTAACATCATAGATTACAGATCAAACTCAATGTTGGTTACAAATCACTAAATTTTGACAGAGTTATAGCCCCGTTTCGACTTAAAATTCCCTAAAAACATGAATTCCGGACGATAACTCAAGAATGGCTTGATGTATTCAAATAATTCTTGGCATACATGTGTAGCATCATAAAATACGGTTCAAGTTCGACTTTGGTTACAAACCACTAAATTTTGACAGAGTTATGGCCCTTTATTTGACATAAATTCCCTTAAAAACATGGTTTTCTGGCGATAACTCTACAATGGCTTGACATTTATATAATTATTGGTACACATGTGTAGCATCATAAAATACAGGTCAAGTTCGACTTTGGTTATAAACCACTAAATTTTGACATAGTTATGGCCCCCTCTTTTTGACTTAAATTCCCGAAAAACATGGACAATAACTCATTAAAAGCTTCACATATTTAAATTATTTTGGTACATAGGTGTAACATCATAAAATACAGATCAAGTTCAACTTTGGTTACAAACCACTAAATGTTGACAGAGTTATTGCTCCTGTTGAAATTAAATTTTTCCAAATACACTGTTGACCATTCACAAATCAAGGCATTCTCTCTCTGTCCATTTCTTTTGAATGGATGCCTTAGTTTTGTGACAAGGCCATATTGTCGGGGTATATCCGTCACTCATGTGACAATTCTAGTTTAGTTTTGACATATACCAATGTTTCATACACACATTATTCACATGCTGGTATATTTTAATTTATAGGACTGCTTTGAAATTCAAGAACTTACTAATTATTATAGTGCAGCTCAAACATACACAAAGTTGTTACACACCATCATCATCATCATCAACAACAACAACCACAACAACATCATCCTCGTCATTATTAACAATAATTTGACCATGTGTTTCGCTCAGATGCAATAACATGTTCTTTAATTTCTTTAATGAAATATTGTATCTTTACATTAAACATAAACTATATTATTAAGTACATGCATTTATAAAATGTATTATAAACAGGTCTCCATCTAGTTAAGCTGGCAATACACTGACAACACACTGGGTTTTTGCCAGTTTGATGCCAGTTTGTTACCATATTTTGTTGCCAGTGTGTTGTCAGACCGACCAAAACACAGGCACACACTGGCAACATTTTATTTTTATTCTTGCCAGTGTATTGGCAGTATATTGCTAGTGTGTTGTCAGTGTATTGGTCGGTCTGACAACACACTGACAATTCACTGACAACACACTGAAAAACACCAAAACCAGTGTATTGTCAGTGTATTACCAGTGTTTTTGCATATGGGGTGGGTGGGGGCAAGGTCACTGTTACTAAAAATAGAAAATGGTTACCGCTCAATAACCTGAGAACGCATTGAGATATTTTAATGAAACTTAATACGTACATACCTTATATCAAGATCTCTCTTGGGATTGCATACAGGGTCAAGGTCAAGGTCACTGTTACTAAAATAGAAAAACGGTTTCTGCTAAATAACTTGAGAATGCATTGCGATATTTTAATGAAACTTTATACATAGATACCTTATATCAAGACCTCGCTTTGGATTGTGTACGGGGTGGGTAGGGTCAAGGTCACTGTAACTAAAAATAGCAAAATGGTTTCCAATCAATAACTTGAGAATCCGTTGAGATATTTTAATGAAACGTAATATATTGATACATTATATCGAGACCTCGCTTGGGATTGCATATGGCGTAGGTGGGGTCAAGGTCAATGTCACTTTTACTAAAAAAAATAGTGATGTGCTGACTTTTACGCATTTCGTTGGAAAAATTTAGATTTCTTGGAATTTCCATTTTTCTTGTTTTAGAAAAAAATGCTAGAAACTCTGACATGCACAAGAAAAGTCGAGCGCTGTGTCCTCCGACAGCTCTTGTTTTCATAACGATTCCATCAATTTATTATTACTTCTAGAAAAATTTATTTGTGAAAACTGGGAATATGTAAGGCCCCTTTCAATCTGTTTTACACTACAAATGATATTCATAAAATTCAACTATTCGAACAAAAGTTGTCGTTTTTATGTAAGGCTGAAAGTAATCAACATTCATAATGTAATACATCTCGTTATAATAAAACTAAACTAACTAATTTTTACAAAATACTTATTATAGGCTTATGTCAATCATTTATATTGGGACTTCCATTTCACGTGTTCATTCGGTACATGTATGTGCGTGTGTGTGCAAGCGAACGTAATAGTGTGCCTTTGTGTACGAGCGCAAGTGTGTAATTGTGCGCATGTCCGCATGTAAACCTGCTGGCGTGTTTTGGCGCGTGAGCGTGTGCATGCTTGTCTGTGTGGAGCTCGCGGCTTGATCTGTATGCGTTTGATTTGAATTATGGTGTTATTGAAATGAAATTTTTATTAGGTTATGAAGATATACACATGCACGATATAGCATTAAGTTGACTACTTTTAAAATAACCACAATAAACACATGATGCAGATAGCGAATGAAAACCAATTTATTGTTTAAATAGTATTTGATAAATCCGCAACTCTTCACAATTGGAAATGATGGATTGTGAAATCTTGCTTTCTAGGCAAATATTGGTTATTTGAGAAATAATTGACGGGTAACTGTTGGTTATTGCGGTAATAACCAACTGTTTGGAGTTCCGATGCGTAGGAATCAAACCACGAGGGCGGTAGCCCGAGTGGTTTGATAACAAGCATCGGAACGACAAACCGTTGGTTATTAACGCAATAACAAACTGTATATAAAATTCGTATTTTTAAAGGTTATGAATGAGAACTATATTTATCTATACTCCGCCCATTTTCCGAGAAGTGCATTCACACGTGCGTTTCTGTGACGTCAATAAATCATAACAATTCAAAATGACGTCAGCTTTATTGATAAACATTGAGCGAATGACGTCATACTTATCGATATAATACAGTGAAAATATCATGCCTAAAAGCGCAAATTAAAAACATATTAACAAAACGTAAACGCTTTTGTGAACTTAATTATAAAATATTTAGTACAAATGTGGTTTAATATCGCTACATAATGCAAAAATGATTTGTTTGTCACAATTTGCTATCGCGCGTTTAAGCACGTGCATTTTACGGAACAATTTCTTCGAATTTGCGGGACTATTTTCAAAACATTCAGCTCCGCCCATAATTTGTTGCAGAATAACCCACAGTTATTTTCCTTCTTTATGTATGGACCACTAGCCGCGTGCCGTGGTAGAATATTTAATAAAAGCAGTGGATTATAAATAAGCTTAATTGTAACTGTGAACAGGTCCTTCTACAGAATCAACTAAAAGAAATAGAGGATATTTGTTGATTTTTGGTGTAAGATCGTATTTTATTTCACGAGTGTTCACAAAAAAGGATATTTTCACGAGTGGCTCAGCCAAGAGTGAAAATATATAATTTCTATGATCACGAGTGAAATAAAATACGATCTTACACCGAAATTAACACATTTTCTTTTTATTTTATGCTTTTGGACAAAAACTAAATAAAATTGCGTAAGATAAGCTAACACGTCACAAGTTCGTGTATTCTGACGTCATAAAAGTGACGTCATAAATGATTCCAAAACTGTCACTCGTTATTATGGTGGGAAAAAAGTGCCATATTTTGTGAGTCGTCGTTGCTAAATTATAATTTTGTTGAATTTTATAATGTGTTTTATGTAAACACATGCATGTACATACTGTACATGTATAAACATTTGCCAAGGGTTGTAAACCACTACTTGTAGATCGATGCTGTTTATGGAAAAATAATCCGTTTTTTTTGTTATATTTTTACGGCAGTGAAAATATAAAATCTTATATTTTCACTGCTCCAACAGTAAAAATATAAAATGTTATTTCATCAATAAAATCAATATTTCACTGAAAAGCATATAATAAAGAAAGGAACGACATTGACGCAACAATAATTATATTTGAGTCATTTGAATGTGACCTTATATAAAAGTTTTATTATGAAAACAATGCCACGAATCATTGTCGGTTTTAAATATATATGTACATGTACAATGTGTGTATATAATCTTGTTTTCGCAGGCATATACATATATAGTTCCTCTTGTTAAATAAGACAACCATTGTTTCACTGTCATTTTGCATCAATGCGTTGCCCTAGCAATATAACTTCGGAGAATAAAGATATTATTACTATTAATAATATTACTATTGTTATTATTATTATTATTATTAATGTTAAATTAGGTCGTGTCATAAGTTGATCGAAATCTGTATTTTTCAATTCAGATTTTTGTGGAAAGTTAATAGTGCTCTATACGACAACGCGGAAAACTGTGTCTGTTTCACCATTATGGGAAGGTCGTAACAAACCCATCTGGGATGTCTTTGTGCTACCGAAATTAAGCCAAGTTACAATCGGGAAAGATGGATCTCGGAAAAAAACGGATAACGCGGTTCACCAATACAAGGACATATTTTACAAAGATAACAAACTAAATACATGTAGTTGGGTGTTTGTACAAGGAGAACCAGGAATGGGAAAATCAACATTTCTTACTAAATTAGTGCTTGACTGGTGCGAGGCAGTATCTGTACAAAATCCTGAGCACAAAGCTACATTCAGTGATGTGGAAACGTTAAATGAGTTTAAGTTTCTCTTTCACATATTACTGAGAGATGCAATGGACCAGCGCGAGGTAATAGAGATGATCAAAACACAAATTATTGACATGATTTACACGGGTGACAAACGCGAAGAAGCCTTTAATCTTATACAGCGTATCCTGGAACAAGAAACATGCATCGTTATTATGGATGGTCTAAACGAGTGGGCTGATCATTTGAACAAATACCCTGTGCCTTTAATGGCAAATTGTCATACGAAGTGTGTATCGTTAATTACAACACGGCCATGGAAAATGGCAGATGAGCGAATCAAGGATTCTCAAATTGACAGACTTCTGGAAATTGAAGGAATAACTAATCCAGAAGAGCTAACACAGAACTTAATACTCAGTGTTCAGATTGGGAATCTACAGACATCTACAGATTTTATGGCATACGTAAATGATCGTCAGTTGTTGCAGTTTCTTACGTCACCATGGCTGCAGACCATGATAGTAAACTTGTGGATGAACAATACGTTTTCAGGTGGTTCATTGTGTGAAATAAACTGTATTCTGCTAGACACTCTTTTTAAGAAGGCAAATGCAAAAAATGGATATTTTAAAAAAGGACACCCAATTCGGTGTTTAACGAATACAAGCTTTATTCAGCCACAGGTCGAAATATTTGATGAGCTTTCAAATGCTGCGTTTCACTTCACATTTTCGTCGGGAAAAGCATTAGTGTTGACTGAACGGGAATTAATGAATTATATGTCCAAAGAACATTTGGAATTTTGCCTTAATGTTGGCGTGCTAACTGCAAGGAGCGGTTGCACAATAGCAGCACATGATTCACAGGTTTCATTTCTCCATGAGACAGTTCAGGAATTCCTTGCAGCATATCATATTGCAAATTCAAATCATTCAAAGGAGGACATTGAAACAATTGTCCAAAACAAACATACTTATGATGTGTTAGAAATGAGCCAGATAATAATTTTTCTGTGTGGCCTCAATTGTGAAAAAGCTAACACGGTAATAAACATTCTCTCTAACAGCAACCTCCTCAACGACATAAACCATGGACTGAGCTTGTACGTCAAGCAATTGTATTCTGAGATCAATGAAATTATGTTTCAAAAACAAAATTACACCAAGCAGAACATTGAAAACTCTAAACATGATCAGATGGACTATAATGCACGTTGCCTATGTTTATCAGTCTTATATCAACGCATGATTATCGCTGGTTACAATGAGTCTAAGGTTAGTGAGCAAAATGACAGTTTTCTAAAGTGTAATCACTTTACATTCAGTAGATGTCGTAATGAGTCAGATTCAAACGTATTAAAGGCACTTTTAATGATCAACAGGTCGGACGTCCATTCACTTATTTTACAACGTAATTCACTACAATTAAACGAAATACTGGCGGTCCTTCAAATGTCTAAGCATTGTCTTAAACGCGTTAAGACGACAGGCACTCCTGAAATTTATAAAGCGTTACAACAGTTGAAGATACAGGAGCTGGTTTTTATCGGGAAAATCGATATTGTATCACTTTCTGATGTGCTGCCATCCGTGTCTAATTTAACGTATTTAAAAATAGAAGAATCCACGTTTAAGGACGAAATAATTTTGCCAGCCACTTTACAACATTTAGATTTGTTTAAAAGTACATTAACTGCTGTATTTTTGCAACGGTTGCTGGTGCAATTATCCTCATTAAAACATCCTGTAAAGTGTGAGCTGCGGGATGTTGTATTGCAATCAAGTGAAGAAGCCTGTGGAGCCGATTCAGATATACATGTATCTGACTTGCGATCAGAAATGTTGAAACGTGACATGTCTAATATAGAGATATTAGTGGAAAATGGCAGTAGTGAACTGTTTGAAATATTTCGTGATACTAGTATAGGGATCATGGATCTGATACCAGCTGATGATGTTTCATTCGCATCAGAGATTCTTCCCACACTCAGCAAGTTAAACACGCTTTATTTATGGGGGACCTATATGAGTCATTGTGATCTCCAGCTGCCTGCTTCGTTACAATGCATATCTCTGCAGGAAAGCGAATGCTCCACTGAGTGGCTGTGCAGCTTGTTGATCACGCTTTCTTCATTAGATCATCCTGTAACGTGTGAGCTGCGGGATGTTGTCTTGCAATCAAGTGAAGAAGCCTGTGAATTGCGATCAGAAATGTTGAAATGTGACATGTCTAATATAAAGATATTTGTGAAAAAAGGATGTAGTGAACTGTTTGAAATATTTCGTGATACTAGTATAGGGATCATGGCTCTGAGAACAGCTGATGATGTTTCATTAGCATCAGAAATTCTTCCCACACTCAGCAAGTTAAACAAGCTTTATTTATGGGGGACATATATGAGACATTGTGATATTCAACTACCTGCTTCGTTACAATGCATATCTCTGCAGGAAGGCGAATGCTCCACTGAGTGGCTGTGCAGCTTGTTGATCACGCTTTCTTCCTTAGATCATCCTGTAGAGTGTGAGCTGTGGGATGTTGTATTGCAATCAAGTGAAGAAGCCTGTGGAGCCGATTCAGATAAACATGTATCTGACTTGCGATCAGAAATGTTGAAATGTGACATGTCTAATATAGAGATATTAGTGGAAAATGGCAGTAGTGAAATGTTTGAAATATTTCGTGATACTAGAATAGGGACCATGGGTCTGAGAACAGCTGATGATGTTTCATTCGCATCAGAGATTCTTCCCACACTCAGCAAGTTAAACACGCTTTATTTACGGGGGACCTATACGAGTCATTGTGATCTCCAGCTGCCTGCTTCGTTACAATGCATATCTCTGCAGGAAAGCGAATGCTCCACTGAGTGGCTGTGCAGCTTGTTGATCACGCTTCCTTCATTAGATCATCCTGTAAAGTGTGAGCTGCGGGATGTTGTCTTGCAATCAAGTGAAGAAGCCTGTGGAGCCGATTCAGATAAACATGTATCTGACTTGCGATCAGAAATGTTGAAATGTGACATGTCTAATGTACAGATATTTGTGAAAAATCGCAGTAGTGAAATGTTTGAAATATTTCGTGATACTAGTATAGGGATCATGGATCTGAGAACAGCTGATGATGTTTCATTCGCATCAGAGATTCTTCCCACACTCAGCAAGTTAAAAAAGCTTTATTTACGGGGGACCTATACGAGTCATTGTGATCTCCAGCTGCCTGCTTCGTTACAAAGCATATCTCTGCAGGAAGGCAAATGCTCCACTGAGTGGCTGTGCAGCTTGTTGATCACGCTTTCTTCCTTAGATCATCCTGTAGAGTGTGAGCTGTGGGATGTTGTCTTGCAATCAAGTGAAGAAGCCTGTGGAGCCGATTCAGATAAACATGTATCTGACTTGCGATCAGTAATGTTGAAATGTGACATGTCTAATATAGAGATATTAGTGAAAAAAGGATGTAGTGAAATGTTTGAAATATTTCGTGATACTAGTATAGGGATCATGGATCTGAAAACAGCTGATGATGTTTCATTCGCATCAGAGATTCTTCCCACACTCAGCAAGTTAAACGAGCTTTATTTATGGGGGACCTATACGAGTCATTGTGATCTCCAGCTGCCTGCTTCGTTACAACGCCTATCTCTGCAGACATGCAAATGCTCCACTGAGTGGCTGTGCAGCTTGTTGATCACGCTTTCTTCATTAGATCATCCTGTAGAGTGTGGGCTGTCGGATGTTGTCTTGCAATCAAGTGTAGAAGCCTGTGGAGCCGATTCAGATAAACATGTATCTGACTTGCGATCAGAAATGTTGAAACGTGACATGTCTAATATAAAGATATTTGTGAAAAATGGCAGTAGTGAAATGTTTGAAATATTTCGTGATACTAGAATAGGGACCATGGGTCTGAAAACAGCTGATGATGTTTCATTAGCATCAGAAATTCTTCCCACACTCAGCAAGTTAAACGAGCTTTATTTATGGGGGACCTATACGAGTCATTGTGATCTCCAGCTGCCTCGTTCGTTACAATGCATATCTCTGCAGAAAGGCGAATGCTCCACTGAGTGGCTGTGCAGCTTGTTGATCACGCTTTCTTCATTAGATCATCCTGTAAAGTGTGAGCTGTGGGATGTTGTCTTGCAATCAAGTGAAGAAGCATGTGGAGCCGATTCAGATAAACATGTATCTGACTTGCGATCAGAAATGTTGAAACGTGACATGTCTAATACAGAGATATTAGTGAAAAAAGGATGTAGTGAAATGTTTGAAATATTTCGTGATACAAGTATAGGGATCTTGGATCTGAGAACAGCTGATTGTGTTTCATTAGCATCAGAGATTCTTCCAACACTCAGCAAGTTAAAAAAGCTTTATTTACGGGGGACCTATACGAGTCATTGTGATCTCCAGCTGCCTGCTTCGTTACAATGCATATCTCTGCAGAAAGGCGAATGCTCCACTAAGTGGCTGTGCAGCTTGTTGATCACGCTTTCTTCATTAGATCATCCTGTAAAGTGTGAGCTGTGGGATGTTGTCTTGCAATCAAGTGAAGAAGCCTGTGGAGCCGATTTAGATAAACATGTATCTGACTTACGATCAGAAATGTTGAAATGTGACATGTCTAATACAGAGATATTAGTGGAAAATGGCAGTAGTGAACTGTTTGAAATATTTCGTGATACTAGTATAGGGACCATGGGTCTGATAACAGCTGATTGTGTTTCATTAGCATCAGAGATTCTTCCAACACTCAGCAAGTTAAAAAAGCTTTATTTACGGGGGACCTATACGAGTCATTGTGATCTCCAGCTGCCTGCTTCGTTACAATGCATATCTCTACAGAAAGGCGAATGCTCCACTGAGTGGCTGTGCAGCTTGTTGATCACGCTTTCTTCATTAGATCATCCTGTAAAGTGTGAGCTGTGGGATGTTGTATTGCAATCAAGTGAAGAAGCATGTGGAGCCGATTCAGATAAACATGTATCTGACTTGCGATCAGAAATGTTGAAACGTGACATGTCTAATATAAAGATATTTGTGAAAAAAGGATGTAGTGAAATGTTTGAGATATTTCGTGATACAAGTATAGAGATCTTGGGCCTCGGAGCTACTGATAATGTTTCATTGGCAACCGTTCTGCAAACATAGTTGACCATGTTGAAAAAACTATATTTATGCGGAACTTATATCACACGATTTGATCACCAATTACCACCAACACTGGAGTTTATGAGTTTACTAGAGGTCTCGTGTTCATTGGAATGGCTGAGCAGTGTGTTGATCAGACTTTCTACATTACAGCTTACTGTTCGTTTATACTTGTATAAATGTGTCGTGTTATCAAGTAAAGAGCCCAGTCACCATCATTTGAAACAAGATTTGTCGAATATTACATTAGAGGTTATGAAGGACAGCCCTGGACTGTATGAAACCTTACCCACAATGCCTATCACCAGTCTGAACTTGACGCAAACAGAAAACGTAGACTTGTTGTCACAGACGCTGCCTCTTCTTACTCACTTGGAGCAGCTTAGAATGTGTTTGAACGAATATAATATGAACATGAAACTGCCAGAATCCATAAAGTATGTATTCATGATTTATAAAACTTTAACGCCATCCTCGCTACGACATTTCGTGCAGAATCTGTTAATTATCAAACATAGTGTACAGTGTAAACTATTGTTCCGTTTTGAAGGGAATGTAGAAGAATATACATGTATCAAACAGGAACTTGATGAACTGGAATCAGTAGAGGTGCAACGGTTTGAATTTGTTGAAAAGCAGCCATCTGCGGGTGGCGCTGCTGCTTTTTCAATCTCTGCTACTGCTGATGATGCTGATGACGATGGTGATAAACATTTATTACGACGAGAGGGACATGTGGATTCGAGAAAATGGGTGCACTATTATAAAGTTAGACTTCATATTTCGTGTTCAGAGAACTTTAAAGTTGCTGGTTAACTCGTGCAATTGCTAATTCGTTAACTCTGTTATGTGTGCGTCTGGGGCCGAAATCATCAAGCTTCTTAAGAAGCCCATAAGCCCATGATTTGAGCCTTACTTACGTACCATTTTCAAATAAAATGCACAATGCGAATAACATCTATTTATTCTCAAACAACTGTGTATTCATAAGCAACTATTAATTTTTTTCTAAACTATAACCTGTCACTTAACATTGAGTTAGACATTAATACACAATAAGGCACCCATGTTTCAGAAAATACACTTAAAATGCCGACGAGGCTGTATAATATATTTTCGTGTAATTACTTCTTTAATTGTGTTGCGGTCGCTATAATGAGATTTATACGCAAACATTAATGTGCAATGGTTTGATTTTATTATAAATATGCAGCATTTTCGTACATTAACATAGCATTATTAAGTTTAACATATTAACAAATAGCCAATTATGAAGACTTACTTTGCCGCGAGTGTGTGTGCAAATTCAATTAAATGCTTAAAAGTGGCTTTATATAAGAGACGCAAAATGATTTTTGCAATGATGGTGATGATATTAATGATAGTAAATAATATTTTTTTATGGTAACCGATACATTAATGTTAATGTTTTTATTACACCATTTCTATTATATGAACAATAACCTAACGCATATTAATGATAGCCTAAACAATGATAATTTAAAATAAGTGAAATGCCTATTCCTTTTGAAATTGTCAGTGCACACAATATGCGTTGCATGAAATACGTATCATCCCTGCATTTGTAAATATTTTTATGTGTATATAATTTTCCTATTTCAATTGATTTATGCATAAATGTGTACAGTTATTTTATTTTCAACTTGACCGTTATAGATATTGCTTTGTGTTTTATCATGTTGAAATACATATTACTTTGTATCTCTGTTAGTTTGAAATCAATACACGAAATTCATTTCGAATTCGTGTGTAAACAACTATATAAATAACCAGTATGTATAAATTGTATATAGATTCTTATAATCGTTGTAAACCCAGTTCTACTTTGTTTATTTTTTCTACATTATAATTATTATTGTACTGTATTAGTTGTTTACAATATACATCTATTAGTCGATTATTTTAGAGTGTAGCAAAAGGCTGGTGGTCGGTAAAATCCCCAGTAACTTAACTGTCCCACCCAATTTCCTGTAGCCAAGAAATTGATGTATGTATTCTTATTCATTGAAAACGAAGTCCTTAATGTGAGATCTTGTTATACACGCATTTGTTTTCCAAGCGTGTAAACCCGCGATGAAGCAATAACTCTAAGTGTGACGTCATTGTGTGATGTCATTAATGCCACCCACACACTCCATATTGGGAATAATGACGGTAAAATGATCAAAACTCGATGTTAATTTCAGTCGAAAACTTAATTATTCATGGAGGCTGAGAAATAAAAAAATATATAACTATAAAAGAAAAAGCATCGTAGGTTATTTTTAGAAATGACAACCTGATTCGGCTTCGTAATGTACAAATATGTATATAGAGAGTGTGTGTTTCTATACCCCCACTTTAGGGGGGGGGGATATAGATTTGCCCTTCTCCTTCCGTCCGTCCATCGGATTTTGTGTCGCGCGTAACTCAAAAAGTATAACTGCTAGAGTGATGAAACTTTATAAGCATATTCATATGCATTGGGGCTTGTGAACCTGGGTATTTTGGTGCAGTTTTGTCTGACATCAGCAGAGTTATGGACCTTTTTTAAGCAAAAAATGACATTTTTGGACTTGTGTCGCGTGTAACTCAAAAAGGCTAGAGTGTTGAAACTTTATAAACATATTAATCACCATTTGAACTCGTATTGGGTATTTTGGTGCAGTTTTTTTCAGCGGAGTTATGGCCCTTTTTTAGCAACAAATGACATTTTTGGACTTGCTTAGCGTGTAACTCAACAAGTATTATTGCTAGAGTGATGGAACTTTATAAACATATTGATCAGTATGTGAATTTGTGCACCTGGGTATTATGGTGCAGTTTTTTTTATGATATCAGCGGCGTTATGGACCGTTTTGTTAGCAAAAATGACATATTTGGGCTTGTGTCACGCATAACTCAAAACTTATTACTACTAGAGTGATGAAACTTTATATACGTATTAATCAGCACGTTAACTTGTTCACCGGAGTATTTTGGTGCAGTTTTTTTTTCCGCCATCACTGGAGTTATTACCCTTTTTAGCAAAAAATGACATTTTAGGATTTGTGTCGCGTGTTACTAAAAAAGTATAACTGCTAGACTGATGAAACTTTATAAACCTATTCATCAGCATGTGAACTTATGCACATGGGTATTTTGGTACATTTATTTCGACATCAGCAGAGTTTTGTGACAACCATCGGAATGTGGGGGCATCCGTGTCCTACGGACACATGTCTAGTGTTAGTTTACTACCGATAAATTGCAACAAGCATTAAACTTTATACTGACTTTATTGTCGTATGTGCCATTATCATCGTTTAGTCATGTATCGTTTTTATTGCAATCAATGTCGCGTTGTTAGTTACATGGTGTATATACACCTTTCTATTGTTATTACTTGAGACTGAACTCGTGAGATTGTATGTACACTGCAACATATGTGATAACAAATGTTTTTGTTTCAGATTTCAATTTTGCAAAACAACTGTAATATAACGTTCATTCTAACTGGATACTCGCTAATTTTTCTGTAGACACAGAACAAAACTATCGTTGTTAAACTACCAATATACAACGCAAAGGAAGTCCCGATTGTGAGTACATCTTAAAAATACTTAAAAACTTAAGTTCCCCATATGAATTCTTAAGTGCACGTTATAAATAACTAATAGCCTCCTAGGAAAACTGTAAAGCTGCTTTCTCACACTTAAGTGACAGCCCTTATGACAGCTTAAGTGCAGCTACCGAATACAAAGGTGCACCTGAAGAATACATAATAGCAATCCATCAACGCTTACCGTAAGTGTCCCTTATAAATAACTAATAGCCTCCTAGGAAAACTGTAAAGCTGCTTACTCACACTTAAGTGACAGCCCCTTATGAATGCTTAAGTGCAGCTACCGAATACAAAGGTGCACCTGAAGAATACATAATAGCAATCCATCAACGCTTACCGTAAGTGTCCCTTATAAATAACTAATAGCCTCCTAGGAAAACTGTAAAGCTGCTTACTCACACTTAAGTGACAGCCCTTATGACAGCTTAAGTGCAGCTACCGAATACAAAGGTGCACCTGAAGAATACATAATAGCAATCCATCAACGCTTACCGTAAGTGTCCCTTATAAATAACTAATAGCCTCCTAGGAAAACTGTAAAGCTGCTTACTCACACTTAAGTGACAGCCAAAATGAATTCTTAAGTGCAGCTACCGAATACAAAGGTGCACCTGAAGAATACATAATAGCAATCCATCAACGCTTACCGTAAGTGTCCCTTATAAATAACTAATAGCCTCCTAGGAAAACTGTAAAGCTGCTTACTCACACTTAAGTGACAGCCCCTTATGAATGCTTAAGTGCAGCTACCGAATACAAAGGTGCACCTGAAGAATACATAATAGCAATCCATCAACGCTTACCGTAAGTGTCCCTTATAAATAACTAATAGCCTCCTAGGAAAACTGTAAAGCTGCTTACTCACACTTAAGTGACAGCCCCTTATGAATGCTTAAGTGCAGCTACCGAATACAAAGGTGCACCTGAAGAATACATAATAGCAATCCATCAGCGCTTACCGTAAGTGTCCCTTATAAATAACTAATAGCCTCCTAGGAAAACTGTAAAGCTGCTTACTCACACTTAAGTGACAGCCCCTTATGAATGCTTATGTGCAGCTACCGAATACAAAGGTGCACCTGAAGAATACATAATAGCAATCCATCAACGCTTACCGTAAGTGTCCCTTATAAATAACTAATAGCCTCCTAGGAAAACTGTAAAGCTGCTTACTCACACTTAAGTGACAGCCCCTTATGAATGCTTAAGTGCAGCTACCGAATACAAAGGTGCACCTGAAGAATACATAATAGCAATCTATCAACGCTTACCGTAAGTGTCCCTTATAAATAACTAATAGCCTCCTAGGAAAACTGTAAAGCTGCTTACTCACACTTAAGTGACAGCCCTTATGACAGCTTAAGTGCAGCTACCGAATACAAAGGTGCACCTGAAGAATACATAATAGCAATCCATCAACGCTTACCGTAAGTGTCCCTTATAAATAACTAATAGCCTCCTAGGAAAACTGTAAAGCTGCTTACTCACACTTAAGTGACAGCCCCTTATGACAGCTTAAGTGCAGCTACCGAATACAAAGGTGCACCTGAAGAATACATAATAGCAATCCATCAACGCTTACCGTAAGTGTCCCTTATAAATAACTAATAGCCTCCTAGGAAAACTGTAAAGCTGCTTACTCACACTTAAGTGACAGCCCCTTATGAATGCTTAAGTGCAGCTACCGAATACAAAGGTGCACCTGAAGAATACATAATAGCAATCCATCAACGCTTACCGTAAGTGTCCCTTATAAATAACTAATAGCCTCCTAGGAAAACTGTAAAGCTGCTTACTCACACTTAAGTGACAGCCCCTTATGAATGCTTAAGTGCAGCTACCGAATACAAAGGTGCACCTGAAGAATACATAATAGCAATCCATCAACGCTTACCGTAAGTGTCCCTTTTAAATAACTAATAGCCTCCTAGGAAAACTGTAAAGCTGCTTACTCACACTTAAGTGACAGCCCCTTATGAATGCTTAAGTGCAGCTACCGAATCCAAAGGTGCACCTGAAGAATACATAATAGCAATCCATCAACGCTTACCGTAAGTGTCCCTTATAAATAACTAATAGCCTCCTAGGAAAACTGTAAAGCTGCTTACTCACACTTAAGTGACAGCCCCTTATGAATGCTTAAGTGCAGCTACCGAATACAAAGGTGCACCTGAAGAATACATAATAGCAATCCATCAACGCTTACCGTAAGTGTCCCTTATAAATAACTAATAGCCTCCTAGGAAAACTGTAAAGCTGCTTACTCACACTTAAGTGACAGCCCCTTATGAATGCTTAAGTGCAGCTACCGAATACAAAGGTGCACCTGAAGAATACATAATAGCAATCCATCAACGCTTATCGTAAGTGTCCCTTATAAATAACTAATAGCCTCCTAGGAAAACTGTAAAGCTGCTTACTCACACTTAAGTGACAGCCCCTTATGAATGCTTAAGTGCAGCTACCGAATACAAAGGTGCACCTGAAGAATACATAATAGCAATCCATCAACGCTTACCGTAAGTGTCCCTTATAAACAACTGTAATATAACGTTCATTCTAACTTGATACTCGCTAATTTTTTCATAGACACAGAACAAAACTATGGTTGTTAAACTACCAATATACAACGCAAAAGAAGTCCCAATTGTGAGTACATCTTACGAATACTTAAAAACTAAAGTTCCCCATACGAATTATTAAGTGCACCTAATAAATAACTAATAGCCAGCTAGGAAAACTGTAAAGCTGCTTACTCACACTTAAGTGACACCCCCTTATGAATGCTGAAGTGCAGCTACCGAATTCAAATGTGCACCTCAAGAATACTAAATAGCAATCCATCAACACTTAACGTAAGTGTCCCTTATAAATACTTAAGCATACATAATGAATAATTTAGTGCACCTTCTAAATATTTAAGTGCATCATACAAAAACTTTATGGCCCCTGAAGAACACGTCAGTTTCCCATAGGAATGCGTGTCAGTTATGAATAACTAAGTGCCTCTTATGCATACTTTAGTGCAATGCTTTGATTAAAAGGTTTATTTTAATATATAGACACAAGGTAGCTTTTAAAATAAACATTTGTCACTGTTGACTGTGTGAGAGGTGTTCATTCCCGTTACTGGAACAAAGTATTATATGTCACTCTTTAATTATGTAAATACATATTTGAAAATGCATGTATCTTGCAGCAGTCGTATTAAATAACCTCAAATTGTTTAGAAATGTTGTTCCAATGTTATTACGTTTAAAGACAAGTTACGTGTGTGTACTTTGTGCAACGTCGCTAATAATGTATTTTCTGTCCAATAGTTTGTATTAAAATTGGGTTTGTTGTATTTGTTTGTATGTATATTGTTTACGCATTATAATTGTATAGCCGTGTTTCGCAATGTTCGGGAGCCTTAATACACGTATCAGTTCAATAATAACAAAATCGAAACTGATCATTAGTATGTTAAATGCCCCTACCCACACGCCACACCACCCAGAACGTGGGATATTGATAATTAATCTCGGAAATGGCATAGTTATTAGTTAATTGCAATCTCATTGTTAGTTAGGATCTGAAGACGACGTATAACAGGTCACGTTCAAATGATCCTCCGAACAATAAAATATTAGCCCTGCTGCGCCCAATGCAATTGCTTTTTGCACAGCAATGTTTGGCCACGGTTTGTGAAATGCATTTCCAGCTGATCCTCGGAGATAAATAATTTACAGTCAATTTTCGCGTGGATAACAATTGATATAGTGGTACCTTAGGCGATTAAACACCCAAAGTTCATGTTTATTTCGTGCATACATTTTGTGGTTTATATATAAAGTTAAACCACAACATTTTGTCATTCGCTCCTGAAAAGTTCTACTGAACGTGACCCCTAATGCGAAGTCATCAGATCAAGTCAGCGGATAATATAGTAGCGTCAGAGTGGAGATGATTTTAGTGAGATTGAGTTAATTGCGGTTTGTAATAGTTGTCGTCGTTTGAATTTGTTTGATGTGCTGTTATTTATTTCTGTATTATAAGATTGTTGCTCGCTTGTATATAAAATACTATGTGATAATACTTTTCAATATGATAATCACAACAAAGTCAATATCTAACAACAATATATTGTTTCAAAGTTCTTTTTTCGATTAATCTAAGATTTAATGTTTTGGATAAATTTTATTTAGAACTACGTACACTTTTGTATCGTAAACGGGTTATCTTCAACACGTGTTGTATAAACTGACACTGTGTCGGTGAAACACATGAGGAAACTGTTAGTATTGGTAATCATTTGAACAATGTAAATGATTTTGATAAACAGTTTGTGTTTTTCTCTTGCTTGTGTATTCTGTGCTGTCGGATTACATTATTGTACACATAATGTGTAGGTGTTATTAACGTAGTTGCGAATTGGCATTGAAAGCAGTGAAAATGTATGTGCTGCGTTTTCAATATCGTTTCTGCTAAGAGCTGATTTTTATTTTCTAATGCGTAATTGACGTTTTATTGTTTTATATTACAGCATAAACTTTCGTTTAGTTTCCATCATTGCAATAGTAGTACCATGAAATTTGTAATGAATATTTAGTTGTTTTTAGCTGACTATTCAAACAAAATTGTGAGCTTTCCTACTCGCCCCGGCGTCGGCGGTGGCGTTGTCGTCCGCGTATGAATAGGATAGAAGTTTTTATTCAAAAGTCTTGTTACTTCCAAATTACATAAGTTATTCACTTGAAACCTTTAGTAAGCCTTTGTCATTAACTCTCTAGCATCAGGGGCACCAATTACTATAACTCAGTTTTGTATTTTGACACAGTTATGGCCACTTTCACAGCGAAATTTAATTAAACATTTTAACTCAGAATTTTTTACACTTCAAAACTTTAAATTATTCGATTTAAACTTGGAATACACCTGTGTCATCAACTAGAGCGTCAAATGCAACATTTTCCATAACTCGGTGTTTTATTTTGACATACTTATAGCCCATTTCAGCATTGATTTTAGGTCGAATTTTTTTATTCCAAATACACAATTATGTAAAATATTCACTGGCAACTTTGTCATCAAATTCACTATCAGAAGCAACATTCCCAATAACTATGTTTTGTATTGTGTCAGACTTATGCCCCTTTTTACATAGATAATTAGATTAAAGAATTTATTCAAAGGTCTTATTATTTTAGTTATCCACTTGGAACTTAAAATAGACCTTTGTTATTAAACTCATGCATTAGGGGCAGCATTAACCATAACTCTGGTTTTTATTTTGACATAGTTATGCCCCTTTTCACCAATTTTTTTTATAAAAACATTTAATTTCACAATTTCTTTAACTTCAAAACTAAGCTTTAAACTTGAAACCCGGAATGTTAAATTGTGAACAGTTTCAGCATCATGGAAATAATTGCCAAAACTCAGCCTTGTACTTTTACAGATTAATGCCCAGTCCACTTATACACCAACCGAAAAACATCTAATTTGCAAGCGCGCTGTTCTCTGACAGCTCTTGTTGTTGAACTATATACCTGTTATCAGTGTGGTGAATGTTGAATTATTAATCGTAAATGAGAATATACATCCAATATTTGTTTTACTTTTAATAGTCTTTTGCTGCAAACTTTAAGATGAATGGCGAACATAAACCATTGTTTGTACATAATTTATGTACGTGTTTACACTATATTATGTCTAATCATAAAGCTTGCCTGCATGTACTAAATGTGTTTAGTATATAAAATGACTTATAATCACTATCATTTACATTCTTTATATGGACAAGATATCAAAAAACACGTTATTTCATAATAGTTCAAATGAATGGTAAATTATTTCTTCCTATGTGTGCTGTCCTTTTGAATTGTTTATTGTGTTTTTTATTGCAAAATTACACGTTTAATGAATGCAAAAGATGTAAATAATGTCTTTGCAGTCGGTTAATAATACAGGCGTGTTGTGTTCTAAGTTGTGTGAGAATTTGATTTTAGTTTATTTTAAAATATGTATAACATTTATTATATTATAATGTCCGTTTACAGTTATTGTGACATAATTTACGATTGAATGCGTTCGACTGTATATCCCAGAAGGTTTGGCATATAGATATCGCCACTTCCGTCACTTTGTCTATCCGTCCGCCCGTCCGTCTGCTCATGCCCCGTCTCCTTTCCGGTGCGAAGTATAACATCCACCTGTATAAAAGTAATGTGACTGGAACTGTATGGGTCAAAGTATATGATTCTAGCACAATGATCATAACCATGTCTTCAATATTCTTAGAGTTATTACCTCTGTTCATTTTCTGTTTATTTAATGCCTTTGCGAAGACCATGACTCCGTCAAGTATAATGTGGTTTAATCAAGCTTCATATTATGATACATGTAACTGAGAACAAGTTTATAATAAGAATAGTAAATTTATGTGTATAGTATTATTGTAGTTACTTCCTTTGTATGGTGTTGGTTGGATTATTATTTCTTTATATACAAATGCAATTTCACACTGTGAATGCAGCATTGAGAACAGTGTATTCAAAAATGTATGAAGTTGCTGTACTTGATTTATTTTAAAGGAATAAATAAGACACTGTTGCTAGGCTGTGCAGCGTTCAAGAACCATAACTCTTCATAATATTGTTGTAAAAAGTTATAGGACTTAGTTTTTACTTTGGGACATTGGTCAAATAAAAAAAAACCTGGGTAAACCGAAAACCTCTGAAAACCGAACGATCGGCCCGGTCCCGACACTGTTCGTTTTAGATAGGTTTTACTATAATGTGTTCCGAACAATAATAAAAGGGCACCGATAAAAGCCAATTTATGTTTTATTATGTGATCATATACAAATAGTAATAACTTTAAGATGTGCCAGGGGTGGGCCTGAGGTTGCAACTGGGATACGCGTTGATGATAATAATGTCGGGAACATTTCCGTGTACTTTGTTTTGTTTCTAGAAGTTGTCGAAGATACGCTTAGAGCGCGTCAGGATATGTCTGTACAACGCATCAGGATATTCCCGTTTAAAGTATAAACACATTAGGAAATAGTAACGGTTTTGTAAATTCAAATGTAAACTTTTAGCTAGGTTCCCAATTTCCAACACGGCACTGTACATCATAAACTCTTATTTATGTCCCCAAAGTAGGGCACATAGTAGTCGCACCGTCCGTCCATTGTCGGTGTTGAGTTAATCCGGATTTCGTATCCGCTCTGTACCTTTTGAATGGATAGAATTTACTGTAACTTCAGATTATTATTTCTTATGACCAGACAATGTGTCGTGTACAACTACGGTGCTGTTGGCCAAAGTTCAAGGCCGCAATACAAGGTCAAAGGTCATGAATTTTCGTTTCTGTTCCGTACCTTCTGAACGCCTGGAAGGATTTTAAAATAACTTCAAATATTTCCGATGAGCAGATGATGTGTCGCGTACAGTTCCCATGCTTGTTTGTCCAAGGTCACTTTTCAAGATCAAAGGTCAATGCGTTTTTGTTTCCGCTCGGTAACTTCTTAACGCATGGAAGGATTTTAATATAACTTCAAATTATTATTTCCCATGACCAGACAATGTGTAGCGTAAAAACTCCCATGATCATCGTTCAAAGGTCAAGGTCTCAATTTATGGTCAACGGTCCATTATTTGTGTTTCCTTTCCGTAGCTTCTAAACCCTAGAGCGATTTAAATATTACTTCAGATTATTATTCTCCATGACCAGAAAATGTATCGCATACAACTCCCATGCTCGTCTGTCAAAGGTCAAGGTCATAGCTCAAGGATTTTCTGTTTCTTCACTATAACGTCTTAACGTCAGGAAGGATTTTAATATAACTTCAAATTATTATTTTCCATGACCATACGATATGTCGTGTACAACTCCCATGGTATTCGGTCAAAGGTCAAGGTCACAATTCAAGATCAAAGGTCAAGCATGTTTTCTGCTTTATAACTTCCAAAAGCCTGGAAGGATTTTAATAATACTTCAGATTTTGTTTCCCATGACCAGACGATGAGTTGCATACCACTTACATGCTCTCATGTCAAACTTTGTGGGTACAAGGTTACACTTAAAGGTCATGTATAGGAATTCAATGTTTGTAGGCAGCATAATTTTTGCCAACATGTAAAGAATGTAATAACTTGTTGGGAATGAATTTTATTATGAGGCAGTGTGTCAAATTGTCCAGGGCATAATATTGTACTCTGACATTGTGCTGCCTTCCTCTGACAAGCATTTGTTTCTTCTCTCTGTCAAGCATATGTTTCGGAGGCATACATCCTATTACAATATTTTTTGACCAACTAAGGCGATGCTCTAATGCAACGATTTTTAAGGCCTTCCCAATCGTTATGCAGTCAGTTATACGCACTGGCGTATGAGCGCATGCCTAGGTACGCACTGGCGTATGAGAGCAGGCGTATGAGCGCATCCCTAGGTACGCCCGTGTTTGTAGATATGTTTGCAAACACGTTATGTATACATGTTCTGCAAACATGTTATGTATACATGTTCTGTAAACATGTTTTGTAGATATGTTCTGTAAGCACCTTATATAAAAATGCCTAATTCTAATTCGTATATGTTTGTATAAAGTAGTATATACTAGTTTTGAAGACGTGTTTTGCAATCAGGTTCGGTAGACATCTGTTGTAGGCATGTTTCAGATACATGTTATGTAAACATGTCCGAAATGCATATTCTGTAGCCATGTTATGTTTACATATTGTAGTCTTGTTTTGATCTATATTCGGCATCCATTCTCTGTAGACATGTTTGCGTAGACATGTAGTGTAAACATATATGCATATAAATGTTATGAGATATGTCATGAAGAAATGTTCTATATATATATCGTACTAGAAAACGATTTGTTATAATCATGCCCCCTTCAAAGAAACAGGGGTTTTGTTGTTTGCAAATGTCGGTCCATATGTTCGTCAGTATGTAACACTTAGCCTAAGTTCCTGAAATTGGTAGGCAGATGGGTTATGGTATGGTAAAGGATCTTGATTGATTTTGGTGTCAGTGCCTCGAAGGACCAGGTCAAACTGACCAAACAATTAAAACAATGCCATTTATTGTAAAATCTTGTCCGAGTTATACACAATTAGGGCTCTGTATCGGTAAACAATACGTATACGTAAATCCTTCATTACTTCCATTGGCTTGCGGTACACATCAACTCGCTTTCCAACAGTTTTGCCTGTTTGCATCTTATGAGAACGTGCGATCAGGCCATTCAAATTTGATTTTATGCTGAGCGTCCCCATGATTTTTCTAAACCGTCCAATCAGGTAGGAACAAAAGAACAAAGAGTTGATGAAAAACATTTTTTGGGGGGAGTCAGAGCTTATTCGTGGCATTTTTACCAGCTTAAGCAAATGTTTACTTGTAAAAGAATTATATATCATCTGAATATTGGGAACCTACTCTAACATATTATGTCAACAGTAAATTCACTAGTGGCACATTTACTTTACAAATATTTTCAAAAACACATAAAGTCATTTTGTAAGTTCAGTCTGAAATTATATCATATCATAATAAATTGACAAACCCTGACATTTACACCAAATAATAAATGTAGATTATAACATCTCCATGATCATAGAAACAATTTTTAACTTATTTTAAATTGTACATAACCACATTTTAAAGTATGCTCTAAAAGGGCAATAAAAAATATTAATAAGAACAAACATATCAATTTAAAGTGTTCCAGATCTTTAAAGCTATAGATAAGTTAGTGACAAATGCAAGATTCCAAATCAGAATTGTGTAATATCATCAACTCATTTCGAGTCATTCATACACCCAAAATGCAAGATTGCCCACCAACAATATTCATTCAGAACTCAAATATAACTTAGCATCATCATTTATGATATTTGTAATGTCATTCATTGACTGAGATCATAAAATTAAGTTATTACACAAAGTGTGTCATTTTAGGCATATTTTATACGATTTCCAATTTGAATTTTGCATAGTCAAAAATGTTAATTTTTCGTTTGAGCATCCAAAAATCTACCAGCCCTAGGACACTAAACATAGAATCAAACTGGTATGGCCTTACTGGTGTATTAATCATTTTGTTATGTTGCTGATCGATGAAAATTGCACTTGTCTCTATTAAATTACCTTTAAAGCAAATATTTTAGTAAAAGATTGAAAACAAGTCACACATTCTTTATTTTCATAGCTGAATTTGAAATTTAACAAAAATTAAAAACTAGGGTACTCTTACTTATTTATTAATGAAAAAATACTTATTTTGCCTATTTTAATAAAAAGATTATTTTAATTTATACTTATACTTAATGATGACCATTAAATTTATTCTTACTTTTGACCATTACATTTATTCTTACTTTTGTCAATGATTATTTTATATTATTTAAAAAATCGTTTTACGTTATTGGTACCACCCTTAAAACTATCATTAAATTAACAACATTAAATACTTTAACCCATATTGGAATAAATACAATATGTTGCAGTATAACGTTATACTGAAATGGTTGACTTTATATGCTGATGTTCAATGTACGTATTTTTCAGAAAGAAAGACATTGTTACAGTAAAAACGACTTGTATGGAAAACAATTTACAAAAATTTAATTGCAAGTAGTTCGTCATATTTGGTACTATTTGATTAATGCCTGGAATTTAATTGCAAGTAGTTCTTCATATTTAGTACACAGTTATATATCTACACATGTTTTAATTACAAATACGATATATGGAATATTGATCATCTTGTATTGACACAAATTTTTCGTATCGATATTTCTGTCGATACAGTACAAATACGATACGATATATGGAATATTGATCATCTTGTATCAGCACAAATTTCGTCCCGATAATTCTGATCGATACAGAGCCCTGGTAATAAGTTAACCTCGTAGTCCCTGGGTCTTGGTTGTTAAAACGTATTACGTAGCTTAATCATGACTAGTAGAAGATCCATAATGAGTGTGGTCGTGGGTAAAATACCAAAGAGTAACCTACCAATGACTTTATAAATAAATGCAAATATTGAATATTTGTAAAACATCTTGCGGGCGATAGATATAACACACTTAGATCTATGTTCTTCAAACTTGGTAAGTCCAACCTACCAATGACTAAAAACAACTCCAAATATTGAATAATTCACTAAAAAACTCCAATTATTGAATAATTGTAAAACATTTTCCGGGCGATAAATTAAAAAGAACACGTAGATCTATGTTCTTCAAACTTGTTAGGTAGGCTTGATCATGACTATTAAAGGAAGCCTTGGGGTTAAAGGTCACGGTCAGTCTTACTAAAAGTTCTAAAACCTCGTTAAAAATCTACGTTTTGGGATTCTTAGCCTTGGATTCGTAAAACTCGGTTGGTGGGTTATGCCTACAACCAGATCGCTATTGATTATTGTAATTTATTAGGTAATTGGCTCCAATGTCAAGGTCAAACTGATCAAAAATTGAAAAAAACTTTCATTTTTACTCTGCATACTTGCAATGTGTACAGAGATTTTTCTGGACCTATGGGGGCATGTCTGTTTTTACAAACAGTTCTTGTGTATTGTGTTTTATTTACTGCTATAATGCATACTTATTCCAAAATACCTGTAACATGAGTACAATAAATTTGGAAACTAACAATGTGTTTGTGTTCTTCTACATATAGCCATTTTTGAAATTCTCTTATTTCCGTTAGACACGTCTACAAAATGCGCATGGTTATCAAAGATTAGAAATATGTCTTAAATGGATGTTGAAGTCCGAGAAGAATTAGCATATATTAATATATGGCATTAATTCGACATGAAAACTAAATACATTGTAATGTGAATTGAGTTTTTCTAATTTTAAATCAACGAGAAAGTATAACTGCGTGCCAAACTATGAAACACAGACTTAAACTAGAATTACTAACATACAAACTATTTTCGGCACATAGCAAGACATGTTTCAGCTTCTAGTAGTTGACCGCGTCTGTAAAAGTTTACATTACGCAGGGGAAACAAACGCAATTACCTTAGTGACGAATAAATGCAGGATTGCGTCCCATTGTATTTAATACATCCAATTTGAATAATGAAAAAAACACAGTCTCCGCTTTTCTTGAATTACTGACATAATCAACCAGAAACAATTGCTATTAATAACAGAGTAATACATAAAATTAATATTTATTTAAAACTACCTTAATCATAAAAATGTTAAATCCTACTAACTAAATAATATATTTGCTTGTTATGATAAGTTAAAAGGACAATGCAACTTCAATTTAAATGGTCAGACAGCGAGATTTCCAACTATTTTGAGGCACATAAGTACATAGGTGCAGTTAACAAACGATTTCAAGGAGGAAACATGTACATTACTTAACTTTTACGGGGAATGCATAGAAACAAAGAAGAAAGTATATTTTTTCATTTATGTGTTTTCTTTTATGTTAACTTATATGTTACTTTTGTACATAGTTTGCAGTGCATTAATTTGATAGTGACATCGTTCAGCTAAAACATATCGCATGCAACTGTCTTTAGTGACAATACTATGAACTAACTTTATAGCCTATATATTAATTCATAAAACCAGTAACCTACTGAATGACTTCTAATAAATAATTAATACAAAGTACTCGCTACATTTGAGCATTATACGAGCCAATAATGTTTCATCTATACCTTCCTGCTTGTATTGTCATCAAATTAACGCATGTAAATAATTGCCTATAACAAAACTATCCACGGCCTGTTATAAAGTATTAATTATTTATTAAAGCACCTGGAATGTAATTTAGTAACACTACTAGTGGATATTAACTACGTGGCATTGCGTGCATATAACATAGTGTTATTTTGTTATTGTTTGCCGACGAAAGGAATTAGCTTTTTAATTTATTGATTGTTTGTTTAAATGAAAAATGAATATACAATTGCCAAAAATGATGTCACAATAAGTGAGTGGAAATTGTATTTAAAGAAAACGAAAACGCCTGCAACATTACCAGAATGTTCATCATGCAATGTAAGTAAAATATACATGTGTTCAATATATGCTCATCTTGTGAAATGCAAGTTTAGATGGGATATTTAACCAATATTGTTTTTATTTATCGTAGTTTATCGGCCAATAGACAACGATTTGGATGCGTTCTGATGCGTAGGAATTAAGACACAAAGGAGTTAGCCCGAGTTGTTAAATAGCCACGCATCAGAACGACAAAGAGTTGTTTATTGGCTAATCAACAACGATAATGCCAAAATTTGTCGATTCTAACATGATTTGACATTTGATATTTTTGCAATTGACCAAGTCTATGTGTAACATTACAAAATTGTCTAGTGACCTGGTAAATAAGCATGTTTCCTTCAAAAAACGCTTCATTGAGTAAAGTTGGTTTGAATGGTGTTTATCTTCAAAACGATTTGTCTCCATGGTATTAGAGTCAGTTTCTAGTAAACATAATTGAGGCGTGTCGTGGGAAACCCGGGCTTTATGCATGTGCGTAAAGTGGCGTCCCGGATCAGCCTGTTCAGAATCCGAGACGGCACCTTCCGCCTACAGTAATTTATTCTTATAACAGACTTTCTTGAAACAGAAAATACCATAAAAGCCGAAAGTTTCTCTCCGGATTATCCGGGACGACACTACCACGTGCATTAAGCCCGGTTTTCCCACGACACGTCTCAATTATATTTTTTTATATTAACGGGACTATGTCATCGAAAAGGGCCTCAAGGGGGCAACGTCTGAAATTAATTTATTAACACTGGCATGTAATAACGGTTAAAACAGGGTATATATATTGGGAAAAGAGAGTACGCATTCTGAGATAAAAATCAATTTATCATTATGGTCGTGTTTGTTTGGCCCTTTTCATGTTAACATTTGAAGTCAGAATTGTGGGCATGTTGTACAACCATAGTTTACACACATAGTCTATTCTTTACCAAGAATGGCGCCGTTGGTTAAAGCGTTGTCAACTGTCATTTCTTCGTATGGCTCCTAAGTCGTGAGTTCAATACCCACTTATGGTTTTATTTTTTCCAAATTGTTTGCTAATTTGTTTTTATCAAATATCTCAGTGTTTATTGTATATAATATTATTTATAGTGCAATAGGAAGCCAATTTGTTCGTTGACAAAGTCCCTTTTAGGACAATTTGAAACTCACACAGAAGTACAACGTTGTAAATGTTGCCAGCTTCAGACTCGTAAAAAAAGGAAATGACGTCACGTGGAGGTTGCTACCACGCCATGTTGGCCTGGTTCGCTGTTTGCTGGACCGGAAATGGCGAATATCAGCCGGTCTGTAAGTATAATCCATGCTTTTATGGATGCCTTTCAAACGAGGTAAACGTATCATAATTAATATATTTTGTAAATCATGATTATAAAGTAAAAATGCGAAATATAACTTGAAGTGAGTATTGCAGTTCATGTTTTGTTTAGAATTTCGCGCAGTTCATTTTTTATATAGAATATCGTACAGTTTTATATTTTATTCAAAATTGAATGCAGTTCGTGTTTTGTGTTATTTTTTGAGTTCTTATTTTGTTAGATTATCGTGTTGATCGCGTTTTACTTAGAATATCATGCGGTTCAGGTGTAATTGTAAATGTCAACCAGTTTGTATTTGGTTACACATATTATGCACCTCGTTGTTAATTAAGCATTTCGTGCATTTCGTGTTTTCATTCGAATTTCGCAAAGTTCATGTTTTATTTTAAAAACTATCATGAATCCGAGTTACCATATTATGATGCTTGTCGTGTAGAATAGACAAGCTTGTAATGTGTATGAACAGTTGACTTGAAGGAACGATGTATTGTATAGAAAATGATGCCTATCAAACAATGTGTGTCACCGCGCATGCTGACTGTTTTGCTGACTAAAACTAGACAATGTTTGTTCAATGAAGTATAACCATAACTATGAAGAATTGACTTGACTTGGAGGAACGACGCATTTTGTATGGAATCGCACATGTTCGGCAAAATAATATGCGTCGCGACTTCATGTATCTCTTTTCACCGTTTGTGGTTATAATGTGTACTCTGAATACAGTTCTCGTGTGCTAAAATGTTACAATGTTTTTTGTTTTTTCTTTTCTTTCTTTGGTCACCAAAACATCTTGGGTTTTGTTACCAGGCTTTATCACTATTTCAAGAGAACTGGGATGTGTGCTCTCCACGTCGTATCGTCGTCAATCTGTCGGGGGTCGACGACGGCGGGACTGTCTACATTAAGGGCTACGGATCCGCGTGCAAACAGGACACGACGTCGAACGTCAGAATGCACGAGTTTGACTTTAAAGCTTTCGGTATCGCTGAAGCGGTAATTTTGAAGTCCGTTTGAACGTTACAATTAGGTTTTCATCGTGTTGTCGATATACGCAGAAAATTTACTTTCGAGTACATTAGTTCAACCTTTATTATATGCCAATATATATATATAAATTTCAGATTTATTTTACTGTAGCTGTAGGGGCCCTTTTCGTATATATCATCCCTGTAAATTAATAACCCAATTGATCTTTCCTGTTCTGTTATCGATATGTAGTGATATGTGTAGAAAAACTGCGTTTTGTGTCAAGATGCCCGAAGGCTGATTTCAAAAGCCACTAATTTCCAGGAGACACCTCATTATCATCGTACAGAGGAATCCCCTCTATCAGAAGGGCGATGACCTTCAGGAGTCTCTCCTCTGTATCTACGACCTCAAAGACATCAGCGTCGGTAACGGCGTCAACGTCGGGTAGGTGACCTTCTGATATTGAAAGTAGCCTTTGTCAGAACGTCAAGTCTGCTAGGCGAAGCCAAAATTTATAAAGTAAAAATGACATGATTGTTAATGTCATACCGGTGACGGCCATATAGCCTACGTGCTCAATTTATGGTCGACGTCGGGTAGTGTGACTTGTATCAAAGGCTATCAGGCGAGTTTCAAATACCCATTTATAAAGGCTTTACAGTAGAGAATGTGATGTGCACAGTTGTAATGCCCCATGATATAATATTTATCCTCATTATGTCGTTTAATGTTGAGATTCATGTCAATGGCGTCAACGCTGATAAGCGACGTCCAAATACGCGAATTTTACATACTCGTGCTAGTGATGTCAATGCGGCTTTGGTTGCTGAATGTGTATGCTACATAATTTATATAATGAATTTAAAGTAAAATATACATATGTGTGATTCTGAGTTGATTGTTTATAGCGACATAGAGGACGACGCCGGCGCTAACAAGACGGTAAAGCCGACTGCGCAAATGTATCCGTACAAGGACGGCTGTGACGTGGCCGGAAGTAGCGTCAAACTGACGGATATGATCACCATGCCGCTACAACTGGGCAAGGAATATTTTGGTAGGTAACTATAGTTGTGTAATATATGGGTATGACAGACATGATTACTATGACGCTAAAACTGGGCGAAGAATATTTGGGTAAGTAACTATACATGTAGTTGTGAAATATATGGGTATAACGGACATGATAACCATGACTCTACAACTGGGCGAGGAATATTTGTGTAATCAGTTGTAGTTGTGTAATATATGGGTATGACGGATATGATTACTATGACGCTACAACTGGGTAAGGAATATTTGGGTAAGTAACTATACATGTAGTTGTGTAATATATGGGTATGACGGACATGATAACCATGACTCTACAACTGGGCGAGGAATATTTGGGTAAGTAACTATACATGACTCCTACTTAATTTGTGGCGACTTTAATTTGGTTCTAGACCCAAATATAGATTATCAAAACTACAAATCAATAAATAATAAAAATGCAAGAGAATTTATTTTTAAAAATATGGAAGATCGTGTTCTTACAGATCCTTTTAGGATATTATATCCTAACTCTAGACGATATACATGGAGAAGAACAAATCCAATACAACAAGCCCGGCTTGATTTTTATCTTTTATCGTCATTTTTGTCACCGTTTTTTCACGACATTAATATATTGCCCAGTTACCAATCTGATCATTCGAGTGTAACGTTGACATTAAAATTTACTGATTTAAAACACGGAAAAGGTCTGTGGAAACACAATAACATGCTCCTTAGCGACATCAACTACATTAACACAATAAATGATACAATTACCGAAATAAAGAAACAATATATGTTACCTGTATACAATAAAGATAACATTGATACAATACCTGACCAAGACATACAGTTTTTAATAAACGACCAACTTTTTTTAGATACAGTTTTAATGGAAATAAGAGGTAAAGCTATTTCATATAGTTCGTATAAAACAAAATCGCGTAACAAGCGCGAAAACCAATTAAAAGCTGAAATTGAACAACACGAGAAATTGTTGACCGAGAGTAACGTGCAAATTATACTTGAATTAAAAGATGAACTAATGAAAATACAAGAAGAGAAATTAAAAGGAGCCATAATAAGATCGCGAGCCGAATGGATACAATTTGGAGAAAAACCATCAAAAATTTTTGTAACCTCGAAAAATATAACTATACAACAAAAACTATCACTAGCCTAACAACTGATGACGGACTTGTTTTAGACAAGCAGGTTGATATCTTGAACGAAACCGCTTTGTTTTATAAAACATTGTATCAAAATAACGACAATACCAACATTGATGATGATTTTAATAGCTTTTTTTTTATAGCAAATATTGACATACCTAAACTGTCGTATGAAGAGTTAAAACTATTAGAAGGGCCAATAACACTAAGTGAGGCCTCTTTTGTCTTAAAAAACATGGCAAACAACAAAAGCCCTGGGTCGTCTGGTTTTAGTATTGATTTCTTCAAAGTCTTTTGGCCCAAATTAGGTACGTTTGTTTGTAGAGCGTTAAATCACGCATTCGATAGCGGCATTTTGTCTATAACACAACGACAGGGGATAATTACTTGCATACCTAAGGGTGATAAACCCAGACAATTTTTAAAAAACTGGCGTCCAATAACATTGTTAAACACTGTATATAAAATTGGTTCTGGAAGTATTGCTAATAGACTTAAAAAATACATTAACAAACTTATAAATAATGATCAAACTGGTTTTATCAAAGGCAGGTTCATAGGTGAAAACACTCGACTAATCTACGACATTTTGAAATACACTGAGGAAAATAATATTCCCGGACTTCTCCTACTTATAGATTTTGAAAAGGCTTTTGATTCCTTGTCATGGAGGTTTGTAAACAAAACACTCTCCTTGTTTAATTTCGGTCCTGACATGAAAAAATGGTTTAACGTTTTATATAAGGATGGCATTTCAGCAGTAACGCAGTGTGGGTCGTTATCTGAGTTTTTTCAAATACAACGTGGTTGTCGTCAAGGTGATCCCCTCAGTTGTTATATTTTTATTTTATGCGCTGAAATTTTGTCTCTTAAACTCAGGGCAAATCCCAAAATCAAAGGAATCAAAATCGATAATACTGAATAGAAGTTATCGCAATTTGCTGATGATACGTCTATACTCCTGGATGGCTCTGCAGAATCCCTTAATGAAACCTTAGATGATTTGTCGCATTTCACATTGAGCTCTGGCTTAAAGGTAAATTTCGACAAAACCAAAGTAGTTTGGATAGGGAAGCATAAATTCAGTTCCGAAAGCATAAAAACTAGATGGAAGTTAAAATGGAACCAGCATACTTTTGATATGCTTGGTTTAACATTTCATGTCGATCTTGATAAGATGATAGATCTTAATTATATGGATAAATTGTATAGAATTAGAACGCTGCTTAAAAACTGGTCCAGAAGGATATTAACTCCCATTGGAAGGATACAAGTAATAAAAACGATTGCTTTGCCAGTGCTTAACCATTTATTTGTTTCACTTCCCAATCCACCACATAGAATATTGGTTGAGCTTAATGATCTCTTTTTAAACTTTGTGTGGAATGGGAGTTCAAAAATTAACAAAAATGTACTTATTAAAGAATA
Organism: Congeria kusceri; assembly: GCA_027627225.1. Taxonomy (NCBI): domain Eukaryota; kingdom Metazoa; phylum Mollusca; class Bivalvia; order Myida; family Dreissenidae; genus Congeria; species Congeria kusceri. The sequence continues at coordinate 8,473,386 of CM051040.1, read as the reverse complement.
TACTGAAGGAGGTCTTAATATGGTCGACATCTTTTCATTTATAATTGCGTTGAAATGTTCTTGGATACGAAGGATCATCACAGGAAATGGTAAATGGATTAATATTGTAAAAATGATAATAGACACCCAAAAACTTTACAACTGTGGTGTTCACTATCCAGAAAACCTTATAAATAAAACAGGCAATGCTTTTTGGAAAGACACTTTAAAATCGTTTGTTGATTTCCGCAAAGCAGAATCATTAAATATAAAATACATATTACAAACCCCAATATTCTATAATCCTGATATAACGATCGGTAATAAAAGTGTATTCCTCAAAACATGGTTTGAAAATGGCGTGCATTTTATCTGCGATTTGATCAAAAACAACGATGGGTTAGAATTATATAGCTATGAAGAACTGTGTAACAGATATAATTTCTATCCAAACTACTTGCATTACATAGGTATTACTAATGTAGTTACTAAATACTTGAAGAAATATGGTTTGTTCGATAAAACATCTGCTCTGAATACGATTGCAGATTTTGACTTTGTTAAGCCTTTTGTTCCCCTTCAAGTGATATCCATTTTAAAATATCAAAAAGGTACCCAACCCATGTATAATATTGTTAAAACAAATGACACTTTACCAGTCTGTATGTCAAAATGGACGAGCATTTTTGAAAATATTGAATTAAAAGACTGGAACCATATCTTTAGTATGCCATTTTGTATAACCAAAGATTCTACGCTACAATGGTTCCAGTATAGAATTATACACCGAATTATTGGTACCAACTATTTTTTGTATAAAATCAATTATAAATCGTCAGCTGAATGCTCTTTCTGTCATGATATGTCGGAAACAATTGAGCACATTTTTTGGGAATGTAAATACGTTAAAAAATGTATTGCTGATTTTTTTGAAGGTTTTGAGGTATTCGCTGACTTCATAAATGCACCCTCTTTCATGTTAGGACATAAAAACACAAGTATTCCTCTTAATCTAACATTCCTTCTCACTAAAAGGTTTATTTATAATTGTAAAATGAATCAAACATTACCTACCGTTATCGCGGCAAGATCATTCTTTTCTATCCAGTATCATATTTTGAAGGAAATGAACTTCTTCTGCAATTTAGATTCTAACTTAATAACTACATGGGACATTTTGTTAAATCTGTATCGTTAAGAACATTGTGACTTGCATATTTTATCCGTATATTCAAAATTTCAATATGTGTATCAATTTGTATATTGCTGTTTAAGCAATTATGATATTATTGTTAATATGCAATTGTGAGCACTTGTCTTCATTGTAATATTATATATCATGCATGTTGAACTATTATCAATACTCATGATGTACGGTGTGGAGGGGGATGCCCTCGACCCTCACACACCTATTGACGAGGAAAATAAAATATATAGAACGGAAAAAAAAAAATAAAAAAAAAAATATACATGTAGTTGTGTAATATATGGGTATGACGGACATGATAACCATGACTCTACAACTGGGAGAGGAGTATTTTTGTGAAAGTAGCTATGGTTGTGTAATATGGGTATGACGGACATGATAACCATAACGCTACAACTAGGGGAGGAGTATTTGTGTAAGTAGCTATAGTTGTGTAATATATGGGTATGACGGACATGATAACCATAACGCTACAACTGGAAGATGAGTATTTGTGTAAGTAGCTATAGTTGTGTAATATATGGGTATGACGGACATGATAACCATAACGCTACAACTGGAAGAGGAGTATTTGTGTAAGTAGCTATAGTTGTGTAATACATGGGCATGACGGACATGATGACCATAACGCTACAACTGGGAGAGGAGTATTTGTGTAAGTAGCTATAGTTGTGTAATACATGGATATGACGGACATGATCACCATAACGCTACAACTGGGAGAGGAGTATTTGTGTAAGTAGCTATAGTTGTGTAATACATGGGTATGACGGACATGATAACCATAACGCTACAACTGGAAGAGGAGTATTTGTGTAAGTAGCTATAGTTGTGTAATATATGGGTATGACGGATATGATAACCCTAACGCTACAACTGGGCGAGGAGTATTTGTGTAAGTAGCTATATTTGTGTAATATATGGATATGACAAACGTGATGACCATAACGCTACAACGGGGCGAGTAGTTCTTGTGTAAGTAGCTATAGTTGTGTAATATATAGGTATGACGGACATGATCACCATAACGCTACAACTGGACGAGGAGTATTTGTGTAAGTAGATATAGTTGTGTAAGAATTAGTACAAGTAGCTACATGTGTGTACTATACGGGTATGATGGACATGATCACACTGACGCTACAACTAGGCGAGGAGTAATTGTGTAAGTAGTTAAATGTGTAATATATGGGTATGACGAACATGATCACCATGACTCTACAACTGGGCGAGGAGTATTTGTGTAAGTAGCTATAGTTGTGTAATATATGGGTATGACGGACATGATTACCGTGACGCTACAACTAGGCGAGGAGTATTTGTGTAAGTAGCTGTAGTTGTGTAATATATGGATATGAAGTACATGATCACCATGACGCTACAACTTGGCAAGCAGTATTTTTCTAACTAGCAATAGTTGTGTAATATATTGGAGCGACTGACATGATCACAATGACGCTACAACTTGGTGAGGATTGTTTGTGTAAGTAGCTATAGTTGTGTACCATATGGGTATGACGTACATGATCACCATAACGCTACAACTAGTCGAAGAGTATTTGTGTAAATAATTATACCTTGTAGCTGTGTGATATATGGGTATGACGGACATGATCTCCATGACGCTGCAACTGGATTAAGAGTGTTTGTGTAAGTAGTTATAGTTGTATATTATATGGATATGACGGACATGATCACCATTACGCTAAAATTTGGCAAGGTGTATTTGTGTAAGTAGCTATAGTTTTGTAATATATGGGTATGACGGACATGATCACCATGACGCTACATCTAGGCAAATAACATTTGTGTAAATAGCTATAGTTGTGTAATATATGGGTATGACGGATATGATCACCATGATGCTATAACTTGGCGATGAGTTTTTGGGTAAGTAGCTGTAGTTGTGTAATATATGGGTATGACGGGCATGATTATCACGCTACAACTTGGCGGGGAGAATTTTTGTAAGTAGCTATAGTTTTGTATTATATGGGTATGACTGACATGATCACCTTCAGGCTCCAACCGGGCGAGGAGTATTTATGTAATCCGTTGTAGTTGTGTAATAGATGGGTATAACGGATATGATCACCATGACGCTACAACTGGGCAATGAGTATTTGTGTAAGTAGATATAGTTGTGTAATATATGGGTATGACGTATATGATCACCATGACGCTACAACTGGGCGAGGAGTATTTGTGTAAATAGTTATAGTTGTGTAATATATGGGTATGACGGATATGATCACCATGACGCTACAACTGGGCGAGGAGTATTTGTGTAAGTAGTTATAGTTGTGTAATATATGGTTATGACGGATATGATGACCATGATGGTCCAGGTGATCACATCCGTCATACCCATATATATTACACAACTACAACTTATTAAGCAATACTCCTCGCCGAGTTGTAGCGTCATGGTGAGAAGTATTGGTGTAATCAGTTATAGTTGTGTAATATATGGGTATGACGGAAATGATCACCTGGACGCTACAACTTGGCGAGGAGTATTGGTGTAAACTGTTGTAGTTGAGTAATATATGGGTATGACGGACATGATCACCATGACGCTACAACTCGGCGAGGAGTATTGCTTAATAAGTTGTAGTTGTGTAATATATATGGGTATGACGGATGTGATCACCTGGACCCTACAACCGGGCGAGGAATATTTGTGTAAGTAGTTATAGTTGTGTAAGTAGCTATAGTTGTGTTTTATATGGGTGTGCAGGATATAATCACCATAACGCTACAACTGGGAGAAGAATATTTGTGTAAGAAGTTATAGTTGTGTGATATATGGATACGACGGACATTATCTCCATGACGCAACATTCGGTAAAAATGCATGTGAGAACTTTTATTCATATGGACTAGTCAATACAGGTAAATCAGACGTTTTTTAAATACAGACGATTGATGTGAGTTTGTAAACAACAAACTACGATTTCCCCTACTTACGGTGAATGGTTAGTCCCCTCATCAGCAACATAATTTAAACTGACGCAACAACGAGGCGAGGAAAATTAATTGGGTTAATTAATATACTTGCTTCAAATTAGAAAAAGGGCCACGCGTTTGACATTTTCCGGATAATCACCATATCGTCTCAGAATGTTCTCAAGTCTCACAATAAGCACCACCACAATCATCAAAGCATTAATGTCATCACCATCATATATCGTTTCCATTTTGCGATGTAAGTGGTCGCTGTACTTAACCAATGTCCTGCAATTTCAGTTATAAGCATTAGTATGTCAACATGTGTAACGTTACCTTCTTTACATACGTTGTAATGATGAAAAACAAATGGTGTGTTGATATACTTAGTAACTTATTGCTATTCTTTGAAATATTTCGTCATCGGCAGGAAAACGTTTCATTGCAGACGACTTTGATATCAAGGCGCTACGCTGCAGGGCCAATATGATCGACGTTACTCTTGACTAATAAGTAATGTTGTCCAGCTATGTTGTTCTATTTTGTTATTTGTTGTTGATGTTTTGTTTGGATGTTGTTGTGTTTTGTTTATAAAACAAGGTTTTTATACGCATAATGTTTGATTATCCATGACGATGTGCATTTTCGTGTTTCAGTTTTCTAATAACGTGAATTCTTGCCATATCGCATAATAAACGATAGTATGACAACATTATTAAGAACCTACAATACACAGTTATAGAAGTAATTTATTTACCTAACGTATCTGTCTCCATTAATCGCGCGGTGGACGTTGACCTGTTCCCGAATTTCGTGCGCGTCAACGAGGACCCGCTCACGGCGGCGTTTCCGGCGTTCCGGACCACAGAGCTGAGCGGCGGGCTGGTTGAGATGATTTTCACGTGCACGCTTCAAGTGTGTCTCGGACGTACTGACGTCATAGATGAAACCGGGTGCCCCGAATGTAACGAGTTATGCTACTTTTAAGCTATAGATGAAAACGGGCGCACAGAAAAAAAAACAAGAAATGGTTCTTACGCTATAGATGAAAACAGAAGCCTTGAATAAACCAAGTTATGGTACTTATGCTAAAGATAAAAACGCACGCCCAGTGTAAACCAAGTAATGGTACTTACGCTATAGATGAAAACGGGCACCCAGTATATACCAAGTAATAGTACTTATGCTATAGATGAAAACGGGCACCCAGTTTATACCAAGTAATGGTACTTACGCTATAGATGAAAACGAACGCCCAGTATTTACCAAGTAATGGCACTTACGCTATAGATGAAAACGCACTACCAGAATAAACCAAGTAATGGTACTTACTCTATGGATGAAAACAGGCGCCCAGAATAATCCATGTTATGGTACTTACGCTATAGATGAAAACGGACGCCCCGAATATACCAAGTTATGGTACTTACGCTATAGATTAAAACGGACGCCCCGAATATACCAAGTTATGGTACTTACTCTATAGATGAAACTGTGACGGGAGCCCCGAATATACCGAGTGACGGTAATTTACGTTTAGGGTGAACACTTTCCCAGTCCGCCGTCACAAAACTTATAATGGCGACTTACTACGGTTAGAGACAATGTTCAAAATTTAAAGAAAACCTACTGTAAAACCAGTGTTTAGTTTTACTTTTTCTTCTGTCATGGTTATTCCTTCAATGGGCGTGAGTTTACCGGTAAGTCGAACTATTTAAAAACCATCAACGGTATTTCATTTCATAATCCTTTATTTTCAGACCTCTTGAACCGCTGACGGCGTGAACGTTGACAGTTACGGACGTAAGAAACGTGACGGTAAAAGATCGGCGACATTCGAAGAAGTTGTTTACGTTATGAATTACATGCACACTGTCGGATTTCACTTCAAGCGTTGCAAATTGCTATTCTCTTTGTCACGCTTCAGTGAGCATTCGGTATTTCCCTTTGCATGAGTGTTTCGTTCGATTGGCGGGTAGAGTCATTCGAAGTTCGCTTACACAAGAGTAAACACGTGGTTCATCATATTTTTAAATTACAATAGCAACTTAAACAGCATAAGGGAATGAGGAGATCAAATTTATATTCAAATATATGTATGTCTGTTTTTCATTTCTGTTGTCGTCGTTGTTAATGTTCAGAACGGTGTTTTATACGTCAGATTTCTCGTATGTTTACGTTATTAATTTATCCTGTTTGATAATATATTCAAATGCGTTATATTGCCAAGTAACTAGTTTCGTCGATATAACAGAGATTTATCCGTGATGATTGTTATTGTTAGTATGGGTGAGGCCCGACACTCTACCGTGTGACATTTAACAAACGCGCATAGGTTTCCAGACTTTTTTTCCCGAATGCAGTTCAAAGGGTTTTATCTCTGTTTTTTCCTTGGCGAGTCACGTTGCACAGTACATTAATTATTTAAAGAACTGCATATAATTACTATGCTATGCTTATGCGTGTATTCGTGTGTGTAGTTCTTTTACGGATTTGATTTTGTTACTCTTTTTGTGCGTAGCAAGTTAGCTTATTTGCGTGAACGATATGCAGACTAATTTTATGCTAATGTATTATGTATGAGCACAGTAAAACGGTGTTACAGACAAATAAAAGAAAAGCGGACCGCCTCCTAAAGAACTATGTGCTTGTATTATATGGTTGTATTGGTGCTGTACTTGTTGCAAGAAAGGAAATTATTTATTTATTTTCGGACGAACGCAGTGAGGAAGAACATAATTTCAAATATCTTATGTCTAACAATTATGTTATATACAATAATAAACTAGGCTTCCATTCGCAAACAATTGTTCAAACATATCGTCAAGTTCTTACTTGATGGGAATAAACTGACGTGGATTCATACTTTTTGAAACTGCTGTTTATAACATGTAATTTATATGTGTAAATATCTGCGTAAGCTCAGTTAATTGCACGTTTAGGATTGCCCAAATGAGTTTAAACGGTTACTTTTGTCAGAGCCAACGGAAGATGACAGCGTCTGCATCAATAACGCAGCGTTTATAGCTTGTTTGTTGGCTATTTTGGGGGTGCTAGTGACGTCAGTGACGCTTACGACGTGCTCTACCGGAAAATGCTGAAGAAATCCGAACAGTTACGGAAGTTAACGAGCGATCACGAACGTATACGACCAACGCCCTCGGATACAAAATTTGTCGACTAGAACAAACGCTTGGCAGAGATTAACAACAAACCCCTGAAGTAAGTTCAAATACGTTTTTATGACTAATTTTTTAGCCTCTGATCATATATCCACTCTGCAGCAGCGTTAAAATAATTTGCAGCGAAAGATAAACATCTTACAAGAAGCAAAATTGAAATCAAATATTGAATAAGTTATTCGTTTATTGAGGGCCCGATATCAAGTAACAGTGTCGTATTATCTTAAAATTGCAGTGAACAAAGAAGATGATCAGAATCGATTATATCCACCACCAATTCCCCACCCGATGTACTAAAGACGGACAAGGCCTCGAAAGTTACAGACTTGGGTTGTAAATGTAAATCTCTATGAGCAGACAAAAAAAACGGAAGTGGGGAGCCTCGTAAAACCTAAACGCTGAAGTCGCAGGCATCTGTCTCCGTGATCTGTACTTCTAATCGCGAAAGCTCAGGAACGGTGTCAAAGAAAAGCTCAGGAACGGTGCAAAGTCCGCCTCGACCGAACGTGACGTCATCAGTGACCCGGATGAGGATAGCAAGGCGGACCGTAGGAGACAGCTTCAGCAGTGCAAGGAACTCTTAATGCAGCTTGGAAAAGATACAGTTCTGAAGAATAAATAGGGCATTGATATACGACTACATTTTTAGCTCAACTTTTTGAAGAATAGATGAGCTTTTCTATTCGCCCCAGCGTCTGCGTCAGCTTCCGCGTCTGATGTTCGTTAACTACATAAGTTATTCACTTGAAACTTGGAATATACCTTGTTATCAACTCCAGCATCAGGTGCATTATTCCACGTAATACAGTTTTGTATTTTGACAGAGTTATGCTCCCTTTTCACATAGATTTTCTTGTTAAAGTTTATATTCAAAACTTATAACTCTTATAACTTCAATACTATATAATTTATTGACTTGAAACTTTGAATGTCATTAACTCCAACATCAAGTGCAATACTCCCCATAAGTCTGTTTTGTGTTTTGACAGAGTAATGCCCCTTTTTTTTTACAGATGTTGTGGGTAAAATTTATATTCAAAAGTCCTATGTAGGTTAAATACCAGTAAATCATTGTGTATCCCTCTGTGGTCCATTCAAAAGTAGTGCCTATTACTAAAGAGTTCCTCTTTTCTTCGGGCATAAAAGCCATTTCGTTATCTCAAACATGCTTTTTGTGGTTATTTATATTATTCTGTGCGTGTCTGCAACATTTTGGAGCAATTCGTTGGAGGCTAACCTGAAAGGTGAACTTTTGGGGTGTGTTTACTGTGGTATGTGGCTTTTGTCGAAATATGACTGCCGAAACCCTGTTTTCTACCGGTTCCTGCATTCAAGTGAGATGCATTTTCTTAAAAGTAACAAGACATATCTTGTTTTACTGCAAATTTTGGAAAAGGGAAGATTGATCATTAGATTGATACCAGGCTTGCATAATCTGAAATAAAGGAAATGCTAGAAAAATGCTTGGAAAGTTTGCCGTTTTATAATGGGACTCTATGGGAATTGGATTTACTGGTTTCTAACCTTTAAGCAAACCAAGGACCGGCCCTTTAGGGTTCACTTATACATAAAATCACCATGTAACTGTGTTATTTTATTGCGTTTATTACTTTTGACGGAGATAAATCTGAATAATAGCGTAACTTATACGTTATCTACTCTTTTAAAGCAAAACCTGTTTTTGGGGGGTAAAACAAAATGAAAAATGTACGGAAACTCGCCTTATGCAGCTCATAGCACATCGAATCATGTTATACGCGAATATAACACGTTTTATACCTTATTACTGTCCAGTGCATTAAAATAAGTCTAAATGAGCTGATATTTTGACCGGTTTATGTGATTTAGGTGCGAATGCAAGTTCACGCTCCCGATACAATGCAAGTACTGAAGCGCAAGCCAGTTGGCTTATCATGTGTCATTCTCAAATGCGTATTTTTTTTTGGGGGGGGGGCATTTCTACTTAGCAGATTGGCATGAAATTTTGTATTTGTGGTACAAGTAAGTTAATAATGATGTAGATGAGTGTTTGTCATGATATAAAAAATTTAAGTTTTCTTTAAGGTTAGATACCAGTAAAGCATTGTGTATCCCTCCGTGGGGGTGATTCAAAAGTAGTGCATATTACTAAAGAGTTCCTCTTCTCTTCGGGCATAAAAGCCATTTAGGTATCTCAGACATGCCTTTTGTGGTTATTTATATTATCGTATGCGTGTCTGCAACATTTTGGTGCACATCATTAGAGGCTTACTTGAAAGGTAAATTTTTGGGGTGTGTTTACTGTGGTATGGGGCTTTTGTCGAAATATGACTGCCGAAACGCTGTTTTCTACCGGTGCCTGCATTCAAGTGAGATACATTTTCTTAGAAGTAACATGACATATCTTTTTTATTGCAAATGTTGGAAAAGGAAAGATTGATCTTTAAATTGATACCAGGCTTGCATAATCTGAAATAAAGGAAATGCTAGAAAAATGCTTGGAAAGTTTGCCGTTTTAAAATGGGACCCTATGGGAATTGGAATTAGTGGTTTCTAACCTGTAACTTCAAACCTACACTAGTTATTGACTTTAAAATTGGTATTTACCATTAACTCCAACATCAAGTGCAACATTCCCCGTAACTCAGTTTTGTATTTTCACACTGTTATGCCCCATTTTACATAGATTTTCAGGTTTTAGTTTTTATTCAAAAGTGTTATAACTTCAACACTTCATAGGTTATTCACTTGAAACTTGGAATATACCTTTGTAATCAATTACAACATCAGGTGCCAGAATCCACATCACCCCATTTAGTATTTTGACAGCATTATGCCCCCTGATCAGATAGATTTTTGGTGTAAAGTTCGGCATTCAAAAGCCTTTTAATTTCTAAACTGCATTCACTTGAAACTGAGAATAAATCGTTGTAATCAACTGCAACATCAGGTTCAACAATCCCCATAACTCTGTTTTTTATTTTGACAGATGTATGCCCACTTTTCACATAGATTTTAGGGTTAAAGGTGTTGTTCCAAAGTCTAATAATTTCTAATATAAATAAGGTATTCACTTGAAACTTGGAATACAAGAATTGATACAAGAATTGCAATAACTCAGCTTTGTATTTCACCAAATGTATGCCCCAATATATATGTACCAACTGAAAAACTTCGAATAGTCGAGCGCGCTGTCCTCTTACAGCTCTTGTATGGCAAGAAATTGCGCGTATAACCTTATTTTTTTCGTTATTCATTACAATAAAATATCACACTGCAGTATCTGATATTTTTATATAATATTTGCTAATTTGTCTACAGACAAAGAACAAAATAATCGTTGTTAAACTACCTATAAACAACGCAAAAAGTAGCCCCGACTCTGAGCGGAGCATAGTTTAATGTAGATCTGATTACATTTGCAAAAATATGTGTCAAATCGTGTTAGAAGCGAAATAATTCGATTTCTCTTTGTTCATCAGCCAATAAACACATATTTGGTGTTCTGATGCATGACTATTACACCACTCGGGCTATCGCTATCGTGGTTTAATTCCTACGCATAAGAACTTCAAATCGTTGCTCATTGGCCGATAAACAACGATAAAGTGAACATTATTTGTTAGATGATGTTATGTATAACTGCCAGCAAATTAATCCTGAGATAATGTTCTTGCGTTTAATCAGTAGAAAAATGTTTGTGTTTCCAACTTTACTGTATCCATCATTAATAAACTTACGCTAAGGCGTTCATCATTTTGCAAAAAATGGATTAAATTACATGTATTGTATAAAAGTGGTTTTAATGACAAATTATAGTTTGTGTTTTGTTTCTTCAAACCTGTAAATAAAATTATAATAGCATCAATTATAATAGTTTGTTCATGTCTTTTCTTCTGGTGTACAATATGTAAGTATGACATATGATCCACTTTATGCCACTTACATGTTAAACTCTTTCCAGCTATTATTTATGAAATGATTTCAATTCGTCTAAGTTCACAAGCTGTACCGCGTGCAATTTTGTGTAAAAAAAATAGGTCAACAGTGAACACATGTTGTATTTAAATGCAGTAAAAGGGTAAATCTATTATTATAATTGACATATTTGAAAATATTGATACATCTAATTGGTTATGTCAATATTTAATCGGGTAACAGAGTGCAAACCTACTTAAGCCAACCTTCTGTAATATTCAGTAGTTATCAGAAAGTTTCATTTATTCAAGGCAGGTGACAAATATTGCCGAATAGCCAAATCAATACCTCACAACATAAAACACGGAACAAACGCAAAAAAACAAAACAAATATGAATAAAACTGGCCTCATTGGAACGGTTAATGCAAGGAATTGGGGAATTAAACCATTTTAAACCACTTGGACCAGAAGTATTCATAAAACTTTTAAATATGAATAGAGATTAATCCCATAGCATCGTAATGCAACTTAAACAATCATAAATTAAATTTATTTAAATTGTTCAGTATAACTCTGATAAGACCCGATATTCATGGAGCTTTCACCCTGACGGGCAATATATTGACGTGTAATCCGGACGTACTAATGCAGAGTGGCAAAACGTCATATACGTTTCTACGTAGTATGTTGTTGTTGTTTTTTGGAAAAAAATACAATATACGTAAACATCGCTGATTTGTACAGAGCGCAGCTAGCTTTACAAGAGACAAGTGAAAACAACATGATTTTAATTAATTTGCGTTGATCTATAAACATGGAAAGATTCTATGAATGTGATGGTTGAATAAGATAACATCATTTAATTCTATAATTTTATATTTCAAAAGACATTCATCATTACTGTTCAACTGGGACGAGGGGTGGGATCTGGATGGAGCATCCTGCCATTTCACTCCAGGGCCCATATTTATAAAGATCCTTATGCCATTCTTAACTTAAGATGAACATAAGTCAACATTAGAATTTGTGTTTAAAACACTATGCTTTGGAACATTTGCATGACTAAAGCTACATATTAATACACTTTGAATTATATTGCAAATATTATGTCAAAATCTCCCAGAAATGAATTACTTTTTCAGAAAATCCAATGATTGAATTTGAGAATTTTAGGAATGTTCTTAACTTTCGACTAAGATTCTTTATAATGTGTGATGTGATAGGTATTGTTAAAATCACTTCTTCTCTGCTAAATGTCTTCCATTAAAATTATTTTGGTTATGTAAGGAAGCATCTAAACGTGACCACTTTCCCACATGAAGTGTTGCACTAAATATTGTTTGTGTATTTTTGTTTGCTTTTTTGTAATTATATACGCTCACACATGTTATTACAAAATATTTAAGTTTTTTAATCGGTGAAACAAAATAAAGAAATGTTCTTTTTCTTGTTCTTGTTCTATAAAAACAAGCCCCGATTCTCACATATACAAGATACTCAATGAAAGCAGCTATAAGGCCTAGCACACAACATATAGTTCGTCGTCTGTATAATTAATGTATAAAATGTATATGTAAAACAAAGTTGAATATGAAGCACATTGTAGATTATGACAATGCCAGGCGTCAACAGCTGAAGTCAGCATTAAATACATTAATTAAATTCGTTGTAAATAGAAATGCTTCTTTTTGTGTATATTTCAGTCTCGTAAATGGCGACCCAGTAATTTACGAGACGACAGTTATCTGTCCTGTTGATTATATAAGCTACCTTTTGGGTAAGCTTACCCTGATAATATATAGAGAAAACTAGGTTAGTGTTGAATACAGATACGTTTTTAGCGAGGCTTAGAAAACCTAAACCACGAGCCTTGGCGAATGGTTTAGGTTTTCGTGCCGAGCAAATAAACGGATGTGTATTCAACGCTTACCTGGTATTCTATTTATCCCATCATTTTCTGTTTTTATGTTGAAAATAAACGAAAGAAAATCACTGGATAGCACGAAAAACATCAAATGACGTCACGACAATAATCAAAATGACGTCATTGCGCGTGTTTGCTGTATTCAAAAAGGTGGAATACAGCTGAGTTTTTTTGCACGTGGCGTTATTTCGTCGATGCCGCTGTGTAAGTTTATTTTTCCATTCAACAGGTATGCTTTACAACAACAGTGTAGTGTTTAATACAGTTTCCAGTGTTAACATCATATATATTCATAATACCTTGAAAACTGTGAAAGAGTTGCTTTCTAAAATCATTTATGTGTTCCATATATTGTATGCCTTTTTCGCACCATAATTTAAAGACAAATGTCTTATTATTTATTTTTTATAAATGATTATTCCAAAGTAGTTGCTTCCGTATTGATATATCTTCCCTTTGAAACGAAGCACTGAGCCATCCACAAATAACATCCTGTAAGAACACGGATTTTATATTAAAATATTTTACATCTTTTTTAAATGCAAGTGTTATATTCTTTTATATTCCGTGCCATCTGGGACAGAGAACGGCAGAACATTTCTTTTTCTAGACACTTCACGTTCCTTGCTGAAAAACACCTTGTTGATATTGGAGCCCGAAATTGCAGCATTGTCTTTTATTTGTAAATAACTTTAAAACAAAAACACATTGTTTTGATTGATGCCCAACATCTCAGCACTGGCGAATATTTTTAGATAACCTATATACAAACACCATCTTCATAGTTTCGCCCTTACTCAGAGCATAAGGTTTTGTTTTTCCAGAACTGTATGATTATGAATTGTCGTAAGGTCGTATTGATAACTATGCCAACATCCTGTCGACATTGTCGGTATTTTTGGTGGATAACTATGCAGACACCCTGTCGATATTGTCGGTGTTGTTGGTAGATAACTATGCAGACGCCCTGTCGATATTGTCGGTATTGTTGGTAGACACCTATGCAGAAGCCTTGTTGATATTGCTAGTAGATAACTGTGCAAACGCCCTGTCGATATTGTCGGTGTTATTGGTAGATACCTGTGCAAACACCCTGTCGATATTGTTGGTACTGTTGGTAGCAAACTATGCAGACGCCCTGTCGATATTTTCGGTATTGTTGGTAGATATCTATGCAGACGGACTATATATAGTGTTGGTACTGTTGGTAGATACCTATGCAGACGCCCTGTCGATAGTGTCGGTATTGTTGGTTGATAACTATGCAGGCACCTGGTCGATATTGTTGATAGATATCTATACAAAAACCTTGTCGATATTGTTGGTATTGTTGGTAGATAACTATACAAACGCCTTGTCGATATTGTTGGTATTGTTGGTAGATAAATGTGCAAACACCCTGTCGATATTGTTGATATTGTTGGTAGATAACTGTGCAGACACTTTGTCGATATTGTTAGTATTGGTGTTAGATAACTATACAAACACCCTGTCGACATTGTCGGTATTGTTGGTAGATAACTATACAAACATCCTTTTGAAATTTTCGGTATTGTTGGTAGATAGCTATGCATACAACCTGTCGACATTGTCGGTATTTTTTGTTAATAACTGTGCAAACATGTCCATATTGGTGGTATGTTTGGTAGATAACTGTGCAGACGCCCTGTCGATAGTGTCGGTATTGTTGGTAGATACCTGTGCAGATGCCCTGTCGATAGTATAGGTATTGTTGGTAGATACCTATGCAGACACCCTGTCGATATTGCTGGTATTGTTGGTAGATAACTGTGCAAACACCTTGTCGACATTGTCGGTATTGTTGGTAAATAACTATACAGACACCCTGTCGACATTGTCGGTATTGTTGGTAGATAACTGTACAAAAACCGTGTCGATATTGTCGGTATTGTTGGTAGATAACTGTGCAAACACCCTGTCGATATTGTTGGTATTGTTAATAGATAACTGTACAAACACCCTGTCGACATTGTCGATATTGTTGGTAGATACCTATACAAACACCCTGTCGACATTGTCGGTATTGTTGGTAGATAACTGTACAAACGCATTGTTGATATTGTTGGTATTGTTAATAGATAACTGTACAAACGCCTTGTTGATATTGTTGGTATTGTTAATAGATAACTGTACAAACACCCTGTCGACATTGTCGGTATTGTTGGTAGATACCTATACAAACACCCTGTCGACATTGTCGGTATTGTTGGTAGATAACTATACAAACACCCTGTCGACATTGTCGATATTGTTGGTAGATACCTTTACAAACACCCTGTCGACATTGTCGGTATTGTTGGTAGATAACTGTACAAACGCCTTGTTGATATTGTCGGTATTGTTGGTAGATAACTATACAGACACACTGTCGATATTGTCGGTATTCTTGGTAGATACCTAAACAAACACCCTGTCGACATTGTCGGTATTGTTGGTAGATAACTATACAAACACCCTGTCGACATTGTCGATATTGTTGGTAGATAACTATACAAACACCCTGTCGATATTGTCGATATTGTTGGTAGATACCTATACAAACACCCTGTCGACATTGTCGGTATTGTTGGTAGATAACTATACAAACACCCTGTCGATATTGTCGATATTGTTGGTAGATAACTATTCAAACACCCTGTCGACATTGTCGGTATTGTTGGTAGATAACTGTGCAAACGCCCTGTCGATATTGTCGGTGTTATTGGTAGATACCTGTGCAAACACCCTGTCGATACTGTTGGTACTGTTGGTAGTAAACTATGCAGACGCCCTGTCGATATTTTCGGTATTGTTGGTAGATATCTATGCAGACGGACTATATATATTGTTGGTACTATTGGTAGATACCTATGCAGACGCCCTGTCGATATTGTCGGTATTGTTGGTTGATAACTATGCAGGCACCTGGTCGATATTGTTGATAGATATCTATACAAAAACCTTGTCGATATTGTTGGTATTGTTGGTAGATAACTATACAAACGCCTTCTCGATATTGTTGGTATTGTTGGTAAATAAATGTGCAAACACCCTGTCGATATTGTTGGTATTGTTGGTAGATAAATGTGCAAACACCCTGTCGATATTGTTGATATTGTTGGTAGATAACTGTGCAGACACTTTGTCGATATTGTTAGTATTGGTGGTAGATAACTATACAAACACCCTGTCGACATTGTCGGTATTGTTGGTAGATAACTATACAAACATCCTTTTGAAATATTTTTATTGTTGGTAGATAGCTATGCATACAACCTGTCGACATTGTCGGTATTTTTTGTTAATAACTGTGCAAACATGTCCATATTGGTGGTATGTTTGGTAGATAACTGTGCAGACGCCCTGTCGATAGTGTCGGTATTTTTGGTAGATACCTGTGCAGACGCCCTGTCGATAGTATAGGTATTGTTGGTAGATACCTATGCAGACACCCTGTCGATATTGTTGGTATTGTTGGTAGATAACTGTGCAGACGCCCTGTCGATATTGTTGGTATTGTTGGTAGATAACTGTGCAAACACCTTGTCGACATTGTCGGTATTGTTGGTAAATAACTATACAGACACCCTGTCGACATTGTCGGTATTGTTGGTAGATAACTGTACAAAAACCCTGTCGATATTGTCGGTATTGTTGGTAGATAACTGTGCAAACACCCTGTCGATATTGTTGGTATTGTTAATAGATAACTGTACAAACACCCTGACGACATTGTCGATATTGTTGGTAGATACCTATACAAACACCCTGTCGACATTGTCGGTATTGTTGGTAGATAACTGTACAAACGCATTGTTGATATTGTTGGTATTGTTAATAGATAACTGTACAAACGCCTTGTTGATATTGTTGGTATTGCTAATAGATAACTCTACAAACACCCTGTCGACATTGTCGGTATTGTTGGTAGATACCTATACAAACACCCTGTCGACATTGTCGGTATTGTTGGTAGATAACTATACAAACACCCTGTCGACATTGTCGATATTGTTGGTAGATACCTTTACAAACACCCTGTCGACATTGTCGGTATTGTTGGTAGATAACTGTACAAACGCCTTGTTGATATTGTCGGTATTGTTGGTAGATAACTATACAGACACACTGTCGATATTGTCGGTATTGTTGGTAGATACCTATACAAACACCCTGTCGACATTGTCGGTATTGTGGGTAGATAACTATACACACACCCTGTCGACATTGTCGATATTGTTGGTAGATAACTATACAAACACCCTGTCGATATTGTCGATATTGTTGGTAGATACCTATACAAACACCCTGTCGACATTGTCGGTGTTGTTGGTAGATAACTATACAAACACCCTGTCGATATTGTCGATATTGTTGGTAGATAACTATACAAACACCCTGTCGACAGTGTCGGTATTGTTGGTAGATAACTGTGCAAACGCCCTGTCGATATTGTCGGTGTTATTGGTAGATACCTGTGCAAACACCCTGTCGATATTGTTGGTACGGTTGGTAGTAAACTATGCAGACGCCCAATCGATATTTTCGGTATTGTTGGTAGAGATCTATGCAGACGGACTATATATATTGTTGGTACTTTTGGTAGATACCTATGCAGACGCCCTGTCGATATTGTCGGTATTGTTGGTTGATAACTATGCAGGCACCTGGTCGATATTGTTGATAGATATCTATACAAAAACCTTGTCGATATTGTTCGTATTGTTGGTAGATAACTATACAAACGCCTTGTCGATATTGTTGGTATTGTTGGTAGATAAATGTGCAAACACCCTGTCGATATTGTTGATATTGTTGGTAGATAACTGTGCAGACACTTTGTCGATATTGTTAGTATTGGTGGTAGATAACTATACAAACACCCTGTCGACATTGTCGGTATTGTTGGTAGATAAAAATACAAACATCCTTTTGAAATTTTCGGTATTGTTGGTAGAAAACTATGCATACAACTTGTCGACATTGTCGGTATTTTTTGTTAATAACTGTGCAAACATGTCCATATTGGTGGTATATTTGGTAGATAACTGTGCAGACGCCCTGTCGATAGTGTCGGTATTGTTGGTAGATACCTGTGCAGACGCCCTGTCGATAGTATAGGTATTGTTGGTAGATACCTATGCAGACACCCTGTCGATATTGTTGGTATTTTTGGTAGATAACTGTGCAGACGCCCTGTCGATATTGTTGGTATTTTTGGTAGATAACTGTGCAAACACCTTGTCGACATTGTCGGTATTGTTGGTAAATAACTATACAGACACCCTGTCGACATTGTCGGTATTGTTGGTAGATAACTGTACAAAAACCCTGTCGATATTGTCGGTATTGTTGGTAGATAACTGTGCAAACACCCTGTCGATATTGTTGGTATTGCTAATAGATAACTGTACAAACACCCTGTCGACATTGTCGGTATTGTTGGTAGATACCTAAACAAAAACCCTGTCGACATTGTAGGTTTTGTTGGTAGATAACTGTACAAACGCCTTGTTGATATTGTTGGTATTGTTAATAGATAACTGTACAAACGCCTTATTGATATTGTTGGTATTGTTAATAGATAACTGTACAAACACCCTGTCGACATTGTCGGTATTGTTGGTAGATACCTATACAAACACCATGTCGACATTGTCGGTATTGTTGGTAGATAACTATACAAACACCCTGTCGACATTGTCGGTATTGTTGGTAGATAACTGTACAAACGCCTTGTTGATATTGTCGGAATTGTTGGTAGATAACTATACAGACACACTGTCGATATTGTCGGTATTGTTGGTAGATACCTAAACAAACACCCTGTCGACATTGTCGGTATTGTTCGTAGATAACTATACAAACACCCTGTCGACATTGTCGATATTGTTGGTAGATAACTATACAAACACCCTGTCGATATTGTCGATATTGTTGGTTGATACCTATACAAACACCCTGTCGACATTGTCGGTATTGTTGGTAGATACCTATATAAACACCCTGTCGATATTGTCGATATTGTTGGTCGATAACTATACAAACACCCTGTCGACATTGTCGATATTGTTGGTAGATACCTATACAAACACCCTGTCGACATTGTCGATATTGTTGGTAGATAACTGTACAAACACCCTGTCGATATTGTCGGTATTGTTGGTAGATACCTATACAAACACCCTGTCGACATTGTCGGTATTGTTGGTAGATAACTGTGCAAACACCCTGTCGACATTGTCGGTATTGTTGGTAGATAACTATACAAACACCCTGTCGACATTGTCGGTATTGTTGGTAGATACCTATACAAAGACCCTGTCGACATTGTCGATATTGTTGGTAGATAACTATACAAACACCCTGTCGATATTGTCGGTATTGTTGGTAGATACCTATACAAACACCCTGTCGACATTGTCGGTATGTTGGTAGATAACTGTGCAAACACCCTGTCGACATTGTCGGTTTTGTTGGTATATAACTATACAATCACCCTGTCGACATTGTCGGTTTTGTTGGTAGATACCTATACAAACACCCTGTCGACATTGTCGATATTGTTGGTAGATACCTATACAAACACCCTGTCGACGTTGTCGATATTGTTGGAAGATACCTATACAAACACCCTGTCGACATTGTCGGTATTGTTGGTAGATACATATACAAACACCCTGTCGACATTGTCGGTATTGTTGGTAGATAACTGTGCAAACACCCTGTCGTCATTGTCGGTATTGTTGGTAGATAACTATACAAACACCCTGTCGACATTATCGGTATTGTTGGTAGATACCTATACAAACACCCTGTCGACATTGTCGATATTGTTGGTAGATACCTATACAAACACCCTGTCGACATTGTCGATATTGTTGGTAGATTCCTATACAAACACCCTTTCGACATTGTCGGTATTGTTGGTAGATACCTATACAAACACCCTGTCGACATTGTCGATATTGTTGGTAGGTACCTATTCAAACACCTTGTTGATATTGTTGGTATTGTTGGTAGATAACTGTGCAAACACCCTGTCGACATTGTCGGTATTGTTGATAGATAACTATACAAACACCCTGTCGACATTGTCGGTATTGTTGGTAGATACTTATACAAACACCAAGTCGACATTGTCGATATTGTTGGTAGATACCTATACAAACACCCTGTCGACATTGTCGATATTGTAGGTAGATAACTGTGCAAACACCTTGTTGATATTGTTGGTATTGTTGGTAGATAACTGTGCAAACACCTTGTCGACATTGTCGATATTGTTGGTAGATAACTATACAAACACCCTGTCGACATTGTCGGTATTGTTGGTAGATACCTATACAAACACCCTGTCGACATTGTCGATATTGTTGGTAGATACCTATACAAACACCCTGGCGACATTGTCGATATTGTTGGTAGATACCTATACAAACACCCGGTCGACATTGTCGGTATTGCTGGTAGATACCTATACAAACACCCTTTTGACATTGTCGATATTGTTGGTAGATACCTATACAAACACCCTGTCGACATTGTCGATATTGTTGGTAGATACCTATACAAACACCTTGTTGATATTGTCGGTATTGTTGGTAGATAACTGTGCAAACACCCTCTCGCCATTATCGGTATTGTTGGTAGATAGCTATACAAACATCCTGCGACATTGTCGGTATTGTTGGTAGATACCTATACAAACACCCTGTCGACATTGTCGATATTGTTGGTAGATACCTATACAAACACCCTGTCGACATTGTCGGTATTGTTGGTAGATACCTATACAAACACCCTGTCGACATTGTCGGTATTGTTGGTAGATACCTATACAAACACCCTGTCGATATTGTTGGTATTGTTGGTAGATACCTATACAAACACCCTGTCGTCATTGTCGGTAGTGTTGGTAGATACCTATACAGACACCCTGTCGACATTGTCGGTATTGTTGGTAGATACCTATACAAACACCCTGTCGACATTGTCGATATTGTTGGTAGATACCTATACAAACACCCTGTCGACATTGTCGATATTGTTGGTTGATACCTATACAAACACCCTGTCGACATTGTCGATATTGTTGGTAGATACCTATACAAACACCCTGTCGACATTGTCGGTATTGTTGGTAGATACCTATACAAACACCCTGTCGACATTGTCGGTATTGTTGGTAGATAACTATACAAACACCCTGTCGACATTGTCGATATTGTTGGTAGATACCTATACAAACACCCTGTCGACATTGTCGATATTGTTGGTAGATACCTATACAAACACCCTGTCGACATTGTCGATATTGTTGGTAGATACCTATACAAACACCCTGTCGATATTGTCGATATTGTTGGTAGATAACTATACCGACACCCTGTCGATATTGTCTGTATTGATAGGTAGCTAACTATGAATTTCACTAATAACCTATAGTTTACGAAACGAAACAAACTCACAACATGAATAGAGGTTGCGTTAATTTAATTTTCTTCCAAATACTCTTACCTATTCACTTAGCAAGTTAAAGCGGCAGTCCAGAAATATGTTAATTTAAATAAACTGCAGAAATTATTGCTAATGGACATCTTACCAATCAAAATACAAAAACGCATTGAAATCGTTGCATTAGTTACGTTTTGGTAACTTTTCATCGTATATTTTCTGTTTGCGACAATCGGTGATGCGTCTGGAGTAGATCAGATGTCTATTATTGTATATTCCGTTCATACCAAGCGCGTTCGAAATAAGACAGTTTTCAGTCCAATAAACACCATTAACGTTCGTAAGAACTATTGCCAAATTACAATGTTCGGAATAAGACTGCGGCTTTAAAAATATTAAAGGATAGTTCTGGATTGATTTTTATATCGACTTTAAATATGCTGTTAGTGGAGCCTGTTTTACATGTATGGTGTTAAGCAAAATATGAGAAGCAGTATTGCTTCAATCAAGGAAGATGTTGGATGAATCGTATTATTTTTCAAATGATGTGTTTGGAAGTATAACAGTGTATGCGAATGGGTGAACACTCTTTATGTAAATTCATCATTTATGATCATTATGAATAGATGTCTGGATGGCTAACATTACTTTCATTGTTCCCAATGTGTAATAAAATAACTGATATGTGTTGCCATTTCATGAATATGGTAATGAGTAAAGAATATGGAAATGGTATCTGTGTTTCATTATTAAATATACTTTTGAAGGAATCGATATCGATTAAGAAAGTCTTATTGATGTATTAAATTATTACTTTAATAAATGTATTTTGTATTTTCATTTCAACGATTATGTACTGTGTCTCAGTACACATTTTATGAGATTTGCAATTAGTTATTAGTGTCGTATATGTTGATATCATAATGCCAAATATATTATTTTTAGCATCATCAATGAACAGTATAAACAATGTATGAAACAATGCATGTAGGATTAAATGAAATGAAAATCAACAATTGGCATTATAATTAATATTGGTATCAACAATTTTTACCCTGGATGCTAAGAATACTAACAGTGAAACAGTACAGTGCAAATATTATTCAAATAGCATTGTATGTATGATTTAATTATTTTGATTTAGCATTATACAGTTATTTCGTAGGCGTTTTGACAACAGTCAAAACTGTTCTCCCGAGGTGTAAGGGATGATTTTGGAACTCTTTCATGAGGCCGATAGGCCAAGGACAACAATTAAAAATAATTACAACGATGGACAACAGAATACAATAAGTGTTTTTAATAACATAGATCTTACATGTTGAAGACACCATAACGTATGTTTATGTTCCGAAAATGTACTCAACCATTTATTTCTCTTTTAACTTGATGTTTTATTGTATGTATGACATATATAAATAATAATAAATAATAATTTATTGTATGTATATAATATTTGAAATAATTTACCTGGCACAAATGCTGGAATTTAATCGTTCCCTGGCGTGTTTTGTTACGAATACAGCGTGCGACTGTGACGTCATGTCACAAATTTACACAGGCATTTAGGTCTAATTACCCCAAAACGGAAGTCACATCCTCAGGGTTACATGCTGTCAGTTAGATAATAAGCACATGTGGCTGAGTGCAGGATGCATATAATTTGTAAAATACAGTTTAAATGATATGTTTTGGTATCATTTTAAAGGTATATATGTAAGCAATAAGAAAAAAGGCTGTTTTGTGCACTACTTTTATGTCTAGAGGTTCCCAGCTTCATAACTTTTGGCAAATGTATTCATGCGCAAAATGGCAGCCTCCATGCCCGTCAAAACCGGTGTGTTTTTTCTAAGGTAAATATTTTGAGTTACAATGCATAGAATTTTTTGACATGCTGTTTTTTCAAAAGGTTAAGTCCTCATCTTTCCAGCCATGTATGGTGATATATTGGAAAGTAGCTTGGTCATGGTGAAAAGTGAGATCAAATTTTGAATATTTGATATGTAACAAAGAAGGAATTTATTTGCGCATGCGTAACCTCTAAGAACTTCAAATAATATTAGTCGTCTGCAAAGATTTTGAAAATGGACTCTTACAAACACACTGTACTGGAAAAAATAACTGCCAGATGCCACCTTGACCCCATTTAGGGCTGTATTTTATGGGATGGTTGCTCTAGGGGGCATTAGGGGGTAAATATGGGGAAAGTAAAGCAAAATGTCCCCCAGAGTGGCAATCCGAGACCCATTGTGTTCATCGTGTTGTTTTTCAGTTTCATTTTTACATTAATTTGCATTAGTTTCAACAATTCTCTCATTAATGTTCATAATGCCTTGTGTTGTAATCCTGAATATTTAGTTTAAGAACCTGTAATTGACAATAATGCCCCGCAAAGGTCGTGTCCGCACTGGCCGATGCTTTGGCCATGATGACCGTCCGACCTGCCTACTTTGAATAAAACCAATTTTCCTAATTTCAAAGTTAACAGATCCTATTTAGTTCATACGTTATTTTGTTATTGTAGTTCAGTCAGGCTTTCAGCTGAAAAAAACATGAAATGCATGCATAAAACACTTTAGCCGCTCACGCCAACCTAGACCCGACCAAATGGAGATAGCGGCATCAAAATTTAAATCACCATCACAGTTTGGTTTAATTTGAGTATGTTTTTTAAATGCAGTGTTGAAAGAACCAGGACCTCAGCCGGAACCATCAACTCATTGGTATACAAGTCTGGGTGAAGTGACGAGTCATCAAAACTACTTTACTTGTCAACTACACTGGAACGTTGGGGCGGGGCCGTAAAGCTGACACAGTCGTGTCCGTGCCATCGGTATTTTGTAAGGTTAGTACATGATTATTGTCATGTATTCTACTATCTAATGTTTTCTTTTCCAGCCTGGCATTCTTCTTATCAACACCAGTAGGAAAAGCAAGAGTTGAACCCTGGTTGGGACTCTCAAACCCGTTTAAGAACTGAACTGTTCGCACATGAGCTCGACAATTAGAAGCCGGCATAGCGACTAGCCTTATCGCAGTAAATAAAACTTAGTAAACTATTGTATATGTACACTCATTGTATCTAAGTTACACTAGTAATCACAATATTGAGTAAATATACACAGAAAACCTTTTTATTTTCACAGATTACTCAACAGAGAGTACCTGGAACAGATTGAAGATTGCAGGCGGCTGACCTCACCCACAGGCTCAGGTGTGACAGAAGACTGTTAATTAATATCTGGCATTGACATTTTGGGGTCAAATTCTTTTTTTGTTGTGTGACAGGAGGTCAAATCTGTTGATTGTTATGTAAACAAACCCTTTTCTGGGGTCAAATGGCATCTGAAATGCTACATTTATATGGATTTTACCCCCAAAAATGCAGAAACTGAAAAAAAAAATTTGTTCAAAACTGACTAAAAACCTATTCTGTAACATTTAGAATGCCAATGAAGATTGTTTTCACTTCTGACTTCATATATTGTATCTGCTATGCCCATTAAAACTCAAACTTATGCTTAATTCTGAGTTAAAATCATGGTTTCCAGACGTACCCAAGTACATTTTTTTCCGTCTAAATTTTTGCTTCAAAACACCATTATATGTGACATTTTCAATTTTATTTTTTTCCAATAAATCTTTAAACCAGTGTAATAGGACTTCATGTTCTTTCTCGAAATAGATCAGATTGATGAAAATTGTGGTTTTTATTCAAATTTGAAAGGGTTGGGTTCTCTTAAAGGTCTAATTACCCCAAAACGGAAGTCACATCCTCAGGGTTACATGCTGTCAGTTAGATAATAAGCACATATGGCTGAGTGCAGGATGCATATAATTTGTAAAATACAGTTTAAATGATATATTTTGGTATCATTTTAAAGGTATATATGTAAGCAATAAGAAAAAAGGCTGTTTTGTGCACTACTTTTATGTCTAGTGGTTCCCAGCTTCATAACTTTTGGCCCATGTATTCATGCGCAAAATGGCAGCCTCCATGCCCGTCAAAACCGGTGTGTTTTTTCTAAGGTAAATAAATATGTTGAGTTACAACGCATAGAATTTTTTGACATGCTGTTTTTTCAAAAGGTTAAGTCCTCATCTTTCCAGCCATGTATGGTGATATATTGGAAAGTAGCTTGGTCATGGTGAAAAGTGAGATTAAATTTTGAATATTTGATATGTAACAAAGAAGGAATTTATTTGCGCATGCGTAACCTTTATGCGCATCATTTCTGCGCATAAAACAGTTCTTCGGACAAGGCAGCAGTCAAAAATGTTTCACACCTCGATTAAAACATGTATAGATGGGAACAGTTGAAAATATTGAGTAATCATTTATATAGAGTTACGTAATAATATATATAATTACCAACTTTACTATATTAATGATAATTAAGCGTTTTTTAACTGTTTACCACTTTGCTAGAACAAGCTTCTTCCAACAGGAAACATTTTGTGATGATTAATGGTTTTGTTTCCTTATGTTGCCGTCGTTATTATTCAAAGGGAGCAACCTGCGCAGAACGTTGCGCAATGTTACTTTAAAGTAACACTGACTGTTACAAGCAGCTAGTACTCAGAATAATTATTGTTCTATTTTGAGTTGTGTCATTCACAACTATCATTATAACAGATTTCTTGGAAAATAAAACAATTCAATATTGTTTTTATTTATTATTAGAAGTAGGTAATAAAATATATATTTCATTGTCATTTTGGAACACTCAAATTGTTCAACAGTTCAAAATATGCCCCCACTACTTCAGGAAAACAGTTTGACTGTTCTCAAATGCCGAAACAAATTATGTATATTGTTTCCAACCATGTTTACATTGCAAGCTTTTAGTACTGACAGTGGAACAATACGGTACATACGTATTATTTCAATAGCACTGTATATATGAGTTCATTGAAATAAAAATAAACTATTTGGAATTATATATTGTTCCCATCAATGTTTTCATTGCATGTTTATACTACTTGCTCTGGGTCGAGTGAAAAGATAACATTTGGTCCTTTCACGCTGCATTTAATATGAACTACTTTTCACTTTGTTGCGATTTGTTTCTTTGAAAAGTATGTGAATGACCTTATCGCCAGTGTATACATCGGCCGATTTAAAGAGCAGAAAACACAAACTAAAATTCAAATGATACACAATTAAGCGTCAACGACGCAGAAAGTATGGCACTATTTTCCCACCACAACACTGAGGGACAATTTTGGCATAATTTATGACTTCACATTTATGACGTCATAATGACCAACAAATAATGACGTTTCAACACATCTCACGCATTTCTTTATTTATCGTCCAAAAGAATGAAATACAAAGTTTTTTATTTTATTTTAGTGTAAGATCGTATTTTATGTCATTTGTGATAATAGAAACTGATATTTTTACACATGGCTCCGCCATTCATGAAAATATGTTGTATATGACCACTCATGAAATAAATTACTATCTTACACTGAAACCAACAAATATTTTCCATATCCTGACTTCAAAGTATGAGTGATAGCTGCAAATGGTATAAGAAATGTAGTCCACACGTGACTTTAGGGCTATTTCTAGCACAAGCAGGAATTCATGTATACTATGGCAAGCTTTAGTATCGGGAGAGAGCGGACATTTCTTTAGTTGGATTAGATAACTCACACCTTCAAAATCGCGCTCTTAAATGAAAGCTGCCCACGCTTTTCAACGTTTATCAATTTCATTCATGTCGATATTACTACTCATACTAATGTTTCAGCGCCCGCGAAAGTGTCTTTGTACCGTCAATACGCCACTGTAAGCAATATTAAATACAAATAACGTCATGTTGTGAAACCTTTTTATTTATAACGTTTTTTTTATAACTTAACATGTCTAAGAAGCAAACTATTTTCCTGCATTAGCATTAATACATGTACTTATACAAGCAATGAATGTTGACGTTATAACGTTCAAAATATTAAATTCAAATAATGTGAATACTTCCTAAATAAACCAAACAAAACATATGCAAAAGAAAACAAAACTTTATTGATAAAAGAAGTTACAAGGCTGAGATAATATTAGTGGCCGAAAATATTGAATATGAAAAAACAAAACAAAAAAACAACATTAACAACAACACAACAACAACAAAAAAAAAAAAAAGAACAACGAAAAAACAACAAAAAGAGAAAGGTACAGAGAACGCTATCAGTGTCCCAATTCATATAAATTATGTTTCAATTCCTAGACAATGGCACGTATTTACCATTCCATTCTTCGATTTGAGAGGTGAGGAATACATAATATTATTGAAACTGTTATATTCGAAGAATCTGTTAATTTGCATCTAACTTGATTTTCAACAACACCTATGTCAGCATTCTTCATTCAGAATAATTTGTTAGTGATAGAAGTGACTGTTGTACTCAGTACATTTGTACAAAAGTGTTTTTGTTTCATAGTCTCTGTTTGTTGTGCGGCCTTAAGTCTAAGAATCGGTTGGTTAACTATAAGCCAGGGACCTTTATCTGAAAGCAACCTTAAGGCTTTTTTTCTCCTAACAGTATCTTAGTGTCACCATAGCGGATATTGCGATTATCTCAAATAACCCGTATCTTACGAGACCTTAAAAGACCTCGTAAACCGTACCTTATGTTATGCGCACAAAATCGGGGTCTTAGTGACATCGTAAGTTTTGTTTGGC
Source organism: Congeria kusceri (assembly GCA_027627225.1). Taxonomy (NCBI): domain Eukaryota; kingdom Metazoa; phylum Mollusca; class Bivalvia; order Myida; family Dreissenidae; genus Congeria; species Congeria kusceri. The sequence goes on along the minus strand of CM051040.1, from coordinate 8,445,100 downwards.
AACAAATCTGAGATAAATGTAAGTAAATTATATTGAAAAATATGTTTTATATCTTGCTTCATGTATTCACAGTACCACGTTTTATCATATAGACAATTCCTGTATACTTTCCATTGGTATTTGACCTCTTATATTTCATAATTAAATCAACGAACCTCAAGATTTCAAAGCCTCTAATTTTGCTACATTTTTATGTAAAATCGTCCATCTTACATCGCCAATGGCAGCTTATTTGTACAATGACCCTATTTTATATGAAAATAAAACTTTTAAGAGTGTTTAAATAAATATAAACCGAGCGTACTTACATTGCTTACATTATTTTTTTACATTTTAGGGCCTGGCCATGGCGTTTATTTACATACGGAACAGAAATCGTCGGCGTATGGTTGACCGAATGGTGAGAGATAGAACAAACCCTTTAGACTATATGGACGAAACAGAATTAACAAGCAAATATCGGCTTGATAGACAAACTATCTACGAAATATGTCGAATACTAGATGAAGACTTACGAAGACCAACCTATCGAAATCAATCGCTTCCTACTTCACTTCAGGTCGTCATTGCGTTGCGGTTTTACGCAACTGGTAGCTTTCAGTCACCGTTAGCTGACATACATGGCATTGGACTTATGTCGGTGTCGAGAAGTGTCCACAGTGTATCTTTTGAATTAACTCGCAGAATTCGTGACTATATCAAATTCCCTACAACACGAGCGTCGCAGACAGAAATTAAACAAATATTTCACAATATACATGGTTTTCCAAACGTGATTGGAGCCATTGACGGAACATTTATACCTATAATCGCCCCTGCGGTAGATGAGCATCTGTATGTAACAAGGAAAGGTTTCCATGCGCTTAATGTACAGTGCATATGTGACGCTAACAACATGTTTTTGAACATTGTGGCACGATGGCCGGGTTCAACTCACGACGCATTCATATGGAGTAATTCTTCTGTTGCAACGTATCTACGAAATGAACACTTACTGAACGCGTGGCTTCTTGGAGACAGTGCATACCCCCTGCAGCCCAATCTGTTAACTCCTTTATCAAGACCGGACACGGAAGCGGATCGACTATATAATGTTGCTCACAAGAAAACGCGTTGCGTGATTGAACGAACATATGGTATATGGAAAAATCGTTTCCGGTGCTTACATAAATCGGGTGGACACCTTATGTACACACCAGAGAAGTGTGTATATATTGTTTGTGCCACTGCTGTGTTGCACAACATTTGTGTATCGAGAAGGATCCCACTTATCGGCGACGAAAATGGACCATCTGATGATAGCGATGACGATAGCATAGACCAACAGCCTTTCGTGGATGATGTTCGGAGTGGGCGTCAAACCCGCGATAGACTTATCGGCGATGTGTTCGCCATTAATTAAATATCCCGGGGTGTTAGGATGACATTCGGTACTATAAGATTATGCAAGTGTTGCGAAAGTCTTTTAAACTTATATGTCTGTGTAAAATATCCCAGAGAAATTTTAGCAAATACAGGTTCAATCGTGTACCTGCACAATATTTATACATAGCATTAGTACAAACAACACCTGATCAAAGGAAAAGATGTTGAACGTATTCATAAAGTTTATTTGTAAGTTAGGGGTTACAAAATGTAAGCTTCTTTAAATAATAAATGGACACCATTTGCTCTTTGTTTTATGCATGGTTTCTTAAATCAGTTTACAATAGATTTTATAAAAACAGATTTTTGTAGTAAATTTATGTAACGTGATATAATGTAGACATATACGTATATATTAGAAAATATTACATGTAAGTGGCAGCATGTACCAAATACATACATATTGTACCAAATACATACATATTCTAGTTGATATAGTAATAACCCCAGTCCAATTGCACGACAATCTGTGTGGTGTGATTTTACATAAATTATACAAGGCGAAAATTTCAAAATGTTATGACCAAAACAAGCAAACGAAAATTAAGTTAACAACATTATCAATTATGACGATGATTATTTTTGCAAAGAACATAAAGTAAACAGAAACATCGGAGAAAACAGCACCAAAACAGTGTAATTCTTCTCAAAAAAATCAAATGGGAAACTATTTATTCATATGATTTCAAACAGTTATTTACTGCATACAAGTTCCATGGAATAACGAATTTCGTAAATTAAGGCTCATGGCAGAGTGCCGTCTTATACGGGCAAAATTTCAAACGTTACTGATTACAAAGAAAACCGATTAGTTTGATTTTACACGACGATCTCAGTTTTACCAAATTGCACTGCAATATTGTCAAACACGGAAGTAGCGTAGCCTAGTATATTTCAACAACGCCGACGGAACTTGATCAATCATGTTGCAATGGAAACATATTTTGCCGCAATATGTGTTGAAAACCTCTGCCCATCTACATGCGTCTGTGATGTCCATTGTAACATGCACATACTTTAAGCACGGCGAACAGCGCAGAATGTATAACATATCATCTGCTGAAACAGCAGCAGTATTATTAAACGACAAAGTTTGCATGTTGCGACAAAAATACGCCAGAAACAACTGGTCTTCCATAGAAAATGCCAGGTTGGCAGTAAATGAGGTCACGTGCTTCAGAATGCATTTAACAGACAATGCTACTTGTGTCGCCCGATGTTTTGTCTCACCGTACAATGTGAAGATTTTTAGTTTGTGTAAGACATCTAAACAGTCCAAAGAATTAACGTGTTCAATGTTCACAGTTAGGCTTATAAGGTTTCTCATCATTTTGATAATGCCACTATAATCGTTCATTGTATCGGATGGTTGCATCAACCTAACGTGCCGAAATCCTCTCCACAAATACGGCGAAGTAACGGTGGTATTCCAAGCGGTGCACACAAAACGGCATCTGTCAAGTAGGTCCTCAACTGGCAAGTGGGTGAACACGTGTATTAACAACGGCGAATTCTGAAATGAATAAAACATTTTAGTGTACGAGTAACAATAATCATTATCAAGTACAGTAATAATAATCGTCGGCGTCATCCTAGTCCGTATCATCATGAGTAAACAACAACAACAACAACAATAATAATAATAATAATAATAATAATAATAATAATAACAATAATAATAATAACAATAATAATAAAATAATAATAATAACAATTGAAATTAAATAATAATTACAATCATCATCATCGTCGTAGTCGTAGTCGTCTTAGTCGTAGTCGTCATCATCTTTATCGTCATCGTCATAATCGTCATCAAAATCCGTATCTTTATAATTGTTTATAATACAAAATATAATAACATTAACAGAGTGAAAAACATAAATAGATTATTCACATTGGTTCAGTGGTGTTGGCTCCGAGATTTTACCGTCTTAAAGATGAAAACGTGTTGTGCCCAAAGAAAACTCATCTGAATTTGTATTGCTTATTGCATTTGCAAGGAAGCCGAAAGATGAATTCCCCAAGCCGACATCTGAAGCAACATGCGGCGCTCCTGCATTTCCGGAACAGCCTCTGTGGCGCTCTGTCAGTATCTGTAGAATTCTGCTTTCGGTTTCCAACCGTTTCTGTTCAAAGCCCAGTCGTTGTTTTTCTATTTCAAGACGTTCTTTTTCAACTTGGAGCCTTTCTTGTTCTAAAGATATCATAATATTATCGGTGGTAAATGCTGTCTCATCCGATGGTGACCTAGTTTCCGCAATCTTCCTCTTTTTAGGGGGAATCATTTACAGTTTTCTGACAGGAGTGGCATCTGATAATTTTGAAGCTGCCCGAGGAACTGGCAGCTCAATAGATATGAACCCCTCCGGTTCAGTAGAAAACACCTCGTCACGATCCTCATGACAATTTGGAACAGGTGTTCGAGTTTCGTGACAGTATAATGTGTCCTCGGCATCCGAACCAATACACTCTGAATCCACTCCATAGTCAAGACCATTCAATGCAGTGGTTCCTATGATAGAAACTACCTTCTCCTGTAAAGAAGATAAAGACGGGCCATCTACAGTACCCCCGCCAGTCTTATTTACAGATACTTTCAATTGTGACGCCCTGTTTTTAATACTCGACGACCAGTCCGTCCATTTCTTTCGGATTTCGTCAGGTGTTCTCACTGTTGATGACACTGAGTTAATACTTTGACATATCTCGTTCTTCTTCTCATTACTAACCGTATCGCTAAACTTTGAAACAAGTAATGATCTTTTATTCATTACCTGCTCGGTAAGAACTGTCAGCTCCTCGTGGTTGAAGTTCGGCCTCCGAGCACGTTTTTTAGCCTCCATCACAGCTTAGATATGTTTACAATAATCTGTGTTTGTAATTTACGTACTTAAACGCTGGAATATGCGTCCTTTGTTACTGTGTATTACGTTACGAGATCGCAAGATAAGGTTATTTTTACGAGAGAACTAAGGTGAGCTTTCGGGTAATGAAATAGCGGTATCGTAGCGGTCTCTTAACGGTCTCGTATTTTTCACCTCAACTTAAGTTAAGGTTATTGTTTCAGATAAAGGCCCCAGGGACCTTTATCTGAAAGCAACCTTAAGGCTTTTTTTCTCCTAACAGTATCTTAGTGTCACCATAGCGGATATTGCGATTATCTCAAATAACCCGTATCTTACGAGACCTTAAAAGACCTCGTAAACCGTACCTTATGTTATGCGCACAAAATCGGGGTCTTAGTGACATCGTAAGTTTTGTTTGGCAACAAATCTGAGATAAATGTAAGTAAATTATATTGAAAAATATGTTTTATATCTTGCTTCATGTATTCACAGTACCACGTTTTATCATATAGACAATTCCTGTATACTTTCCATTGGTATTTGACCTCTTATATTTCATAATTAAATCAACGAACCTCAAGATTTCAAAGCCTCTAATTTTGCTACATTTTTATGTAAAATCGTCCATCTTACATCGCCAATGGCAGCTTATTTGTACAATGACCCTATTTTATATGAAAATAAAACTTTTAAGAGTGTTTAAATAAATATAAACCGAGCGTACTTACATTGCTTACATTATTTTTTTACATTTTAGGGCCTGGCCATGGCGTTTATTTACATACGGAACAGAAATCGTCGGCGTATGGTTGACCGAGTGGTGAGAGATAGAACAAACCCTTTAGACTATATGGACGAAACAGAATTAACAAGCAAATATCGGCTTGATAGACAAACTATCTACGAAATATGTCGAATACTAGATGAAGACTTACGAAGACCAACCTATCGAAATCAATCGCTTCCTACTTCACTTCAGGTCGTCATTGCGTTGCGGTTTTACGCAACTGGTAGCTTTCAGTCACCGTTAGCTGACATACATGGCATTGGACTTATGTCGGTGTCGAGAAGTGTCCACAGTGTATCTTTTGAATTAACTCGCAGAATTCGTGACTATATCAAATTCCCTACAACACGAGCGTCGCAGACAGAAATTAAACAAATATTTCACAATATACATGGTTTTCCAAACGTGATTGGAGCCATTGACGGAACATTTATACCTATAATCGCCCCTGCGGTAGATGAGCATCTGTATGTAACAAGGAAAGGTTTCCATGCGCTTAATGTACAGTGCATATGTGACGCTAACAACATGTTTTTGAACATTGTGGCACGATGGCCGGGTTCAACTCACGACGCATTCATATGGAGTAATTCTTCTGTTGCAACGTATCTACGAAATGAACACTTACTGAACGCGTGGCTTCTTGGAGACAGTGCATACCCCCTGCAGCCCAATCTGTTAACTCCTTTATCAAGACCGGACACGGAAGCGGATCGACTATATAATGTTGCTCACAAGAAAACGCGTTGCGTGATTGAACGAACATATGGTATATGGAAAAATCGTTTCCGGTGCTTACATAAATCGGGTGGACACCTTATGTACACACCAGAGAAGTGTGTATATATTGTTTGTGCCACTGCTGTGTTGCACAACATTTGTGTATCGAGAAGGATCCCACTTATCGGCGACGAAAATGGACCATCTGATGATAGCGATGACGATAGCATAGACCAACAGCCTTTCGTGGATGATGTTCGGAGTGGGCGTCAAACCCGCGATAGACTTATCGGCGATGTGTTCGCCATTAATTAAATATCCCGGGGTGTTAGGATGACATTCGGTACTATAAGATTATGCAAGTGTTGCGAAAGTCTTTTAAACTTATATGTCTGTGTAAAATATCCCAGAGAAATTTTAGCAAATACAGGTTCAATCGTGTACCTGCACAATATTTATACATAGCATTAGTACAAACAACACCTGATCAAAGGAAAAGATGTTGAACGTATTCATAAAGTTTATTTGTAAGTTAGGGGTTACAAAATGTAAGCTTCTTTAAATAATAAATGGACACCATTTGCTCTTTGTTTTATGCATGGTTTCTTAAATCAGTTTACAATAGATTTTATAAAAACAGATTTTTGTAGTAAATTTATGTAACGTGATATAATGTAGACATATACGTATATATTAGAAAATATTACATGTAAGTGGCAGCATGTACCAAATACATACATATTGTACCAAATACATACATATTCTAGTTGATATAGTAATAACCCCAGTCCAATTGCACGACAATCTGTGTGGTGTGATTTTACATAAATTATACAAGGCGAAAATTTCAAAATGTTATGACCAAAACAAGCAAACGAAAATTAAGTTAACAACATTATCAATTATGACGATGATTATTTTTGCAAAGAACATAAAGTAAACAGAAACATCGGAGAAAACAGCACCAAAACAGTGTAATTCTTCTCAAAAAAATCAAATGGGAAACTATTTATTCATATGATTTCAAACAGTTATTTACTGCATACAAGTTCCATGGAATAACGAATTTCGTAAATTAAGGCTCATGGCAGAGTGCCGTCTTATACGGGCAAAATTTCAAACGTTACTGATTACAAAGAAAACCGATTAGTTTGATTTTACACGACGATCTCAGTTTTACCAAATTGCACTGCAATATTGTCAAACACGGAAGTAGCGTAGCCTAGTATATTTCAACAACGCCGACGGAACTTGATCAATCATGTTGCAATGGAAACATATTTTGCCGCAATATGTGTTGAAAACCTCTGCCCATCTACATGCGTCTGTGATGTCCATTGTAACATGCACATACTTTAAGCACGGCGAACAGCGCAGAATGTATAACATATCATCTGCTGAAACAGCAGCAGTATTATTAAACGACAAAGTTTGCATGTTGCGACAAAAATACGCCAGAAACAACTGGTCTTCCATAGAAAATGCCAGGTTGGCAGTAAATGAGGTCACGTGCTTCAGAATGCATTTAACAGACAATGCTACTTGTGTCGCCCGATGTTTTGTCTCACCGTACAATGTGAAGATTTTTAGTTTGTGTAAGACATCTAAACAGTCCAAAGAATTAACGTGTTCAATGTTCACAGTTAGGCTTATAAGGTTTCTCATCATTTTGATAATGCCACTATAATCGTTCATTGTATCGGATGGTTGCATCAACCTAACGTGCCGAAATCCTCTCCACAAATACGGCGAAGTAACGGTGGTATTCCAAGCGGTGCACACAAAACGGCATCTGTCAAGTAGGTCCTCAACTGGCAAGTGGGTGAACACGTGTATTAACAACGGCGAATTCTGAAATGAATAAAACATTTTAGTGTACGAGTAACAATAATCATTATCAAGTACAGTAATAATAATCGTCGGCGTCATCCTAGTCCGTATCATCATGAGTAAACAACAACAACAACAACAATAATAATAATAATAATAATAATAATAATAATAATAACAATAATAATAATAACAATAATAATAAAATAATAATAATAACAATTGAAATTAAATAATAATTACAATCATCATCATCGTCGTAGTCGTAGTCGTCTTAGTCGTAGTCGTCATCATCTTTATCGTCATCGTCATAATCGTCATCAAAATCCGTATCTTTATAATTGTTTATAATACAAAATATAATAACATTAACAGAGTGAAAAACATAAATAGATTATTCACATTGGTTCAGTGGTGTTGGCTCCGAGATTTTACCGTCTTAAAGATGAAAACGTGTTGTGCCCAAAGAAAACTCATCTGAATTTGTATTGCTTATTGCATTTGCAAGGAAGCCGAAAGATGAATTCCCCAAGCCGACATCTGAAGCAACATGCGGCGCTCCTGCATTTCCGGAACAGCCTCTGTGGCGCTCTGTCAGTATCTGTAGAATTCTGCTTTCGGTTTCCAACCGTTTCTGTTCAAAGCCCAGTCGTTGTTTTTCTATTTCAAGACGTTCTTTTTCAACTTGGAGCCTTTCTTGTTCTAAAGATATCATAATATTATCGGTGGTAAATGCTGTCTCATCCGATGGTGACCTAGTTTCCGCAATCTTCCTCTTTTTAGGGGGAATCATTTGCAGTTTTCTGACAGGAGTGGCATCTGATAATTTTGAAGCTGCCCGAGGAACTGGCAGCTCAATAGATATGAACCCCTCCGGTTCAGTAGAAAACACCTCGTCACGATCCTCATGACAATTTGGAACAGGTGTTCGAGTTTCGTGACAGTATAATGGGTCCTCGGCATCCGAACCAATACACTCTGAATCCACTCCATAGTCAAGACCATTCAATGCAGTGGTTCCTATGATAGAAACTACCTTCTCCTGTAAAGAAGATAAAGACGGGCCATCTACAGTACCCCCGCCAGTCTTATTTACAGATACTTTCAATTGTGACGCCCTGTTTTTAATACTCGACGACCAGTCCGTCCATTTCTTTCGGATTTCGTCAGGTGTTCTCACTGTTGATGACACTGAGTTAATACTTTGACATATCTCGTTCTTCTTCTCATTACTAACCGTATCGCTAAACTTTGAAACAAGTAATGATCTTTTATTCATTACCTGCTCGGTAAGAACTGTCAGCTCCTCGTGGTTGAAGTTCGGCCTCCGAGCACGTTTTTTAGCCTCCATCACAGCTTAGATATGTTTACAATAATCTGTGTTTGTAATTTACGTACTTAAACGCTGGAATATGCGTCCTTTGTTACTGTGTATTACGTTACAAGATCGCAAGATAAGGTTATTTTTACGAGAGAACTAAGGTGAGCTTTCGGGTAATGAAATAGCGGTATCGTAGCGGTCTCTTAACGGTCTCGTATTTTTCACCTCAACTTAAGTTAAGGTTATTGTTTCAGATAAAGGCCCCAGGGACCTTTATCTGAAAGCAACCTTAAGGCTTTTTTTCTCGTAACAGTATCTTAGTGTCACCATAGCGGATATTGCGATTATCTCAAATAACCCGTATCTTACGAGACCTTAAAAGACCTCGTAAACCGTACCTTATGTTATGCGCACAAAATCGGGGTCTTAGTGACATCGTAAGTTTTGTTTGGCAACAAATCTGAGATAAATGTAAGTAAATTATATTGAAAAATATGTTTTATATCTTGCTTCATGTATTCACAGTACCACGTTTTATCATATAGACAATTCCTGTATACTTTCCATTGGTATTTGACCTCTTATATTTCATAATTAAATCAACGAACCTCAAGATTTCAAAGCCTCTAATTTTGCTACATTTTTATGTAAAATCGTCCATCTTACATCGCCAATGGCAGCTTATTTGTACAATGACCCTATTTTATATGAAAATAAAACTTTTAAGAGTGTTTAAATAAATATAAACCGAGCGTACTTACATTGCTTACATTATTTTTTTACATTTTAGGGCCTGGCCATGGCGTTTATTTACATACGGAACAGAAATCGTCGGCGTATGGTTGACCGAGTGGTGAGAGATAGAACAAACCCTTTAGACTATATGGACGAAACAGAATTAACAAGCAAATATCGGCTTGATAGACAAACTATCTACGAAATATGTCGAATACTAGATGAAGACTTACGAAGACCAACCTATCGAAATCAATCGCTTCCTACTTCACTTCAGGTCGTCATTGCGTTGCGGTTTTACGCAACTGGTAGCTTTCAGTCACCGTTAGCTGACATACATGGCATTGGACTTATGTCGGTGTCGAGAAGTGTCCACAGTGTATCTTTTGAATTAACTCGCAGAATTCGTGACTATATCAAATTCCCTACAACACGAGCGTCGCAGACAGAAATTAAACAAATATTTCACAATATACATGGTTTTCCAAACGTGATTGGAGCCATTGACGGAACATTTATACCTATAATCGCCCCTGCGGTAGATGAGCATCTGTATGTAACAAGGAAAGGTTTCCATGCGCTTAATGTACAGTGCATATGTGACGCTAACAACATGTTTTTGAACATTGTGGCACGATGGCCGGGTTCAACTCACGACGCATTCATATGGAGTAATTCTTCTGTTGCAACGTATCTACGAAATGAACACTTACTGAACGCGTGGCTTCTTGGAGACAGTGCATACCCCCTGCAGCCCAATCTGTTAACTCCTTTATCAAGACCGGACACGGAAGCGGATCGACTATATAATGTTGCTCACAAGAAAACGCGTTGCGTGATTGAACGAACATATGGTATATGGAAAAATCGTTTCCGGTGCTTACATAAATCGGGTGGACACCTTATGTACACACCAGAGAAGTGTGTATATATTGTTTGTGCCACTGCTGTGTTGCACAACATTTGTGTATCGAGAAGGATCCCACTTATCGGCGACGAAAATGGACCATCTGATGATAGCGATGACGATAGCATAGACCAACAGCCTTTCGTGGATGATGTTCGGAGTGGGCGTCAAACCCGCGATAGACTTATCGGCGATGTGTTCGCCATTAATTAAATATCCCGGGGTGTTAGGATGACATTCGGTACTATAAGATTATGCAAGTGTTGCGAAAGTCTTTTAAACTTATATGTCTGTGTAAAATATCCCAGAGAAATTTTAGAAAATACAGGTTCAATCGTGTACCTGCACAATATTTATACATAGCATTAGTACAAACAACACCTGATCAAAGGAAAAGATGTTGAACGTATTCATAAAGTTTATTTGTAAGTTAGGGGTTACAAAATGTAAGCTTCTTTAAATAATAAATGGACACCATTTGCTCTTTGTTTTATGCATGGTTTCTTAAATCAGTTTACAATAGATTTTATAAAAACAGATTTTTGTAGTAAATTTATGTAACGTGATATAATGTAGACATATACGTATATATTAGAAAATATTACATGTAAGTGGCAGCATGTACCAAATACATACATATTGTACCAAATACATACATATTCTAGTTGATATAGTAATAACCCCAGTCCAATTGCACGACAATCTGTGTGGTGTGATTTTACATAAATTATACAAGGCGAAAATTTCAAAATGTTATGACCAAAACAAGCAAACGAAAATTAAGTTAACAACATTATCAATTATGACGATGATTATTTTTGCAAAGAACATAAAGTAAACAGAAACATCGGAGAAAACAGCACCAAAACAGTGTAATTCTTCTCAAAAAAATCAAATGGGAAACTATTTATTCATATGATTTCAAACAGTTATTTACTGCATACAAGTTCCATGGAATAACGAATTTCGTAAATTAAGGCTCATGGCAGAGTGCCGTCTTATACGGGCAAAATTTCAAACGTTACTGATTACAAAGAAAACCGATTAGTTTGATTTTACACGACGATCTCAGTTTTACCAAATTGCACTGCAATATTGTCAAACACGGAAGTAGCGTAGCCTAGTATATTTCAACAACGCCGACGGAACTTGATCAATCATGTTGCAATGGAAACATATTTTGCCGCAATATGTGTTGAAAACCTCTGCCCATCTACATGCGTCTGTGATGTCCATTGTAACATGCACATACTTTAAGCACGGCGAACAGCGCAGAATGTATAACATATCATCTGCTGAAACAGCAGCAGTATTATTAAACGACAAAGTTTGCATGTTGCGACAAAAATACGCCAGAAACAACTGGTCTTCCATAGAAAATGCCAGGTTGGCAGTAAATGAGGTCACGTGCTTCAGAATGCATTTAACAGACAATGCTACTTGTGTCGCCCGATGTTTTGTCTCACCGTACAATGTGAAGATTTTTAGTTTGTGTAAGACATCTAAACAGTCCAAAGAATTAACGTGTTCAATGTTCACAGTTAGGCTTATAAGGTTTCTCATCATTTTGATAATGCCACTATAATCGTTCATTGTATCGGATGGTTGCATCAACCTAACGTGCCGAAATCCTCTCCACAAATACGGCGAAGTAACGGTGGTATTCCAAGCGGTGCACACAAAACGGCATCTGTCAAGTAGGTCCTCAACTGGCAAGTGGGTGAACACGTGTATTAACAACGGCGAATTCTGAAATGAATAAAACATTTTAGTGTACGAGTAACAATAATCATTATCAAGTACAGTAATAATAATCGTCGGCGTCATCCTAGTCCGTATCATCATGAGTAAACAACAACAACAACAACAACAATAATAATAATAATAATAATAATAATAATAACAATAATAATAATAACAATAATAATAAAATAATAATAATAACAATTGAAATTAAATAATAATTACAATCATCATCATCGTCGTAGTCGTAGTCGTCTTAGTCGTAGTCGTCATCATCTTTATCGTCATCGTCATAATCGTCATCAAAATCCGTATCTTTATAATTGTTTATAATACAAAATATAATAACATTAACAGAGTGAAAAACATAAATAGATTATTCACATTGGTTCAGTGGTGTTGGCTCCGAGATTTTACCGTCTTAAAGATGAAAACGTGTTGTGCCCAAAGAAAACTCATCTGAATTTGTATTGCTTATTGCATTTGCAAGGAAGCCGAAAGATGAATTCCCCAAGCCGACATCTGAAGCAACATGCGGCGCTCCTGCATTTCCGGAACAGCCTCTGTGGCGCTCTGTCAGTATCTGTAGAATTCTGCTTTCGGTTTCCAACCGTTTCTGTTCAAAGCCCAGTCGTTGTTTTTCTATTTCAAGACGTTCTTTTTCAACTTGGAGCCTTTCTTGTTCTAAAGATATCATAATATTATCGGTGGTAAATGCTGTCTCATCCGATGGTGACCTAGTTTCCGCAATCTTCCTCTTTTTAGGGGGAATCATTTGCAGTTTTCTGACAGGAGTGGCATCTGATAATTTTGAAGCTGCCCGAGGAACTGGCAGCTCAATAGATATGAACCCCTCCGGTTCAGTAGAAAACACCTCGTCACGATCCTCATGACAATTTGGAACAGGTGTTCGAGTTTCGTGACAGTATAATGGGTCCTCGGCATCCGAACCAATACACTCTGAATCCACTCCATAGTCAAGACCATTCAATGCAGTGGTTCCTATGATAGAAACTACCTTCTCCTGTAAAGAAGATAAAGACGGGCCATCTACAGTACCCCCGCCAGTCTTATTTACAGATACTTTCAATTGTGACGCCCTGTTTTTAATACTCGACGACCAGTCCGTCCATTTCTTTCGGATTTCGTCAGGTGTTCTCACTGTTGATGACACTGAGTTAATACTTTGACATATCTCGTTCTTCTTCTCATTACTAACCGTATCGCTAAACTTTGAAACAAGTAATGATCTTTTATTCATTACCTGCTCGGTAAGAACTGTCAGCTCCTCGTGGTTGAAGTTCGGCCTCCGAGCACGTTTTTTAGCCTCCATCACAGCTTAGATATGTTTACAATAATCTGTGTTTGTAATTTACGTACTTAAACGCTGGAATATGCGTCCTTTGTTACTGTGTATTACGTTACGAGATCGCAAGATAAGGTTATTTTTACGAGAGAACTAAGGTGAGCTTTCGGGTAATGAAATAGCGGTATCGTAGCGGTCTCTTAACGGTCTCGTATTTTTCACCTCAACTTAAGTTAAGGTTATTGTTTCAGATAAAGGCCCCAGGGCTGGTATTTATAAAGAATCTTAGTCAAAACTTTAGAAAAATCTTTAAATTGTCAATTTTAATTATATGATTTTCTGACAAAGTAATGCATTTCTGGAAGATTTTTACACATTATTACAATATAATTCAAAGTGTATAAATATCTAGCATTAGTCATGCCAATGTTCCGAAGCATAGTGTTTAAACAACAAATTCTAATTTTGACTTGTGTTCAACTTAAGTTAAGAATGGCTTAAGAATCTTAATAAATATGGGCCCGGGTGCTAATTCCTACATTCTATTTTCTTCGCTCTTAAGTCTAAGAATCGGTTTGTGAAATATTGGCTAGGTGCTCATTCCCATATTCTATTTTCTTAGATCTTAAGTAGTCTAAGAATCTGTTTGTGAAATATTGGCTAGGTGCTTATTCCCACATCCTTTTTTCTTAGCTCTTAAGTAGTCTAAGAAACGGTTTGTGAAATATTGGCTAGGTGCTCATTCTCACATCCTATTTTCTTATCTGTTTGTGAAATATTGGCTAGGTGTTTATTCCCACATCCTATTTTCTTAGCTCTTAAGTAGTCTAAGAATCGGTTTGTGAAGTATTGGCTAGGTGCTCATTCCCACATTCTATTTTATTAGGTCTTAAGTCTAAGAATCGGTTTGTGAAATATTGGCTAGGTGCTCATTCCCACATTCTATTTTATTAGCTCTTAAGTCTAAGAATCGGTTTGTGAAATATTGGCTAGGTGCTCATTCCCACATTATATTTGCTTAGCTCTTAAATCTAAGAATCGGTTTGTGAAATATTGGCTAGGTGCTCATTCTTTTTACTTACAGTGTTGCTATATTTCATGCTCATCTTTTGTTTTAGACGTTTCAAGCGTTTTTATATCAGGAACGCCATCAATGTGTACAGGATGCGTAACGCGTCTTATATCCTTACTATTTTATTAAAAGTCCATTCCCAAATTCGAGGCATTATTGCGGGCGTTTAGACTGGTTTGAGTTTACTTGTTAATGTAACAAGTTGAAATGTAAGTAGTATGTAACCGAAGTATTGAAAAAGTTCGAGCTTGTGAGAATAATGTTTTCGTTGGAGCAGTTTGATAATCGAAGATTGTAAGTTGTTGATTCATCTCTGTTAATATGTCATGAATTATGTATTTTGGTAAAGTTATTTATTAATTATAAGGATCTAGAATACTAAAGGAATGTATTAGTTATATTAGTTTGTATGTCGTCATATTCTGACAAACAAGGCCTTGCTTTCTTTTTGTTAAGAGACTACACAGTGCACGAGCTATTCACTAACGTATATTATTGATTAAGCATGTATAGCTAAATAAAGTACACCTAAATTGAACTAATGTGTTTCATGATGTCTTGAAAACTTCCCCAAATTTACATGATGTTTATCTTGCTCCCAAACAATTTACTTCAGTGTCCGTATTTGAAGGCATAGCTTTGCTAGTGAAGTATATAACGGGGAAGCATAATGTACATCACAAACAGTTTCGTTGGGTATCGTAACTGGATTGCCTACTCTTGGTGACATATATCATAGCATACGAGGTCATTGATTCAATGTACATGTCCTGCATGTTATAACATGACACGCTCCGAGTTTCTATTGACATGAAAGACACAAAATCGTTGTTTAATTGCCAATAAACAACGCAAAAACCGAAACTGTGAAATATAGTTCGCATTGCAATTGCAGAATACTCGTATGAAGTCAGGTCATGTAAGAATCGACATATTTAAGCTGTATCGTTGTTTATCTGTAAAGAAACAACGAGTTTTTGTTCTCATGCGTGTATATATGTAGCCACTCGGGCTAACGCCCACGTGGGTTAAACGTTTTTGTTCTGATGCGTGTATATATGTAGCCACTCGGGCTAACGCCCACGTGGGTTAATTTTTACGCATCAGAACACAAAATCGTCATTTTTCAAAAAACAACTAAAAACCGAAAATTATTTCTTAAATAGCACTGTCTTGCAAAACAGTTCAGTTTCAAAATAACATCGTAATACTTATATATTCTTAAGTAAAAACAAGACGGCCATAAGGCCTCTGGTCGCTTATCTGAGAGGCTAAGCCAGTTTCAAGTAAATTGGGCAACAAATGTGGCCTCTAGAGTGTTTACAAGCTTATTCTTTCATTTGGCCTGGTGACCTAGCTTTTTACCCCATATGACCCAGTTTCGAACTCGACCGAAATATCATAAGAACAAATGTTCTGATCAAGTTTCATGTTTATTGGGCAAAAAATGTAGCATCTAGAGTGCTAACCAGCCTCATATGGAATATCAACCGCCACTCTGGTGCGCTAATTGGAAATCCAATAATCCACTGACCCGCATCGGCGATTATATCCGATCATTGCCGAAACCAGGCGTTGTTTTCCGATGTTGTATTGCCTTCAATCGATAGGTGTCATAAAATATAGTCCCTAGGCAAACAGAATATTACTAATAAGTTAAATTACAATGTTACGCCGCGAAAATCGTTCTTTAATAGATGAAATTAAATTGATTTCTCTATTTCTAAGAATAAAAAGATTATACATATGTGCATTAATTGATTAGTACGTTTAATTAAATTAAAGGAATCATGCTTAAGCAAACTGAAGATGCTGGAATCAGCTGAATAAGCTGTGTTTCTAAATAATATATAATTGGTGTCTTAAACGCAGAAAACAGCAACAAGGCACACCAATAGAACTTTATTTAATTGGTTTGTATTTATCTTCAAAATATTTTATAATTGATTGAAAGAAACTCCCAAATCGCAATAAATATAGTTTTAATGAAACAGTCATGTTTTAGTAAAATTCTTCAAAAATGTAGTCATGCGAATTTCCTATTTTACCTGTTAGACATTTCGAAAGGTAATGTTGTATTATATAAAAAGTTGTATATTGTTTCTGTATATTGTTACTGCATATTGTTCAGGTATGATAACGAATAAGTTTCTTCAGTGATTTCAGATGTTTATCAGCAATAGTTTTCATTCCATTAAAAATACAACAAACTTATTTTCTTCGTATTATAGACTTTAGTTAATTAATACGGTAACTTTCTTATTTAAATTAAAAATGGAATACCTTCACAACGGACAAGATTATCCCTGATAACAGTCGGTGTAATCAGATTTTTATGATACTGTCATAAAATCTTATCGGATTCAGTTGATAGTGGGGCGACAGCTGAGCAAGGGTCAAACTATCAGCTTATGATGTTTCTGCAAAAGTTTAAACAGACAACATTGAATAAACATAGTCTTTATTACATAGCAATGAAAAATTCTCCACTCACATGTACTTAATAATATGTTATATTTGTAAAAGTTAGATTATAACCCGTTTATTGTCTGACAATCATATGCTATTTGTTCAATTTATAAGAAAAAAAACCAGCACCAAAATCTACATACATGCAATAAACAACGTTCAAAATAAAAAGCTTCATAAAATACATTATTAAATAGTATAACTTAATACGAATATATTTAGATATATTCGCTCGTTCCATTGAACTAATGTATTTTTGGTTAACTGATGTTTGTTTAAGAAATGTCAAAAACCGGGTATAAAGATTCGAATTATTCTTTATTTAACAACGTAAACATTACTTACACTAAATAATTATTTAAAAGGTTTAGATTTCATTAAATGTTGGTGTGATCTTCTATATATATAACTGGTAAGAAAATCACATTTCAAATACTCTGTTAGGGTAACCCTTAGTTTCCACTTATATGGTCCTTATTGTATTACCCCATAAAACCAGTACCCTCGAGACGAACACAGATCTTTTCAGTTGATCTGGTCATCCCCAGGCAAACACCGTGGAAAATCCCAAAGTTTGGCGGAAACCAGAAAATATAACACTAACTAAATTTAAACGCAAAAAGGACTAAAATAATATTTGTTTATATTCATACAATTTATATACTGTATAATATGCATATTATATTTTGTGAAACCATTTGCACGTAAGAATTTGAGAATACTTTTCAATCAGCGAGGCAAAACGTTCAAAAATATGGTGTAAAAACTAAGCAAAAAATATCGATTTACCCGAAACGTTCATAATTTCTGATTCATGACATTGTACGGCTTACACGTGAAGAAATATGGCTCGGTGGCAATGAGCAAGCATAGAAATATTGCTGCTAAATCACTGTGTGTGTGTGTGCGTGCGTGCGTGCGTGCGCGCGCGCGTGTGTGCGTGTCTGTGTGTGTGTGTGTGCGTGCGTGCGTGCGTGTTTGTGTGTGTGTGTGTGTGTGTGTGTGTCTGTGTGTATGTGTGTGTGTGTCTGTGTGTGTGTGTATTCGCATGTGTTCTATGGACGTCAAGTAAGATGCTTGCCCAAGCCATACCTTTTAAAAAATGTGTCTTGGTTTATATTCATCTAAATGAATTACTGTTTCGGTAGAACTGATCGATATAACCTCGCTTTTTTAATACCGTAAATCAAAGTTTACTAGATCGGATCAATAGTGGGCTCACTGAACTTTCTTTGATATGTTCACGGGTCGAGCCGGTTCTAATAATGGATAATAAATTAACCGGAACATTTATTTCAATAGAGGTCAGCAGGATCAGGTCTTTGTTTTGGCACTATCCAACTGTAAGAATAATAAACAAACAACACTAATATCTTAACACCATGTCAAGTTTTCTTGATAAAATACTTTGATTTAAATAGTATTTTAATTACTGTTTCGAAACTTTATTTGAACGCCTCATTGTCGCTTATATGTAGAGAAAAACAAATTGAACTAGTGAACCAGTGTATAGTTCTCTGGCATTGTCGTGACCGCTATTGTAAGAATGGAGGAAGACATGCGGTCAAAATACGTTCACACGCGGTCAGGAGACTCCCCGGATCATTTTAGTTGGACATGTTAAGAAATGTCCTGTCGGTGAGGTGGCCCGGTGGTGTAAAAATGTAGATAATAAGCATACTTAGCATGAAGCACGGCGAAAATAGAAAACAATACAAATAAAATGGCAGACGATTTGAACTATTTGCACACACTGTCTACGCGTAACAATCTTATTTCTGGAAATATACCAAAGGAGGCCGGTGAAACTCCTTCTAAAACTAGAGTGCTTCTTTAAAATTTAATTTTGTACAAATTAATGCTTGTCCAGAATGCAGGGGACGGGATGAAAAGTGAGAGAGAGAGAACAGCGAATTGGTGGCCCCGTCGAGGTGTCACACCACGCTGGAGGCGCGACTTCAGGCACGAGAAGCTCCAGTGGAATAGTGTCTTTTTGGAGACAAGGAACTTGTGCGAAAATGCAGACTCCTCGCAGAAACTCGTATTTCTATGTAGCAGAGCAGCGCGGATTTAATACCCCACATAAATTTTCTTTTGTGCATGATTATTATAAAATATACTGTATAAAGATTGAATTTAAGACCATGCAAATTAGCCGTTTTTCAATAATGCGCGAAATTTAAAAACCGCTAAATAAAATGATTTTACAGTATTTGAATAAAATTTGACAAGTTTTTTTCTTAATCAATCTACTGATGTTTATCTTGAAGCAGTGTATATGTGGGGGTGAAGGGTGACCCATATCTTGTCTTATTGATCAAAATTTGTTCACTTGCTTAGAAAATGACATCCTTAATTTCGAATAATCGGTCACTGTACTCGCGGCTGTGGACTTAATCGCACGGATATCTCCAGTATTGGGGAAATTAAAGATATATATCTACCTCCCTTAAGCTTCGGTCACAATCCACTGCGGTGGCCGCAGAGCGTAGACCAACCGCACGATTTTGAGACCGCAATGCAAACGAATGCGTTTTGTAAAACCTTGTGGAGTTAGTACGGTTAACGAGCGGTCACCAGATGTCTGCCGCGCGTTTTCATTTTTCGCAGACCGCTGCTGTGTCTGCGAATCGCATGATTGTCGTGCGACGGTCGTACGGCGACTCTACGGTCACGGTGCGACTATGAATTACGTTTAATGTCGACGCACGACCAACGCATAGTTATCGCACGACCACCGCAAGTTGTTCGCACGGTCGCCGGAAAACAGCAAAAACAAAAATATCAAAAACAAATTCCGAAAAGATGTGTATTAGTGCAATTTACGCATATCCTATATATGGTAACATTTTCAAAATTAAAAAAAAAAAAAAAAAAAAAAAACAGAAAAAGAGGCGGGCTAAAAAGGGGTGACACATGGTTTTAACGGCACGAAATAATCGATATAACGTAAATGGTTTTAACTGCCTATGAGTTACATTACATGTACTGGCAGCTTTTAGTAGAATATACACGCCCTTCATGGAAAAGCGTTAAACGTAAGGAATAATCTCTTAGCAAAAGAAAAAAAAGATACAAAGCCTAAGGCTGCTTTACAATTATTTGATTCTTTTGTTTCCCCTATTATGTCTTTTGGTTACGAAGTGTGGGGCTTTTCAAAATCCCATACATTGGAAAGGTTACATATTAAATTCTGCAAAACATTGCTAGGTGTAAGATAATCTGCAAGTAATATAGCCATCTGATCTGAACTTGGCAGATATCCCCTGTACATAAATACATATATTAGGTTTCTTTAATAATTATTCAAACTATGTAGGTCTAAAATTATGATTATTGAAATATTGTTAACATGTAAATGTTTTGATGTTGAACGGAAAACAAAACTGGTTTGCATATATAAAACAACTTCCTTAAAAAAAACCTTCGTTTTAGATGTATACACGCATGGTTTACTACTTCTATATATATATGATCGGTATACACCGACCTCATATCGGTAAGGGCTATTTTCCTGTAGCATCGTTCCGATATGAATTCATGTCGGAAGCTTTACAAGCTGCAATTTCATATTTTACGACTCATTATTCATTTAACAATGCTTTAACATGAAATATAAAAATTAATTTAACAATTGCATGCCAAAATGTCAGCATAAAACTTACTTAAGCACTTAATCCTTATATTTCAACAAATGCACTCTTTCAAACTCTATGTAAAGTCCTCCATATTGCTCTTAGTAATGTAAAACTTGCATACTGCTTTGTCATTGGTCAGTAAAAATGCGGATCGCATAACTTGCAGAATCAAATCTTTAGACGAAATATTTTACCATGTGTGCAGTAAAATCTGTGTCCGCTATTATTAGATTTTATCGAAACAAATATTGGTTTTACTGCCTTCATTACAAAAAATGTGTATATGTGAGTGTAATTTATTTGATAACATTATTTTTTTTTATACTTGCTTTATTTATGTGCTGTTTTCTTCTACACTATTAATGAATAACATCATTATATTCATGATATTAGAAAAATCTTTAAATTCATGTGATCTTACTTTGCTACAGGAAATTGGCATAAACTGTTTAGACGTAATCTGGATTCTGCCCATATAAACTCAAGCAAAGTAGCTCAAAAAAACACACATTACGTGTATTTATTTGGACTAATGGTATACATGTTAATGCTTTTATTTCCATGTTTAAACAACGTTTGACTGATTAATACTTGCTGGAAATGGAGAACAACGCTAGAAAGAAATTGTGTTTTGACGCTTTATAGCAATGTTAAAGATTATATTAGTCTAGAACCACGTTTGAATGAAATAAATTCTAGAAAATTAAGAACATCTGTTACTAAAATGCATATGTGCACGATATAAGGATTTAGCAGATATGGCAGCCAACAGGTTGAGCGCAACCAAAGTATGTGTCAAATATGTAATTGCTTGGATATTGTGGATGAATCAATTTCATCTGTCTATGCGCTCCTGATCAATATTTAAGAAACAAATACATTAAACGGTACGATAGAAACCGGCCTAGTATGTTTAACTTATACAGCTTTGTTTAACCAACAACGAACAGAGATATTGTGATTAAGCAAATATATCTGCTTATTTTTATTCAAATGAATATCACAATGTACAATGCGTATGTTCTTCTTTATCTTCTTCTAAATTCACAAACTAAGGATTATATTATAATGTTATTAAATGAGTGATTTCATACTTTTATTTTTCCGAGGTCTGCTGAATTGGCATCAGCCTGTATGAAATCACTTATTTAATAAGTATCTTATTAATAAACTTTACATTATTTACTAAAAGTCCTAGCCCCTTTAAGGTTTACTATGAAATATAATACGAACAGAACAGGGGTCGTATTTTAGATACATCTTAATTGAAATCTTATCCTTAGCCTTAAAATCGTCATTTTTCTTAAGCATTTTATTCCATATGTGCATGAAGATCTGCAGATTGTATACTAATTATCCACTTATTATTAACTACTATTTACTTTGTGTAATTAGATTCATTAATTTATATCTAGTTTTTTTAAATATTGCCTTAAAAAAAATAGGAACTTAAGTGAAGATATTTTAAGATAAACATAAGATGTTTCTGGAATATCGCCCCAGAACAGAACAGAACAGTTTATTTTGTAAATGAAGGCCTCCGGCCCATAATACATACATGTAACATATAATAATACATCAAATTATTATTTGAGTTATGCGCCACAAAGTTCTATATATAAGCAGGGCTGGTATTTATAAAGAATCTTAGTCAAAAATTAAGAAAAAATCTTAAAATTCTCAAATTTAATTACTAAATTTTCTGACAAAGTAATGCATTTCTGGAAGATTTTGACACATAATTTGCAATATAATTCAAACTGTATTAAAAGAAGCATAGTGTTTTAAACACACAGTCTAATTTTGACTTATGTTCAACTTAAGTTAAGAATGACTTAAGAATCTGTATAAATATGGGCCCAGGTCAAAATGTTGTTTTTTTTTTTTTTTATAAACTTTTATTTCAATATAAAAATGACATTTACAAGGAGATTACAATACCATAGTGCAATTATAATATATTGCGAAATGTTATTAGAGTTCTATTGTAATTGTCTACCAACATATAACACATCTAATAGAAGAAGAGGTATATAGTACATAAAAAATGTTACTTTGAATGTTATAAAGAGTATATATACAAACATGTTTATACATTGAATAAGAATAGATAGAAAAAAAAAAAAAAAAAAAAAAAAAAAACAAATGCGACTGCATATGGTAATTTCTCTTAAAGAGTTAGCATTACATCAACATGAAGTGGAATATCTAGGTCTTATGATCGGTGTTGCATTAAAAGAAAATGCTATGCTTTCTTGTCTATATATGTATATTTGGTTCACAAAAATCTCTTATCAGTGACCACGATGTTGCTTCTATTTCCGATACTTTAAATGAATTATATACTTTGTAGTAGAAAACTAAACTATTTAAAAGACCGTTGTAGTTTGGAATAAAATTATCTTTTCTACATTTAAATATGTATCTTTTCACTTCAAGACATAATATGTTAAGATTTTGTTTTTCTGCTTTGGTACTACCTAACATAAATATTCTGCAGTCTATTTCCGACATACAATTTGATAACTTTTTAGTGAATAGTGTATCGTTAATTCTTTGAATTAAGCATTTTACTTTTTGACAGTTCCAAAAAAGATGAATAAGAGTTTCTTCATATTGTTTACAAAAAGTGCACATGCTATTTTTTAACAATTTCATTTTGTACATTAAAAAGTTTGTACCTAGAATATTGTAAATAATTCTAACTTGAAACCATTGTATGTAGCTGTCCCTGGTTATGTTGAAAACTGTTCTAAAGATGTTTTTCCATTCTTCATCAGCAATGACAAAGTCGGTCCAGTTGCTTTTACATATCGGCTCCACATTACATTTAATAAGGGTATTATAAATTGACTTGTCTTTGCTATCATTGCACACAATAAACTTTGCATAACATGACAGAGATGGACCTGATATTTGAACATCGTTTTTATGAAAATGTAAATTTAATTTATTGAACAGCGTTTTTACGGATTTTACTAGTCCTTCATAGAGGATAAAATTTATGGCTTTTCCAGTAATCGTTTGTATTTGTGTTTTATTCAAAAAGGTTTTTGAATCAATGACTATATCCTTTACAAATCGTATACCTCTGTCATACAATGTTTTCAAAAAGAATGGTTCATTGCCTATTTTTAAATTTTCATTGTAAAACAAAGGCATATTAAGAATATTTTCTACATCGTGAACTTGTACAACTTCTAGAAACTGTTCATAACAAGATAATACTTCAATCCAAAATTCCTTTCTAATAGTCTTCTTAATAGTTTCAATATACTGTAATCCGGTATTAAAAAGTTTACCAACATTTAACATGGATCGTATAAGAATAATACATTTACTTTCGCTACATGAATATAATTTTCTTAACCAAGAAATCTTAATCTTTTTACAGTATGCATAAATATCTACCATCAGTAGTCCGCCCTTGTCATAGCTTTGAGTAAGTGTTGAACTTTTAATTTTATAAGGTTTGTTATCCCAAACAAAATCAAACAACAATTTCTTCAATTTATCTAGGATGTCTTTTTTTGGAGTGGGGATTGAAAAACAGCAGTGCGTAAACAATGGTAAAATAAGTGATTTTATTACTGTAATTCTACCAATGGGAGTAAGTTTTCTTTTTTTCCATTGATTAATAAGAGCGATTGCTTTAGCGAATTTTTCCGAAAAATTTAATTCAGATAATTGTTTAAGGTCAACATCGAAAATAATTCCTAACAACTGAAATCTGGTCGTACCCCATGTGAGTTTATATTTTGTCTTGATGGATCGAGTACTATACTTTAGCGCTCCGATCCAAATTACATGTGTCTTGTCAAAATTTACCTTTAAACCAGAAAATAATGCAAAATCATGGAGCATATTTAGAGCAGAATGTAGAGAATGTTCAGAACCGTCTAGTAACAAAGAAGTGTCATCAGCAAATTGAGATATTTTATATTCTATGCCGTTAACAATAATGCCTTGTATATGTTTGCTATGTTTGATCTTAATTGCAAGAAGTTCCGCACATAAAATGAAGATATATGGCGAAATAGGGTCTTCCTGTCTACAGCCGCGGCCTATTGAAAAACTTTCCGACAAAAATCCGTTTAATTGAACCGAACTTTGTGTATTTTTCAAAAAAATCGAAATCCAACGTTTAAAGCTTGGTCCGAAATTAAACAAGTTTAAAGTTTGTTCAATACAATCAAAAGACAAAGAATCAAAGGCTTTTTCGAAGTCTATCATCATAAGTAATCCAGGTATTTTATTATTTTCGGTGTAATTCATTATATCATATACGAGACGTGTGTTTTCTCCTATGTATCGGCCTGAAACAAAACCAGTTTGGTCTTTCGATATAAGTGTTTGTAAGCATGGCTTTAATCGATTTGCAATTGACCCAGGTCAAAATGTTGTTTGAGTTAGAGCTGCAACGATTGAGCCATGACTCGATTCGATTCGACTTCGATTTCAAATATCCAACGATTAAGCCTTGACTCGATTATATTCGACTTCGATTTCAAATATCCAACGATTTAGCCATGACTGGATTCGATTCGACTTCGATTTCAAATATCCAACGATTTAGCCTTGACTCGATTCTATTCGACTTCGATTTCAAAAATCTAACGATTTAGCCATGACTCGACTGGATTCGACTTCGATTTCAAATATCCAACGATTTAGTCCTGGCTCGACTCGATTCGGCTTCGATTTCAAATATCGTACGATTTAGCCATGACTCGACTCGATTCTACTTTGATTTCAAATATCCAACGACTTAGCCATGACTCGACTCCATTTGACTTTGATTTCAAATACCCAACGATTTAGCCATGACTCGATTCGATTCGACTTTGATTTCAAATACCCAAAGATTTAGCCATGGCTCGACTCGATTCGACTTCGATTTCAAATATCCAACGATTTAGCCATGGCTGGACTCGATTCGAATTTGATTTCAAATACCCAACGATTTAGCCATGATTCGACTCGATTCGACTTCGATTTCAAATATCCAACGATTTAGCCTTGGCTCGACTCGATTCGACTTTGATTTCAAATATCCAACGATTTAGCGAGGCTCGATTCGATTCGACTTCCATCTCAAATATCCAACGATTTAGCCATCGATTCTATTCGACTTTGAATTCAAATATCCAACGATTTAGCCATGACTCCACTCGATTCGACTTCGATTTCAAATATCCAACGATTTAGCCATGGCTCGAATTGATTCGACTTCGATTTGAAATATCCAACAATTTAGGCATGGCTCGATTCGATTCGACTTCAATTTCAAATATCCAACGATTTAGCCATGGCTCGAATTGATTCGACTTCGATTTCAAATATCGAACAATTTAGCCATGACTCGAGTCGATTCGACTTTGATTTCAAATATCCAACGATTTAGCCATGGCTCGATTCGATTCGACTTTGATTTCAAATATCCAACGATTTAGCCATGACTCGACTCGATTCGACTTTGATTTAAAAAATCCAACGATTTAGGCATGACTCGACTCGATTCGACTTTGATTTCAAATACCCAACGATTTAGCCATGACTCGACTCGATTCGACTTCGATTTCAAATATCCAACGATTTAGCTATGACGCAACTCGATTCAACTTTCATTTTAAATATCCAACGATTAAGCCATGACTCGACTCGATTCGACTTTGATTTCATATATCCAACGATTAAGCCATGACTCGATTCGATTCGACTTTGATTCCAAATACCCAACGATATAGTCATGGCTCGACTCGTTTCGACTTTGATTTCAATTATCCAACGATTAAGCCATGACTCGACTCGAATCGACTTTGATTTCAAATATCGAACGATGTAGCCATGACTTGACTCGATTCGACTTCGATATCAAATATCCAACGATTTAGCCATGACTCGACTCGATTCGACTTTGATTTCAAATATCCAACGATTTAGCTATGACTCGACTCGATTCGACTTCGATTTCAAATATCCAACGATTAAGCCATGTCTCGATTCGATTCGACTTTGGTTTCAAAAACCCAACGATTTAGCCAGGACTCGATTCGACTTTGATTTCAAATATCCAACGATTTAGTCATGGCTCGACTCGATTCGACTTTGATTTCAAAATCCAACGAAACGATTTAGCCAGGACTCGATTCGACTTCGATTTCAAATATCGAACGATTTATCTATGACTCGACTCGATTCGACTTTGATTTCAAATATCCAACGATTTAGCCATGACTCCACTCGATTCGACTTCGATTTCAAATATCCAACGATTTAGCCTTGGCTCGACTCGATTCGACTTCGATTTCAACTATAATTTAATTTAATACATATATTTCGATTCGATTAATGTTTTCCTGTATACAGGTTTGCTTGCAATATAAGACAGATTTATGTTTATTATTATTATTGTCATGTAGTGGTTAATACGGACGTATGCGTCTTATACATCAATATAAATAAGAACAGTGGAAAATGGTGTTTAAAATAACTCGTTCAGAAACCATGCGGCCATGATAAATGTACATGAGTAATCTACACAAAACCATAATTTTAATAATGGTTTGATGACAAATCATCTATAAATATATCAAAGAGAATCGAATCGAAATTAGCTGACTTAGTATCCACAATCGAATCGGCCCTTTCACAATCGATTGATCGAATCATCGAAAGAATCGTTGCAGCTTTATTTGTCGAGTTTCTTGGCTTTTCAGCTTCATATACAATTAGTATTTAACTATTACAGACTGGCCTGGCATTGACCTTAAAGTCCAAGATCAATTCATTCAGAATATCCGGATAATATGACATAGCAATATACGCATTTCATGAGGTGAGAGCATTGTCTGAGAGACGCTTGCTATTTATAGTGTGCGGAACGTTGAATATTGTGTACGAATATTGAAGGAGCACTCGAAAATTGTATTTACTATCCTCTATCGTTTTGGAATTTAATTGGCAACCCTTTCATTGTACTAGGATTTATTAGATTCATTCATTCTGGACCACTGGTGGGAATTTTTCACAACATTTGATTGGATATTGAGGAAGGTCAAAAGATGGGTAAGACAGCTACGCCAAACAATATCCTGACGACATTAGAATAAATGGATGGTGTTACGTTATAATATTCGAACAAACTCGTACAGTCCCTCTTTAACGAATCACTGGAGTATGCATATTTGATTTTATAAGAGTTGAAAAGACATTTGTATACACGTGTAAGGAACATGTGTTGTTATTTTACAATAAAGCTAGCCTTAGTATTGATACCATTAAAAAAAAACTCCCGGAAAAAATCTACAGATTGTATAAAATATCCCGTGCTTTGTCACCTCTGGTGGAAAGTTGGCGCGGCCCTTCAGATGGGAAATGTAACGCCAAAAGGGGATTTTTTTAAAGCATTATTGCATGTTTATATCCTACTTTGTTATCAAACATTAATGAATTGTTTGCTACAAATGATAACTTAGATTATGCACAAACTTGGTGTGATAAAATATTGGTGGGATTGTTTTCGAAAATTCCTCTATATTGCTGGGATTGTTTTCGAAAATTCTTCTTTCTTAGTCAATTTTTTCCGAGTTTGGTCATTTTGTAAAATAAAATTATATTCTGAGGGAAATTTTAATGTAATTATATGGGGAAAATATAAACTTTTTTAAGCAAGTGAACACTGCCCG
The DNA here is from genome assembly GCA_027627225.1 of Congeria kusceri. NCBI lineage: Eukaryota > Metazoa > Mollusca > Bivalvia > Myida > Dreissenidae > Congeria > Congeria kusceri. Next base: position 8,416,613 of record CM051040.1, on the reverse strand, counting down.
ATTAACACTGATTATGGATGTTGTAAATCTATGTTGGCTTGTAACAGTTTGAGGAGGTTAGAAGTCACCAAAGTTAAGAAATGTGACCCCCCCCCCGTTTTGTCACTATAAACATGATAATGGTTTGACCCGGACTAGTCCATGTTATGATAGGGTCACTTGACTGCTTGTGTATTTAGGCAGGGTCGTATAGTGTTTTCATGGAGTCTATGGCGTTCTTCTGTACACGTCGAGGATAAACGGTGTTATATTGCTACGTACTTAATAGTCTCAGGGCATTTTGACAACATGCGAAACAATGCGATCCCGTTTAAAACAGAGCCCAAATAAAAGTTTGTATACATACGTGGTCATTTGCTGCTTGAAATTAGTTTCTATATAGCAGTAATACCATGCAGCCAAAAAACTGGCTTAAAGTCATGAGCTCTATCGCCTATATTAACGGGGCAGTTCATCTCAGAACTCTGGCCCCATGTTCACAAAAGATGAACTCTAGGAGCAAGATCAATTTTAGCTGATCTTGATCTTCCAGCTCAAATGAGCGGAATATCAAAGATATTTTAATTTTCTCCTTGATAAAATAACATGATTTATGAAAGGTTTTGAATAAAAATCTTTCTATCAGATAGCAAATCTATGCTGATAGGAGCTCATAATCGTGTATAGTATACATTTGACCAAAAATTAAATTTGATCCTAATTTTTAGTGAACGCCATTTTTGAGCCTGATCCTGAAATATCTGGCTCAAGTTCATCTTGAACCTGAAAATCAGGCTTAACTTGTTTTGTGAACACGGGGCCTGCAGATCCTTTTTGAAATGATACAACCCCTTTGGAGACTGTTACACATCGACCTTCACCTCCATCTGCTTCCCTGGTGGATATAGTGGTCGAGGTCCATTAGCCTGCATCTCAGCCCTCCTCTGACAATGAGGATGAATTTCCTATCAGTAATGCAGCATCCCCTTTGGAGACTGTTACATATCGACCTTCACCTCCATCTGCTTCCCTGGTGGATATAGTGGTCGAGGTCCATGAGCCTGCATCTCAGCCCTCCTCTGACAATGAGGATGAATTTCCTACCAGTAAGGCAGCATCCCCTTTGGAGACAGTTATAAATCGACCTTCACCTCCATCTGCTTCTCTGGTGGATATAGTGGTCGAGGTCCATTAGCCTGCATCTCAGCCCTCCTCTGACAATGAGGATGAATTTCCTATCAGAAAGGCAGCATCCCCTTTGGGGACTGTTACACATCGACCTTCACCTCCATCTGCTTCCCTGGTGGATATAGCGGTCGAGGTCCATTAGCCTGCATCTCAGCCCTCCTCTGACAATGACGATGAATTTCCTATCAGTAAGGCAGCATCCCCTTTGGAGACTGTTATACATCGACCTTCACCTCCATCTGCTTCCCTGGTGGATATAGTGGTCGAGGTCCATTAGCCTGCATCTCAGCCCTCCTCTGACAATGAGGATGAATTTCCTATCGGTAAGGCAGCATCCCCTTTGGAGACTGTTATACATCGACCTTCACCTCCATCTGCTTCCCTGGTGGATATAGTGGTCGAGGTCCATTAGACGGCATCTCAGCCCTCTTCTGACAATGAGGATGAATTTCCTATTTGTAAGGCAGCATCCCCTTTGGAGACTGTTATACATCGACCTTCACCTCCATCTGCTTCCCTGGTGGATATAGTGGTCGAGGTCCATTAGCCTGCATCGCAGCCCTCCTCTGACTATGAGGATGAATTTCCTATCAGTATGGCAGCATCCCCTTTGGAGACTGTTACATATCGACCTACACCTCCATCTGCTTCCCTGGTGGATATAGCGGTCGAGATCCATTAGCCTGCATCTCAGCCCTCCTCTGACAATGAGGATGAATTTCCTATCAGTAAGGCAGCATCCCCTTTGGAGACTGTTATACATCGACCTTCACCTCCATCTGCTTCCCTGGTGGATATAGTGGTCGAGGTCCATTAGCCTGCATCTCAGCCCTCCTCTGACAATGAGGATGAATTTCCTACCAGTAAGGCAGCATCCCCTTTGGGGACTGTTACATATCGACCTTCACCTCCATCTGCTTCCCTGGTGAATACAGTGGTCGAGGTCCATTAGCCTGCATCTCAGCCCTCCTCTGACAGTGAGGATGAATTTCCTATCAGTAAGGCAGCATCCACTTTGGACTGTTATACATCGACCTTCACCTCCATCTGCTTCCCTGGTGGATATAGTGGTCGAGGTCCATTAGCCTGCATCTCAGCCCTCCTCTGACAATGAGGATGAATTTCCTATCAGTAAGGCAGCATCCCCTTTGGAGACTGTTATACATCGACCTTCACCTCCATCTGCTTCCCTGGTGGATATAGTTGTCGAGGTCCATTAGCCTGCATCTCAGCCCTCCTCCGACAATGAGGATGAATTTCCTTCCAGTAAGGCAGCATCCCCTTTGGAGACTGTTACATATCGACCTTCACCTCCATCTGCTTCCCTGGTGGATATAGTGGTCGAGGTCCATTAGCCTGCATCTCAGCCCTTCTCTGACAATGATGATGAATTTCCTATCAGTAAGGCAGCATCCCCTTTGGAGACTGTTACATATCGACCTTCACCTCCATATGCTTCCCTGGTGGATATAGTGGTCGAGGTCCATTAGCCTGCATCTCAGCCCTCCTCTGACAATAAGGATGAATTTCCTACCAGTAAGGCAGCATCCCCTTTGGAGACTGTAACATATCGACCTTCACCTCCATCTGCTTCCCTGGTGGATATAGTGGTCGAGGTCCATTAGCCTGCATCTCAGCCCTCCTCTGACAATGAGGATGAATTGCCTATCAGTAAGGCAGCATCCCCTTTGGAGACTGTTACATATCGACCTTCACCTCCATCTGCTTCCCTGGTGGATATAGTGGTCGAGTTCCATTAGCCTGCATCTCAGCCCTCCTCTGACAATGAGGATGAATTTCCTACCAGTAAGGCAGCATCCCCTTTGGAGACTGTTATACATCGACCTTCACCTCCATCTGCTTCCCTGGTGGATATAGTGGTCGAGGTCCATTAGCCTGCATCTCAGCCCTCCTCTGACAATAAGGATGAATTTCCTACTGTCAGGCAGCATCCCCTTTGGAGACTGTTATACATCGACCTTCACCTCCATCTGCTTCCCTGGTGGATATAGTGGTCAAGGTCCATTAGCCTGCATCTCAGCACTCCTCTGACAATGAGGATGAATTTCCTACCAGTAAGGCAGCATCCCCTTTGGAGACTGTTATACATCGACCTTCACCTCCATCTGCTTCCCTGGTGGATATAGTGGTCGAGGTCCATTAGCCTGCATCTCAGCCCTCCTCTGACAATAAGGATGAATTTCCTACTGTAAGGCAGCATCCCCTTTGGAGACTGTTATACATCGACCTTCACCTCCATCTGCTTCCCTGGTGGATATAGTGGTCAAGGTCCATTAGCCTGCATCTCAGCCCTCCTCTGACAATGAGGATGAATTTCCTATCCGTAAGGCAGTATCCCCTTTGGAGACTGTATTATATCGACCTTCACCTCCATCTGCTTCCCTGGTGGATATAGTGGTCGAGGTCCATTAGCCTGCATCTCAGCCCTCCTCTGACAATGAGGATGAATTTCCTACCAGTAAGGCAGCATCCCCTTTGGAGACTGTTACATATCGACCTTCACCTCCATCTCCTTCCCTGGTGGATATAGTGGTCGAGGTCCATTAGCCTGCATCTCAGCCCTCGTCTGACAATGATGATGAATTTCCTACTGTAAGGCAGCATCCCCTTTGGAGACTGTTATACATCGACCTTCACCTCCATCTGCTTCCCTGGTGGATATAGTGGTCAATGTCCATTAGCCTGCATCCCAGCCCTCCTCTGACAATGAGGATGAATTTCCTACCAGTAAGGCAGCATCCCCTTTGGAGACTGTTATACATCGACCTTCACCTCCATCTGCTTCCCTGGTGGATATAGTGGTCGAGGTCCATTAGCCTGCATCTCAGCCCTCCTCTGACAATAAGGATGAATTTCCTACCAGTTAGGCAGCATCCCCTTTGGAGACTGTTACATATCGACCTTCACCTCCATCTGCTTCCCTGGTGGATATAGTGGTCGAGGTCCATTAGCCTGCATCTCAGCCCTCCTCTGACAATGAGGATGAATTTCCTATCAGTAAGGCAGCATCCGCTTTGGAGACTGTTACATATCGACCTTCACCTCCATCTCCCTGGTGGATATAGTGGTCGAGGTCCATTAGCCTGCATCTCAGCCCTCCTCTGACAATGAGGATGAATTTCCTACCAGTAAGGCAGCATCCCCTTTGGGGACTGTTACATATCGACCTTCACCTCCATCTGCTTCCCTGGTGGATATTGTGGTCGAGGTCCAGTAGCCTGCATCTCAGCCCTCCTCTGACAATGAGGATGAATTTCCTACCAGTAAGGCAGCATCCCCTTTGGGGACTGTTACATATCGACCTTCACCTCCATCTGCTTCCCTGGTGGATATAGTGGTCGAGGTCCATTAGCCTGCATCTCAGCCCTCCTCTGACAATAAGGATGAATTTCCTATCAGTAAGGCAGCATTTTATACCTTTTAGGAAACAATGCGGCGATATTCGTGAAACGCCCGGGACATTTCTTTTACTTTCGAAGTACCTTTGAAATATTTGAGCTGTATTCTGATTCAATTCTTCGGGCTGCTAATAAGAGTTCTCTCCTGCTGTCGCAACTGGAGTTTCGCTTTATTTATATTTCAACGTTCCAACAATCGACACACCGTCTGTTCAGACTTCGGGCCACAATCCAACAGTATTCGTACGGCAGTCGATTTACATTCTAAATATTTTGGCTGCATTCTAAAAGCCTTCTAAATAAGCCTAGGGGCCTATTTTAACTACATTTGAACAGCATTCAAGAGCTAATAAACGAATTTTATTTATAAAATAGATACTTACTTCGTTGTATTGCGTTTTTTGTAGCATAACGTATGAACAAAATTAATAGGTTATTTTGTTCAGAGTAAGTATTCGGCGTTTCGAAATGTTTTCATAACAATACTGATTATGTACTTGTGTCATAGTAAGCTAAAGAATTAAAACCTAGAAGTCGCATGAGCAAAATCTTATACACGAAATCGATTTTGCCCTCGTCGTTTAATTCCTACGCATCAAAACTCCTAATCGTATGTGAGTCTTCAATATATTAGACAGAATCATGCTCGTAGAAACGAGCATCATGCTCGTAAGGTGGAGCATCATGCTCAATGAACGACCATGAAGCTCAGTAAACGAGCATCTTGCTCTTTCGGCCGAGCATCATGCTCATAAGATCGAGCATCATGCTGGGTTAGGCAATAAAGATCCTCTTCGTACGGCCTAGTACTATTGAGCATGATGCTCAATGACCGAGCGATTTTACTAGTCGGTAAATAACTGCAAAACGAAAACTAGTTCTTCAACATCACATTATTTACAATAAATTGCTGTGTCTTTACTGTTACATACATCGTACTGTTCATTTTGTGATTTGTGACTAGCATTTTGGAAATTATTTTCACTTATTGAATTGATCCTTTTTAAAATTATGTGATCACATTAAACCTCATAAGATTTATCAACGTTCAAGAAATAATTTTCAATTTAGAGTTGTTGGTCGGCTAATAAACAACGATTTGGAGTTTTGATGTGTATGATTAAAACCACGAGGGCGTTAGCCCGATATGTTTAACAGCCACGCATCTGAACGACAAATAGGTGTTTATCGGCCGATAAGCAACGATAATGCAAAACTTATTTCGATTCTAACACGATTTGACATATAGTTTTGCAATTGTAATTGGGACTACTTTTTATTGGAACTACTTTTTACTATGCTCCTCTCAGAATTGGACCTTCTTGTTGCGTTGTTTATTGGGTAGTTAAACAACGATAATTTTGTTCTTTGTCTATACAAAAATTAGCGAGTATCATGTCAGAATGCAATATAACAAACGAAATATTGAGAAACCTTCTTTATTTTTTAACTTGTCATAAGAAAATATTTATGAATCAAAACAGTATTGTTCTAAATTCACAATATTACTTATACCCACACGTTTAACAGTAAAGTTCAATATATCAAATTAATATATTGCGAAGGCTTCTTAAATAAAACAAACAAACAAATGAGTCGTGTCGTGGGTAAACCGGACTTAATGCATGTGCGTAAAGTGTCGTCCCGGATTAGCCTGTGCAGTCCGCACTGGCTAATCCGGGACGGCACTTTCCGCCTACAGTTTATATATGTTTAGAAGAGACTTCGTTGAAACAGAAAATACCATAAAAGCGGAAAAAGCCGTCCTGGATTAGCCTGTGCGGACTGCAAAGGCTAATCCGGGACGACACTTTACGCACATGCACTGAGACCGGTTTCTCACGACGCGCCACAAATGCAGCAGCCCACAAATATCATCGGAAAAAGAAGTGATAAGACTTACTAATACAGAAGAGGTAGAATAATAGTAAATATGCAAAACGTCAAACAAACTGAGAGAAAAGTACAGATAAAGAAATCGGTTTAACATCTCATCGACGCACATGTAGGTTTGAATTATGTTAACATTCCTAGACGTGTCCTCACACTCTTTGTAGTAGTATTTAATGCTGAATTATGATCACTGGGGCAATATCCACAAAGCTCTTAAGAAAACACTTAACTTCAGTCATATTTAAGTGAAACATTTAAATAACATTTTCCTTGTGGAAATCAATCCTTTACTGAAACATAATTCTTTTTGCGCGCTTTGTTACACGGTATTTATCACAATTTTTCATTTGTCTTTCGAGAGTTGAAATACAATTTTTGTTGATATTTGATCTAAACACAGAAACTTCAAGATTTTTGATTACCCGAGGGTTAAACATTTCAATTTAATGTTTCATAACATTTGACCAAGAATCACATTCAAAATTTGGCTTAACCAAACATTTAAAATATTACATATGTTAAATTTAACTGGTATCCACGCGTTATTTTATACCTATTTTTCTGATTATAATATCAGTAAGACACAACCACATACAAAATGGTTACGAATTGACCGACATGGTTACTAAATGACCGATCGATGTGTACAAAATAATCGAAAATGTGTGGTTACGAGATGGCTATGTTACGAAATAACCGACACTCCTCCAATCCCTATTACAGTTTTTATCAAAGCACATCAGGCCGTTTGTTTATCTGTACTGGATTATAACACTTTCTTGCTACATTCTTAACAATTAAACTATTACAATATAACAGTTATACATTGAAAGGAATAAAAAAGAAACAAACATCCACCCAATGTAATAAAATACTATAAAATCGATGAACAAAGGTTAAAATAGCAACAGCAAGACTGACATAGGAAGGAATTATTTTGCAGCAAAATAAAAAAAAAACTACGACTATCCAAACCAGTAATAAAACTCTATTGCTGTTTAAAATATCTCGACACATGTTGTTCGTTCTTCCTATTAATTATGTATGTACAATATACATAATTATTACATATTCTCAATGACACCTTTTTTGGCCACATACATGCGAGTGTGTAATTCGTAAAATAAAACTATATATGAACGCATCAGCAAATCATCCAGCAAACGAATGTTTCTATGATTAGCCCATCAATTACTGTAAAATAATTAGATTTCGCGGTGGTCTATTTTTGGCGTCTTTCAAGGTAGGTCACTTACCATAGAAAATAAAAATTGCGCAAATTTAAGACCGCGCGGAAAAGTTTTTTGCGAAATTTAGAAACGGCAAAATAAAATGGTTTACAGTGTTCATACAAAAATGTTAATATATTTAGTACAGCAGTAATCGATACAAAGATGTTTTACTATCATAATCTCAATAATGCATTTAGGATCTTTATAATTAGCGTACGCTTTTGGCAAATATTTTGCTGACCATTGGTCAATTGGACGTGAGAATGGCCAATACGACGACAGTTGATGTCGTCACTAGGAAAATGAAGATGTACATGAAGAACCTATCCAGAATCAGGGCCACTTCCTGAGTAGAACTTTTCTTCATCTACTTCCCCACCCACCGACTTTTCATCGTTGAAAGACACCTTGCCGTTCATTCGTCCGTTAACATTGGGATCTTTGTCCTTAACGTCTTTCAACGTCAAGATCTCGTTGTCTCCGCTTGGCCTTACCTTACGTTTATTGCAACACGTGTCTCCTGTTGAAAGAGCAAAAGTTAGTGTTACTCATCTTATATTATCAGTAGAAAAAAGTCCTAGTTTGAGAAAGCCCTAGTTTCGAAAGTCGCTTGTAGTATAATGTAGTAATATACGCATCCAAACATGAAGCAGTCAACATCCCGTAATTATTCTATGTTTTCAGACACTTAAATATAATTAATTTTTTTCGTGTCCGAGAATTTTCATGTTGTGACAGTGAAGTTTTTAAATTCAATGTTTTGAAATTGGAATAATACATGTTTCATACGCATGGTAATTTATAATGTGTGCATGGCTTTAAAACTTTAAATTAATTGCGTTTTTATGAAAGAACATTAAATGTAAACTTACAGTACAGCAAAAACAAAAGACAACAAAATCAAAAAAATTTGATTTATAAAACCAACTTTAAAATATATTGTCATAAATTATGGGTTTTAAGCTGACTGTCCGAAAATAAAGAGTTACAAAAAATAATTATTTTGGTTAAAAAAGAGGGTGTCCGAAAACTTAGAGTAATTACGGTAACTACTACTTGGATCATAGCTTTGGATCGGGCGTTGAAACCAAATAGGAGTTTAAACGGGTGTAAAGGCCCACCAAGCCTTACACTCGATAAAGAAATAATCACTATAAAAACAAATACAAATAAATATAAACCTCATAATAAAAACAAAATCATTTTACTGAAAGAGAACCTTGATACTGCCGTTAGTGTATACTTAACCCTAAACAACGTTAACTATAAATTGAGAATTATATTTTGTTGCTTGTTGTTTGCAGTGAGTAATGGTTTATATAGAGAATACTAGGTTAGTGTTGAATAAAGATAAGTTTATTGAGCAAGGCTTAGAAAACCTGAACCACGAGCCTTGGCGAGTGGTTCACGCTTTCGTGCCGAGCAAATAAACTTATCTTTATTCAATACTTACCTGGTATTTTATTTATCCCAGCATTTTCTGTCTTTATTTGAAATAAACGAAAGAAAACACTCTAAAAACACACTAAATATTGCGAAAAACATACCATGACGTCATCCAAATCAACAAGATGACGTCATTATGCTGCGCGTGTTTGCTTTATCACCACAGTGTTGAAATAAAGCAAAGTTTATTCCATGGGGGTTTATTTCGTCAATGTATGCATGATGATGGGATAAAATTAGATCAGCAGCAGACTAAAGCCGCTAGCCTACTGAGGATCAACACAACTCTAAATGAGCGATGTTAATAAGCTGTCCATATAGTCTGCTGATGACGTCATATGTATTGGAACGAAAGCTAAGGGCTACCTTGCTGATACTTGTGTTGGTCATCAAAAAGTGTTATTAAATACAAAGGATTTGAGGCATTCTGAACTTGTTTTTTCAAGACACGTCTGGACACATGCTACACTCTATCTGAAGGCAAACTCTAAGAGTGAAGTACAGAACAGGCAGCAAATGTCTCTCTTCCCATATTCAGTCTCTTTAAGAATAGCCATTTAATCACCCGATATACACAGTCATGTAGAATTAGTGCCTACGGAAAAGACTCGCCAAACGTGTGTGTGTACGTTAGTTAATAGACAGTTAGAATGACGGCTGCAATACAACATGGTATGATTGGTCATGGTATGATTGGACATGGTATGATTGGTCATCTAGAGATCAGGGTCAGTACTCATAAAGCATCTTAGTCGAAAAATATTCTGACATTTGCGATTGGATTTAGCATCTTAGTCGAAAAATATTCTGACATTTGTGATTGGATTTAGCATCTTAGTCAAACAATTTTCTAACATTTGTGATTGGATTTAGCATCTTAGTCGAACAATATTCTGACATTTGTGATTGGATTTAGCATCTTCGTCGAACAATATTCTGACATGTGTGATTGGATTTAGCACTCAGTCGAAAAATATTCTGACATTTGTGATTGGATTTAGCATCTTAGTCGAACAATATTTTGACATTTGTGATTGGATTTAGCATCTTAGTCGAACAATATTCTGACATTTGTGATTGGATTTAGCATCCTAGTCGAAAAATATTCTGATATTTGTGATTGGATATAACATCTCAGTCGAAACATAGTCTGACATTTGTGATTGAATTTAGCATCTTAGTCGAAAAATATTCTGACATATATGATTGGATTTAGCATCTTAGTCGCAAAATAGTCTGACATTTGTGATTGGATTTAGCATCTAAGTCGCAAATAGTCTGACATTTGTGATTGAATTTAGCACCTTAGTCGAAAAATAGTCTGACATTTGTGATTGGATTTAGCATCTTAGTCGAAAAATGTTCTGACATTTGTGATTGGATTTAGCATCTTAGTCGAAAAATATTCTGACATTTGTGATTGGATTTAGTAACTTAGTCGAAAAATAATCTGACATTTGTGATTGGATTTAGCATCTTAGTCGAACAATATTCTGACATTTGTGCATGGATTTAGCATATTAGTCGAACAATATTCTGACATTTGTGATTGGATTTAGCATCTTAGTCGAACAATATTCTGACATTTGTTATTGGATTTAGCATCTTAGTCGAACAATATTCTGACATTTGTGATTGGAATTTCTGAAAATGAAATGCAAGAATGTTAAAAGAATATGACAAAGAAGTTGAAAATTATGTAAGTTTCAGACGTTCGTAACATATCTCCTCAGGGCTGTCATTAAATAGTATACGTCCAATGTGTACAAAACACTATCATTATAAACGTATACTGTCATTAAACAGTATACGTCCAATTTGTACAAAACACTATCATAATAAACGTATACTCTTCAATGAAGTATGGATGGTTTGTTTTTGTCCAAACAGCTATCAGCTGATTTTTGGTAAAAGAATCTCGCTGTGTACAAAAACAGCTGTCTGACTAAAAGTTGACAAGACGTAAGGTTATTTTCTGAACATTAGTAAATGCTTATCTCGGCACTGGCAATAATGCAATGGTTGGACTACAAAACCTTCTACAATGACCTGTGAAGAGCTTTTATGTGTCTGCCAACCAGAAATATATGTCGTTGTATTTGACTTGCTGCCAATCCACCACATTTCAGCAAAATTCTTTAAGGTCAACCCTACCGTTGGAATTGAACACTCGACGATATATGCTTGACTATGGAGTTAACCATTTAGAAAGCCAGATCTCCATTGTTTGATGTAGAAGTAGTGTAAAAGCATTTGAGGCGTAGTATGGAAAACCCGGATTTAATGTATGTGCGTAAAGTGTCGTCCCGGATCAGCCTGTGTAGTCCGCACAGGCTAATCCTGGACGGCACTTTCCGCATACAGTGGATTAATGTTTAGAAGAGACTTCCCTGAAACAGAAAATACCATAAAATCGGAAAGTGTTTCCCGGTTTAGACTGTGCGGACTGCACAGGCTAATTCGGGACGACACTTTACGCACATGCATAAAGCTCGGTTTTCCTATTACACACGCCTCATTTGTATTGTTGACATTGTGTTTGTCGGCGATTGACATGAGTAGGCGTAGTAAAAATACAAAGGTGATAGGTAGGGGTGTCACGATATTAGAACTCCATATTGCAATATTTTGCGATATTTTTTAATTTATCACAATATTTATTGCGATATATTGCCACCATTGTTGTATGTAATTAATATGCTTAAGACTGATCACAGCACTATCAACATGACACTATTTCATAGGGCAGTTTTCATTGTCACTTTAAGATCAGTTTGGACCGTCACTTTCATAGGGCTTGCTCTTAAAATATGTGTATTGGCTGGCGCTTAGTTATTAAACAACACTAACTGATTGTGTTAGTTTTATAGCATATCTTTATAAAACTTGTAGTTTATATGTCATCAATTTCGACAAAGTCTTAAAAACATCTTAAAAATCAAAGCAAGTGGCCTTTCCCTTCGTCTTGCGAAGATGTCTACTACCATGTTAGAATGTATTTCTTTTTCGCGGTAAATGTTGAGAAGACCAATGCCGGAGAGACACTCAGTATTCAGTACGCAAATATGGTTCATCATGCAGTAAGCGAAAACAAACATTTAGTTTTCAGTACGCAAATCAAATTTTACGCAGTAAATTAGGCAGTATCCAGTTTGCAAAGGGGATGGGGGTGACACCCTCTGGTTTGCTGCCGAATTATGACAAAACTAAAATTCACTAGTTTTAGTAGCGTAATTAATTAAGCAGCAAATAATTAAAAATGACCATTTTAAAACTGACATTTATTTTGGACAGATCCATTGGGAAATACAAGTATGCATATTTAATGCATGTTTAAGGAGTGTATGATGTTTTGCTTTTTTCCTCTTTTTTTATAAGTCTGTTATTGGATGGATATCATAAATCAGATGTATGTGAAAGACATTGATTTCAAATAAACACTATTCGGAGGGGTTTATTAGTTTCATGGTTTCATTATACCTATTGGGGAAGGCATACGCATGTGCCAGATCCCACTTAGATGTGATGATTTTCATTCTGAATTTGCCGTCCCTGATTTGTGTACACAAGTCGAGGAAAACCTCCGGGTTAGGCGGATCGCTGGTAGACGATATTAACACGATGCAAAACACGGGAAAGAATACATTACGCACAGAAAAGAATTAACTGTTCGCCAAAAAATAAGAGGCGCAATTTTGTTTAAAACTAAACGAACACGGACCGGCGAACATTAAAATAAAACGCCAGTTTCTGGGTTTATGAGAGTATTGTTTACCCGTAACTCCCCTTTGGCACTGATTTTTATTCCGTTTTTCGAAATTAATGTCATTTTAGTTTTTGAGATTTTAATTTCAATGTTTTACTCGAACGAGTAAACGAGTATGCGGCGCTACGCGCCTGCTGATGCTGATGACAGTCGCAACAACAGAAAAATATAATTAGCAAGAAGTAAAACAATACAAATATGCATAGCAGTCTCAAAGTCTGTCATCTCTATATACTGTATCTATAATAATATTATTATGTAAAGTGATATTTACACGTACTGGTACTTCAGTCATGGTGTTTAGTATAGCATATAAGTTGACACAGAGTACTTGTATATGTTTCGTGCTTAAACTAAGTTTAACTTTTTCATTTAAAACCTATTTTATTCTGAAAACTATTATCAGGTTAATGTTAACTGCATGTGAATGAACATTTGAAGGCAATACATGTTTACTAAACATACATGTACATTTGGTAGTTGTCAGTACATTCTTTTAAGGTCCGGCTTTTAATGTGAACCCTACGGTACTATCGACTGTTATATTGTTTCAATTGTCTATCATTGACAATAAGTGTGCTTCAATTAATTTTAAAATTCTGTAACCACTGAATGTTTAAAAATGAAAGGACACAACAGATCACATAAATTGTGCAATATACCAGTATGGACAATTATATTGAAATATTTTATTGCAGAATCAAATGCTGCAATATACCCATATATCGGTATATTGTGACACCCCTAGTGATAGGTCAACGCTGACAGAATGCATGATTATGTACCAGATACAATAGGGTGCAATGCTGTATATAAGTAACAATGGAACTTACCTGACCCATGCCCTTGAAAAATCAAAACAATACAACAGTAAAACCGTTAAGTAAATTTTTATACCTCATCACTAGACAACATATGAACGTGTTAAGTAATAATAAATACATGGCACATGTCTGCAGACGTTTGAATAGCCCCTTGTAGAACCAAGACGTTTTAATATAAAATATAATTATGTTGTAAGAAAAGTTTATCCAGGGGTCGTATTCCAGAAACACCTCAAGTGAAATCTTATCCTTAGCCTTAAAATCGTCATTTTTCTTAAGCATTTAATTCCATGTATGCATGAATTTCTGCCAATGTATACTTATTATCAACTTAACAAAACAACCAAACCAGCCTTTCGTACTTTGATTTACATTCAACTAATTACGCAATACTGTGACGCAATTCTAACCAATGACGTAATTTATAAACAGAAAAACAGTGACGAAACAAACCAGTTTTCGCTGGACTCTCAGGATTGTTGTGACAAGGATTGTGTCGTGTTTGCCTTTATTTTCAGTAAAAACATATCAAATAGTTTACCAAATCATGCATGGACGAATTCAAAAATTATTCTAAATGTTGAGTTTGTCAGTTGGATATATATTTAGAGACTTTAAATATGAATAAAATCAAACGTTCTGACCAGTCATTGCGATTTCGTAAATCGTGTTTCTGGTCAGAATGTTTCGCATACAATTAATATTATGATTGTTATAAATGGAGGCCTATGGATACAAGAAAAGGGAATTGAAGTGCTTATTGATGGATTTTTATTGTTAGAAGCAATGGATTGAAGTTGCCATTGAGGTAAAAGTTGCCGAGTTATGAGTATACTTTGGCCCGAGGGCCGTTATACGGCTACGGCCGATTATAGACGCCAGGCCCAGCTCTGCCGTATATTATCGTTTATAATACATATTATCCTGTCACAAGAAAATAATCATGTTACTTTCTTTAGTACACAAAATGTTAACAAAAACACCAAACAAACTTTCCGTACTTTTATTTAACGTCGTAATCGACGTCCATGTGTTACTATTTCTTGTGACAGGATAATGTGTATTATAAACGATAATATACGGCAGAGCTGGGCCGGGCGTCTATAATCGGCCCGCTGCCGATATAAATGGCCGAGGGCCGTTATACGTCTAGGGCCGATTATAGACGCCAGGCCCAGCTCTGCCGTATATTATCGTTTATAATACATATTATCCTGTCACAAGAAAATAATCATGTTACTTTCTTTAGTACACAAAATGTTAACAAAAACACCAAACAAACTTTCCGTACTTTAATTTAACATTCAACTAATTACGCAATACGTGACGCAATTCTAACGAATGACGTAATTTATAAACAGAAAAACAGTGACGAAACAAACCCGTTTTCGCTGGACTCTCAGTTTTGTTGTGACAACGATTATGTCGTGTTTGCTTTTATTTTTAGTAAAATACATTACAATAAGTTTAATAAATCGTGCATGGACGAATTCTGAATGATGAATGTGTCAGTTGGATAAATAATATATTTTGAGACTTTGAATCGGAATAAAATCAAACGTTCTGACCAGTCATTGCGATTTCGTAAATCGTGTTTCTGGTCAGAATGGTTCACATGCAATTAATATCATGATTGTTAAAAATTAAGGCTTATGGATACAAGAAAAGGGAATTGAAGTGCTTACAGTATTGTTGGATTTTTATTGTTGGAAGCAATGGATTGAAATTGAGGTACAGTAAAAGTTTCCGATCAGTTCAATTTTGTTCAGTAATTATTTTTCTCAAACTCAAAGATGCATAGGCTATAGATCCTATATATTTAATCAATTTAGCTACAGACTTTCGTTAATATTCAGTATTTGCATTTTCGGATATAACCGTTTAATTTTGACTAAATACGCAATTCGTTGTGGTTGACGTCGCGCGATCGGATTCTATATTATGAAAAAATAGGCCGCAGCCAATTATATTATATAGGATCAGCGGAGCCGAGTAACGGCCCGTAATCGACATCAAATTGCTCCACCTATATTGCTATCGGGAATAATACGTAAAACCAAAAAAAAATCTGGTTTATTGAATATATTGAGAAAACATCGGTACAATAGTCTGTATGTGTTATGTTATTTGTATCTATTCTAGATACCGTCATTCTATGGATAAGTCTATAATAATATAATTTCACTTACATTTCAAATCTTGTGGAAGACCATGATTTTTTTTTTGTTTATTTTACAAAATAATACATAATGTAATCTGAACTAACACCGACAGCAACAGTAATGCTATTTCTGATATGTTGCGAAGGTGTGGAAAAACGCTTGTAAACATAGGTTAAAGGCCTAGTTTAATTCTTCTTTATTTGAACCCCCCCCCCCCTCCAAATCTGGGGTATTTTACCCCTGTATATTGGCACCCTGATGTGGCCACAGTGCGGACACAGTGTGGCGACCCTTCTCATTTGATATCAATACACTGCTGCAGAGAAAACAATGCACTTAGCCCTTGATCACTCAGCTGAGAGAAAAGATTGCAGATAATGATTAAAGACATTTTATGTTGGACCAATACACAGAGCGGAATATATCATGGAGATACCAGACATTTCTTAAACTTGGCCTTTAATCGATAAATACGTAACATTCGAGTAGTGATTGGATAAAATACTATAATAATTTGCAACCCACCTTTCCAGCATGTGACCTTGACCAGGAAGAAGCGCGTGAAGTTCTGCAGCCACGTGGGCGGAGTTTCGTCGTCGTCGTGGTTGAAGTAGATGTCGAGGACAACGATGGTGAAGATAACCGACAGGGTGCTCAGCATCAGAATGATCGTCAAGTAAGAGGCTAGAAAACAGCGTGAATTTAGCGAATCAAACATAACCTCGTGTCAAGCAAATAATTTTATCTTCGTCAAAATGACTTGTTAGTCAATATCAGTTATCCTATCATTTTTTATCTCAATTTTTATACTAAATTATATTTTATACTAATAACAAAAACATGAATGACGTCAGCAAATCAACAAAATGACCCCAATATATTTCGTGTTTTTGTTAATGTGACAATATTTATTTGACAATGTAAAATTACAGTTCAAGTAATCTCATGGGATGATATGTCGTCAAGGACGATGGGTGAAATACATTGTAGTGTTGTTTTTTTTTTGTTGTTTTTATGTATGATAATAGTTTCTTTTCTTTTTTTATGTATGATAATATTTTCTTTTCAAACAGTCAAACATTAAACGAACATATTCATTTTAATTTTTTTTTTTTTTTACACTTTAAATTTTATTTCAAAGATTTTTTGTGTTTTTGTTTTTTCCCCAACACATTTTATTAACAATAGAGGAGTGAAATATAAGTAATACACTAAGTACAGGCATACATCAATTAAAAATACAAAAAATATAAATAATATATTCGATGCCGCACCTATCTTGTATTTAATGTTTAATAATTTAATAAGTAATAAATTAATTGTGTCTTAACCAAATTTAATTAAGGAATGCAATCTAAACATTATATTAAAGTGCATGCATAAATCAACATGTGGTATAAAGTTATAATTGCACTTGTAGTGTGTTGTGTAGAGAAAGTTACTGTAAATTCATATGAAAATACACAAAATTCAAATTATATATACAATGCAGTACATGTGCTCAGAAAATAATTGTCTTCACAAAATTAATAGAGGAAAAGAATTTGAGTAATAAAATTGCAAGCATACTCAATATGTGGTGCAAAGTTGCACTTGTGTTGAAAAAGTTTGAATAACAGTATAAAAAAGAAAAGAAAAAGTTGCCTATGACTATAACTTGTTCAAATAGCCAAAACAACAATTGTTAAGAGACTCGGGTTTGGTAAAATGGATATTTCCCTAACTTAAAGGGTCTAAATAACAAATGTAGAGGTCTAAATATCAAATGGAAAGTGTGTTATATATACACATACATTTGGTTATGGAATATAAGTGGCAGAGACTGTATACTATGTATACAAAGTTTGATTAATTGAGTGACTTAATGTGCACTTAAGATACAATTGAAGATTTCCCATTCTTTGTCAAAAGCATCTGATCTATTATTTAAAACTGAGATTTTTCTTAGGTTATCATACTCCTAACTTATATATTTCTGTGTGCCCACTATGCTTGGAAGGCTTTTGTTCATTTTGCAATTGTAGATGAACATCTTTGTAAATATTATGACATTGTTAATTGCTTTAGATAAGTTTGTAGTATATCCATGTATAAATGTTTTTTTGTTAATAAATGGAAAATATTGTCTAGGAAACAGGCCATCAATTATTTCCTTTGATTTCTGACATTCCCAAAAAAGGTGTTCTAAAGTTTCCTCTCTTTTATTACAAAAAATAGATAAAGGTTCAGGTGTATACAAAAGGCTGTTGGTTCCCAGTATTCTATGTGTTAATCTGTATTGAAACCATTGGATTTTGACATCTTTCGTTATTACGAAGGGTAGTTCAAAAATACTCCTCCATTCTTTGTCATCTATAACGGTATTAATATTTTTACACCATTTTGTTTCAATTAAAAGGTGCTCATAGTTTTTATTTAAAATATCGTACAATCTTTTAGATCCGGATTCTTTTTTTAAAATTAATTTAAACAATGGAGGTAAAAAGGGTCTAATGGTTTGCTGGTTCGCAGTTAATGTACTAGAGTATGGCATATTGTGCTTTTCCATGTTCCTTTTTATAGCTCTTATTACACCAGTATAAATGAGAAAATTTACATTCATATTATAAGTCTTGTTCAATTCATCTAAAGACATAACATTTCCATCTTCTTTAAATATGTCACCTATACAATATATTCCAGCATCAAACCATGACTTAAAAGAAAAACTTGTATTTCCAATATCTGGATTGTAAAAAAGAGGGTAGAGTAGAATGTCATCTACCTTAAATTCCAATTTACCACTAAAATAGGTGAAGCTTTGCAAAACATCTACCCAGAATAAATTTGTCATTCTGTTGGAAGTATTTAAAGCATAATGGTACCCACAATTTAAGAGTTTTTTAGTTTCAAAGTACAGTTTTGTGATGTCTACCCATTTCCCCTTTGAATATTGAATTCTTTGTAACCATGTTAGTTTCATTGCTGGAATAAAAACATCTAAATTGATCATTTTTAGACCTCCTTCTCCATATTCTTGTACCAGGGTAGTAAATTTAATTCTGCTGTGTCCATCCCAAATAAAGCTTACAAGAGAAGATTTAATAGAATCTAAAATGTGGTGGGGAGGATTTGGGAGTGATATAAACAAATGATTAAACAATGAAATAATTAAGGTTTTGACCACTGCAATTTTTCCAATAGGTGTGATATTCTTCTTTTCCAATTTATTAGAATGCTTTCCATTTTAACTATTTTTTCATTGTAATTTAGTTCAAATATTTTTGACAAGTCAACGTGAAAGTTTATTCCAAGCATTTTAAAACATTGTTGAATCCATTTTAGTTTCCATTTTGGTTTTATGCTGTCAGAACTATATTAGTGTTTACCAATCCTTACCACTTTTGTTTTGTCAAAATTTCAACATGAAGACCTGATAAAAGAGCAAAATTATTCATAACACTAAGAGTTTCATTTAATGATTGTTCGGTACCGTCTAAAATAACAGTAGTGTCATCTGCAAACTGGGACAACTTATATTCCATTCCATTACTAGTTATACCTTTTATATTATCATTATTTCTTAATGCAATTGATAATATTTCTGCACAGAGAATAAAGATGTAACATGACAGTGGATCACCTTGCCTGCAATACCCTTTCAATAGGACAAAAGTCAGATAAAATGGCCACACTGTGTAACTGCTGATTGTGCATCTTTATAAAAAACCTGAAACCAATGTTTTATGTCAGGACCGAAGCTTTTTGAATAATAGATTCCAACGAGTCGAACGCCTTTTCGAAATCAATTAGAAGAAATAAGCCTGGAATCTCATTCTCCTCGGTGAAATGCATTATATCGTAAATTAACCTTGTATTTTCCCCAATGTATCTTCCCTTGATAAATCCCGTTTGGTCATTACTTATTAATTTGTCCATAAATATTTTTAGTCTATTTGCTATAACCCCTTAGCCAATTTTATACACTGTGTTTAAGAGAGTGATTGGACGCCAATTTTCTAAAATAAGCCTACATTTATCCCCCTTAGGTATACAAGTTATAATACCTTGAGTTTGTGTAATAGATAAACTTCCATTAATAAAAGCTTCATTTAATGCCCTAACAACAAAAATACCTTTTTTTTTCAAAAACATTTTATAGAAGTCTGTACTAAAACCAGAACTACCAGGGCTTTTATTATTAGACATATTTTTTAAAAGTGTTGAAGCTTCATCTAAAGATATCATACCTTCAATTGATTTTGACTCACTTTCATTTAATTTCGGGCAATCAATTCCATTTAAAGTTTGTTAAAATCCTCATAATTACATTCATTTCTTTTTTTATATAGTGATTGATAAAATGTTGCAATTGCATTAAGGATACACTTTTGGTCAGTTATTTCATGCCCATCTTCATTTTGTAATATATAAATAGTTTTTGTTATTGCATTATTTTTTTCTAAACTGCAAAATAATTGTGTTGGTTTTTCCCCATGCAAAGTCCATTGACACTTTGACCTAATCATATTTCCTTTTAATTGCTTGTTCTGCAAATCATTTAGATCAATTTTTAAATTTACTAATTCTTCAATTGTGTCATCTGAAAGATTTTCTTCCAAATGTTTGATTTGTTTAAATAAGTCACTTTCTTGAAGTTTGTTTTGTGTTTTTATATAAGACCCATATGAAATAGACTTTCCTCTTAATTCCATTAATAGTGTTTCTAAAAAAAGTTGATCACTTATGACAAAATGTAACTCAGAGTCTGGGATTTCATTAATTTTTTTCATAATTATAGACTGGTATTACATACTGACATTTAATTTCTTCAATTTTCTTGTTAATTTCCTGTACATAAACAATGTCTGATAGGAGAGAGTTGTTATGTTTCCATAGCCCTGGTTTATGACTAAAGGTACTTAAAGTTAAGATTCAATGTAATTATGGAATGGTCTGACAGAAGGCTTGGCTCAATTGTCGTGGATTTAAAATGTTGTAAAAGGTCAGATGTAAGTTTTAAAAAATCTAGTCTGGCTTGTTGAAGTGGGTTTGTTCTACGCCAACTGAATCGTTTTGCTATTGGGAAGTTTAAACGGAAAGGATCAGCTAGATTATAGTAAACCATTGATTCTAGTACTTTATTTGTAGCTTTAGGGTTATTTATGTTTTTATAGTTACAATATTCTAAATCAGGATCCAAAACAAGATTGAAATCACCACATATGATAAAAGTCTCATTCCCGAATCTTTCAATAACTTCAAAGATGTCAGTAAAAAAGGAAGGTGTATCAGAATTAGGACCATATAATGCAAACAGAGTAAGGCGATACTCATTCATAGACATATCAAGTGCAAGAAAGTTGCCGTATTTATCAGAAATGGTGTTATGTATTTTATACTCAGTGCCCTTTGCCAAAACAAATCCCGTTCCCCTCGATTTTGCTGAACCGTAGCTCAAAGAGCATTCACACCCCATTCGGAATAGATTGAGTTGTACATATCAGGAGTGAAATGTGTCCTGCAGGCAATATATGTTAGCGTTCAACTCTTTTAAGTAGTTGAAAACCTTAAGTCGCTTTAATATTCCATTCAGACCTCTACAATTCAAAGAAACAATGTTAAGATTACTACACATCTGATAAAAAATATTTCAATAAGATATAAGGCCCATACTCCATGCTTAACACATATAAAAATAGGTAAAATACAAAAATATCAATAAACTGGCTATTTATACAAAAATTATTGTTTAAATGCCAAGAGAACAAAATAAAAAGTGGCCGAAACATGACTAAACTCATATTTTTGACAAGGAGAGGTTTGAAGGAAAAAACACATTTAAAACAATATTTTTACACTCTAATAATAATTATGGTGTGAAATGCATATTTGTTTATTTTATACTACCGGTATATATTAAATTATATGGGTGATGTAACATATATTCAGGCAATCCTGGTAATTGGCTTTTTTTATATCTACATATTAAGATATTAACAAGCAGCGATAAAAAAAGCAACAAAATAAACATAAACAAGGGAAATTATCACTTTATAATATAGCCTTACATCATTTATGACACACAAGAAACAAAACAAAGTTGCACTGAAAGGCAGGTTCACACCCAGGTATAATATATTTATTATATAATAATAAAAGTACAAGAAGCAGTAACATGTTTTTTGTTTTTGTTGTTTCGTATATTTTAAGCTTCGGAAACACGCGTATTCACATAAAGGGCTAAATTGGTTTATATTTCAACAAACTTCTTTAAATATTGCATGCAAACCTTAAAAACTGGGTAAAATGTAGTTAAATAGGTATAACATTTTGTCTTTTATATTCTATTAACATTTGAAGTATACATGCATGTATTACCACTGTTACTGAACTTATTCTAGTGTTACATTAGGTAAAAAAAGTTCTAAAAACACCATTAAGTCACTGTGTTCTTTCATAACTACAGACGTAATCATGTAATTATGAACGTTATCATATTCATCTTTACAAACTGAATGATACCCTGAGTACACAAATATGAATAAATAGCAAACAGTTTAACCTTAGTCACATTGACATATAGGCTTATTAAAAAAAATTCCAGTAAAACTAGCATATTTAATGGTTTTGCCAATGTTGTCACATTATAGAGAAAGCAAAACATTGTCAATACATTGAAGTTGGATATTTTTTTTACACTGCTGCTTTAGTTACTGTAAGTGAATACAAATACAGACAAAAGCAACAAAAGAAAAGAAAAATGGATGTGTGCACGTGCAATGGGAGTCTGTAGTTAAAGCAAAACATGATGCTAAATTTATGGCAATATTATCAAGACTTTATTTTCCTTTAAAAACACATAACAATTAGGTTAAGCTAGCCGCGAAAGAAACAAAACAAAAAAAAACAACAAAAAGAAACAAAAAACAACAGCAGCAACAAAAAAACAATCCACAACACATAGTTGCTTCAATCGAAAACGAAAGAAATAAAGCACAGTACATTAAACAAATAAGACATATCTTTAAACAGTATGAAAATAAGAGTGTAATGGAGTTTGTTGTTTTCAAAGAATTATAATTTATAAACAAATGATGAAAAAATATGCAAGGAATATTCATTAAAGCATAATGCAAGCATATAGAAACTAGTTTTGTACATAAATTAATTGTGAAAAAATAACATGTGCATATTATTTAAAAGTGAACAGTATATGTCAAGTCATTCCCGCGGTAGCTTTAGTTATGATCCCCTTCCTATGTTACGTTTCGTTTTGGAAAAGGAAAAAGTATAACCTTAATTACTGCCAAATAATGTTATTAACCAGTAGACATGCCAACTTAATTGTTAACGCCTTGTATAACTATTTAAAAGATTTAGAATCTACCATTTATGTTTATAAAATACAACAAGCTATTTTTTCACTAAAAGAAAATATATCAAAAGCATGGCAAAATTGTAGATAAGGGAGATAGTTATCATATCGGTATTGAAATTATTACGAATAGCGCAGTATTGCAGTATTGGTTGTCTCCCTTGATATCAAGCTTATAAAACACCCGGTAGAATTAAGAGTTCATTCAAACAAAAAAAGTCGAAGAATACGTTTAAAATTGAATAAATATTTTGTTACTATAAATGTTGACAAAAAAAAAACGTTTTCTGTATCAAAAGCTACGACCAACGTAATCAATACCACAGTGAAAATAGCCGAACAACTAATTATAATAACAATTAAATGCTTATACAAGATTCATGAAGTACAAGTACATGTAACAGAAAAACAATGAAGAGTTAAATGTCTCGCACTGGATTATAATAGGATCTACTGGGCTGATCGTTGGACTGCTGCACGAACTGCACGTGTTTTATCCACGGTTTGCGAGTAGGACTTTTTAGGCCAGGGCATGTCAAGCCAATGTTTAAAGTCTTTTTACTCTAAGCGGTCTACATGTTGTTTGCCACGAAACAGTACATACAAGTTTCCTTCAAAAGACCACATTTTTTCAACACGTTCGGGGTCTTTTAGGCGTGAAGACGCCAACACCTCAGCGTTCAGCTTTGTCAGATCCTCGTTTGCGAATATATTGGATCCTTTGAATTTCTTGGCCAGGCGCATTACATCGACTGTCGTTTGTCGTCGTACAAATTTTACGATGATATTTCTGTTTTCATTTGTTTTGAATTTACCCAAACGATGAGCAATGTCTATATCGCCAGGCTGCAGGTTCATTTCTAACTTTTCGTTGATATTTTAACTACCTGTGACGTCACCAACTCGGACGTTTGACGGTCATGGTTACCCGCAACGCCGGTCAGCCGGATGTTATTGCGGCGACTGTACTGTTCATGGTTGTTGGCGACTTCATCACCGAGTGCCGACTGCATTTGCTTTTCTGACGCCAGTTTATGACATTCTGATTTAAGATCTTCAATGCATTTGTCTTTTGCACAAATTTCTTTTTTTAATCTGTCTACTTCATTTTGTTGCTCGAAGAATTTCCCCTCCAGGATCTCGAGTCGATTTATTACGGAACCTAGTATTTTGTCCTTTATTTGTTCAACGGTATCTTTTATAACGTCTTTTATAAATGTAGAATCATCTTTTGTAAGCTCTTTCGTCAATTTTTGGTTTATTTCGTCTAGCCTTTTTTCTATCTTGACTATTTCTGGCGCGCACGTGGTTTCATTGCCGTTACTGTGTACAAAGCTTGATAAGGTCTTTTGTTTTTTGGAGTCAGGTTTGGTTTTTTTCTTTTTGCTGTCTTTTGCTGATGCATTGGCTAATTTTCTCACCGAAGACTGAACTCTCCAAGCAACTAGTATCATGAACTGTCGCTTCACTGGTCGTGGAGGAGTGTGCACGTTTTCCACTCATTTTCGCTAGCGGCTAAAAGCGCACACAATACTTATCAGATTGTATTTGCCACTAACAGCGTACTGGGAAGTACGTACAGTAACTGATTATAACTTGTTATAACTGGTTATATATAATAACGGTTGTAGCAAAATGAACGTTTATCTTTAGAGCTTGTCAACCATGACGAATGCAAGGTTGTGCGATATTGTTCTTTGTTGACAGCCTCGATTTGTGTCACGTTATAAGATTTTGGAGGGATAATCTCCACCCACTTGTCAAGCATCTGGTGTCGATCTAATCAATTTCTATCATTTTAAACGCAAGTTCTCAATATAATATAATATTATACATACGATTGCTCCTGTAAATTTTAGTCCGTATTAATGTCACATTTCACACTTGTATCACTAATCCGACGCGTTTTTCCACCAAAAACTGTAACAACTATTTTTTCATTGCGCCATGTATCAAACCGGAAACGACATTGTAGTGTTAATCATTCCATATAAAACACAAACCACATTCATGTCAATAATACTCAAGACAAAATTGGTCATGCATGTGGAGTCTTTTGGACAGATATGACTATTGTATCGTTAGACTCGGGAATACATTTATCATTGTAATATTTTTGTTTTATATTAGGTAATGCTTATCAAGCATTTCCTTATACTGGGATCTGAATTAATCCTCGAACAATTTCTTGAGACATGAGAGGCTCATTGTAGTTTACAAACAGGTCATGATTTTTTATTTTAGGAAAGTATGAACATAAAATAACTAAGAAATGCTAATCACAATGGCATTCGTGAAATATTGGTAAAGGGGTATATTTCGCAATTTGAGACCAGGACTGGTTCATGTTTTTACAAAGAATGTAAGAACAATCTTATCGTTCTCAAATTGTTTAATTGAATTTTCTGACTTTGGAATGCAATGTTTGAAGATTGTGACAGAAAATTAATGAAATTCAAAGTGTAAAAATATTTAATATAAAGCATGCTCATGGCCCATAGTAAAGGTGCTGCAGACATAAATTCTAATTTAGACCTAATTTTTTTAAGGCTTTAGTTAGAATCATACCATATTTTAGCTAGCAATGTGGGTATCTAATGCATTTACTTGCCCAATAATATAACATAAAAGTTCTCTTACATATCACATATACCATTTCACGACATTGTAAATGACCTAGTTGCCAAATTGATAGCCGACCGCGTTTAATATTTATATAAGCATTGTGCATGAACAGTGAATACGTTTGAAGTTTTAGTTTATATATGAAGTATCTTGATTACTATGGCATACTGTGTGAAATGAAAACATCTATCCTGAAGTAGAGTGCACGTGTGCTAGTGGTGGAAACTACAAGACGACAACCACAAAAATGGCTTAAAAATCTTTATAAATATGGCCCTTAACCTTTGGTAAAATGACCTTCTTATATACGGAGGAATGATAGCTTACGAACACTTACACAAGATACTGGCACTCGTAGAAGTCTTAGGGATGTTGTCCGCAATCAGAGTTAGGTACACAGCATAGGTCAGAAGCACTGGAAAATGAATATGGAAATCAGAGTTAGGTACACAGCATAGGTCAGAAGCACTGGAAAATGAATATGGAAATCAGAGTTAGGCATCACTGTAAAATGATTATGGAAATCAGAGTAAGTAACACAGCATAGGTCAGAAGCACTGGAAAATATATATGGAAATCAGAGTAATGTACACAGCATATGTCAGTAGCACTGAAAAATGAACATGGAAATCAGAGTTAGGTAAACAGCATAGGCCAGAAGCACTGGAAAATGAACACGGAAATCAGAGTAAGTTACACAGCATAGGTCAGAACACTGGAAAATGTATATGGAAATCATAGTTAGGTACACACCATATGCCAGAAGCACTGGAAAATGAACATAGAAATAAAGTTAGGTAAACAGCATAGGGCAGAAGCACTGGAAAATGAACATGGAAATCAGAGTTAGGTACACAGCATAGGTCAGAAGCACTGGAAAATTAATATGGAAATCATAGTTAGGTAAACAGCATTGGTCAGACGCACTAGCAAAATGAACATAGAAATCATAGTTAGATAAACAGCATAGGTCAGAAGCACTAGAAAATGAACATAGAAATGAAGTAAGGTAAACAGCATAGTTAGATTCACTGGGAAATGAACATAGAAATCAGAGTTAGGTAAAAAGCATCATAGGTCGGAAGCACTGGGAAATTAACATGAAAATCAGATTTAGGTACACAGCATGAAATGCAAAAAGAGGAGTACCAGCCAAAATTATTCACACATGTTTGAATTTGACCTTGAAACGTGACCTTGACCTTTGACTGATAAGCATGTGCCATGTGCGTGACACATTGTCTAGTCGTGTGGAGTAAAAATTTGAAACAATAGTAAATCCTTCCAGGCATTTAAAAGTTATAAAGACACTTGACACATTGTCTAGTCATGTGCAGCAACAATTTGAAGTTATATTAAATCCTTCAAGGCATTTATAAGTTATGAAGAGCTCAAAATACAAATATTAAACTTTCGACCATAAATTGTGACCTTGCCCTTTTACCTACAAGCATGGGTCATGTACATAACACATCATCTGGCCATGGGGAATAATGCTCTTTAGTAATATTAAAATCCTTAAAGGAACTCAGAAGTTATAGAGCGGAAATGTAATACAACAAGGCATTTTATTTAGACGAAGAATATGGCCTTGACCTCTAAGGTAGCCATCTAGTTCTTGCGCTCGACACACCCTCTCATATATGTGAGCATGGGTGCCAAGTTATTTCAAAATATATCCATGCATTAGGAAGTTAGAGCTGGGACAAACGCTATTCTGATAATAAAGTACCCTATTTTGACCTTTGACCTAAAAGTATGACCTCAACCTTAAAGATAGCTATGCGATTCTTGCGCGCGACATACCGTCTTACATAGGTCATCATTTGTGCCAAGTAATTTAAAAATCATTCAGTGCATGGGGGAGTTAAAACTCGGACAAGCAATATTTTGACAATAAAGTACGACCTTGACCTTGACGGTAGACATCTGGTTCTTGCGCGCTAAACACCGTCTCGTTGAGGATAACATTTGTACCAAGTTATTCCAAAATCATTCCATGCATGGGGAAGTTAGATCTCGAACAAACCCTATTTTGATAATAAAGTGCTCTATTTTAACACTTGACCTTAAAGTTCGACCTTGACCTTAAAGGTAGCCACCTGGTTCTTGCGCACGCCTCACCGTCTCATTGAGGTTAACAGTTCTGCCAAGTTATATCGAAATTCAATGCATAGAGAAGTTAGAGTCCGGACACGTTTCGGGACAGACAGACCGACGGACCGACACACGGACCGACCGACCGACGGACAAAGTGATTTCTATATAGACCCCCATACACACACTGGCAGTGGGGTATATTCAGAGTAAAGTACATTGGCCAGAAGCACTAAAACATAAATATTATTTTCAGAGTTAGGTAAATAGCAAAGACCAGAAACACTGGAAAAAATGAACATAGAAATCAGAGTTAGGTTCACCGCATAGACCAACAGAACTGGTGAAAAGTAAGCAAAAAAGGGAACGAATATCAGTGTCACACGTTGCACTGTACTGTACTAGTATTACGATTCAACTGCATTTAACATACTTTTTTACGGCACTCAACAAGTTTCCCTACATGTGAGAGACACGATAATCAATTCCTTGTCATCAGATAAAATCACGAAACTGCAGTCTATGCTTTTCTAACTCCAGTCGACAAGTTTCCTACATGTCAGTTAGAGAGTCATGATAGTAAATTCCTTAACATCAGAAAAAAATTATGACACTGCAGTTTATGCTTTTCTAACGGCACCCGACACGTTTCTTTTCTTGAGAGACATGATAGTCAAGTTCTTGCCATCAGACAGACACATACAAAATAGTGCCATTGCAGTTAATGCTTTTCTACAGGCACACAACTAGTTCCGTACCTGTGAGAGACATCTCTATTCTCTCCCCGGACTCTGGTGGAAGTTTGAAGACGAACACGATTAGAGAAGACATGAGGATCACGGGAAATATCGTGTTCAGGATGTGATAAAGGGGCCGCCTCTTCAGTTTCAGGATGAAGTTTAATCTGAAAACAATATCCGTTTATACATATTAATGAACAAAATAACACGTTTTAAACATAGATAATTGTATATTAACGTTTGTTAACGTCACAATACATTTTATGTCACAATTTATGTAGTGTCACATAAAATACATACTTATACTAGATAATATACATACTAACATTAGATATTAGGTTATGAATATTTAGTTAGAGTGTCTGTAAGGTCACAATACAACATCGGACATCATGCATTAATCTGTCAATAGTGGTGAACGTGTGCACTGTCCCATTTTCTTTTAATTCTCACTACATGCAAAGTCGTTTGTCATACAATGCCACATTGCATACATTGTCACGTTACGTTTAAGGTCACATTACATACAAGGTCAAACTA
The DNA here is from genome assembly GCA_027627225.1 of Congeria kusceri. NCBI lineage: Eukaryota > Metazoa > Mollusca > Bivalvia > Myida > Dreissenidae > Congeria > Congeria kusceri. The sequence continues at coordinate 8,387,345 of CM051040.1, read as the reverse complement.
CATATACTGTAACATAATATAAAAGATCACATTATATAAAAGATCACAGTATATAGTTAAAGGTCCCATTTCAAAAAAGGTGACGTCACCATGTATAAAATGTCATTATGTATACATGTCAACAGTTCATTCAGTGTCACCTTACATATAATGTTAAATATGTAAATACATTTAATTATAACTACCTTTCACAACAAAAGACATATCTGATGAATTGTATTTACCAAACTTGCTTTTATCGTCTCTGAAACATTGCATACATCATCATGGCAACTTATGTTGAATATACATATAATATTTGAATGAGTACTTCTGGTTGTTTGTAGATATGTTAACACAGAAATATAATATCACCCTGTAAACAATAACATCATTATATTAAAATCCACGATAAAGTCGATTAAAAGATTAATTCCTTATGAGCGGATATTTCATGTACAGAAAACAGTGGAGATCGTGATTTTCGATTTGAAAACACGCTGCAATGGTCTGTTATGAAATCGTCTGAATGGCCTACATGCATGTTTTTACCGACTATACATGCAATGTAAGCATATATAAAGACGGGCAGTAATATATTAGGTATCCTCAGACGCTGATTCAGGATTTTAAGAGGGGGCGGAAATATTCAGTAACTGAAAAAGGCTGACGAAAAAAAAACAGATTTTATGTATTTTATACATGCTGGGATAAACTTAGAATGGTGCAATTTCTGCAAAGAGCTACAATTTAACGAAATGCGTAGGTTTATGTTTTAAGATTGTAAGGTTTGAAATGTGATTATGGAACAATTTTAGAGGGAGCGTACGCCGCTTCAGCCTCATCTTAATCCGCAAATGATCCTATAACTACCTGTCATAGCTATATAAATCGTCCTTGCTTCTCTGCGCAGACTCTTTGGTGGTGCTCGTGCTCAACAACTCCCACTCGCCGTTCTCCTGCAAGCAGACGATAAAAACAATTGTTTTGGTTTTGTGTGTGTTTTACTTTCTTCCGTATTCAACAGTATTTCAGTCATATTTATGTCAGTTAACCTACTCGCACTTTTCCTGGGCAAGCTTAGCCGGTGCGACGGGATCAAAAGAATACAATGCAATGACATCAGAAGCAGATGAAACAATGCGAGGCGAACAGATCCTGACGAGCAAATGCAAAGGCATAAGAAATAGATGACTAAGAAGAGAACCGAAGCAGATACCATGCAGTAGAAGCAGCAGCATATGTTTGACAGACGTTTAACCATCTATTAAATGGCAAAGCTGGTAAGATTGTGTGATTGCTTAAAGGCCTAGTTTAAGGAAAGTCTGAGTCTCTGTGGGGTATTCCACTATGTGTATTGGTCCACCATAAAATCTCTGACCAGTATCTGCAATCTTTTCTCTCAGCTGACTGAGCATTGGCTGTATGCACTGTTTCTTCTGCAGCAGTGTATTGATATCAGGTGATAAGGATCACCACACTGTGTGCACACAGTGACCAAAGCAGGGTGCCTATACACAGGGTACAATACCCCAGATTCTTTTTGGAGCGGGTGTCGAATAAAGAAGGATTAAACTAGTATGTTTCGCACTTACATTGAAGTTGTCCAACATGACGGGATTGCTAGTGAAACCCAGGGTTATCTCGTTGGAAGTGTACGCCCACGTTGTCAAGGTGATGCTGAAACAAGAGACACGTGACCAAGGTCATAAATCGCCCTACGACTACGAAATTTCTCAAACTCTAACTTAGTCTCAATTTAAATTATTGACCAATGAGAATTTCTTGTTACATGTGAGCTTTGATTTAAATTGGTTATATATTTAAGATTAAGACTAAGATTGAGCTTTAAAAGTTCATAGTCGTGGGGCAGAGTTATAATGGTTTAACTATTAAAAACATAACTTTCAGATGTATGGTTTGACTCATTATCGTGTTTCTGAAATAAAAAAAGCTCCTAATTTGTTTTCATCAAGCATACTTGTTTTAGAAGGTTTGTTACCATTATAGTTTAATAGTTGTACATGTAATTTAATAACAATAAACACCGAACAATGCCGATCACAACGGTAAATACGTATATATAGGATCTGACACGAGTTGTCATTTCATACCATAATTTATCAAGCGAGTTCAGGAATTGTGTTAGTAAGCGAGCCTTTGGCGAGCTTACTAACGAATTTCCTGGACGAGTTTAATAAAATATGGTATGAAATGACAACGAGTGTCAGATCTTTTTTATCACATGCTTTTAAACGAAATAAAAACATTCTAATTTTACGAAAATAAGTTGGTACATTCTGAAAGTTGTGTACTGACGTAACGTCATTTTATGTTGACGACGTCATTTCACCAAAATAACGTAATGCGATTGGTCAGTCAAAGAACACGTAACCAATGAAAACGCTCAAAATGTTATCTTACACATGTGTAAGATAGAAATATTCGTAATGGTTGTACTAGTATTACACGGAAAACAAGGCATAACATGTGATAAAATGACGTATTCTTAATATTGGGACACAATCAGACGAATGATTTTTTCTGCTTCTAAAAATTTGGACAGCAAACAAATTTATTATTTTTAAGCTTTCAAATAAATAGAGTATCCTACGGTAGGCATATTTCAATAGCCCGGCGAGTACCAGCAACAGGGCTTTCGAAGGGTCGTAAGTAGATATTGGCCAAAATACAGGCTCGTACTAACGACGATGCACCTATCAATATTTTCCCCCAGGGTTAGGAACGGCGGGCTGACCCAGGGGAATTTGACTAATTATAATTTTGCCTCTTTTGGGGTTTACTTCCCCACCCTAGAGCCAATCACTTTTGTCTATATACTCTTAGTGGGAGATGCCATATGGGAATATGGGAACAATATTACGGGCATCTTAAATCCGACTAAGTCTAAATGTCTATTCTCCCCCCTTGATAGGTGCATGACGTTGCACGAACGTAGAAAGCGGAAGTGAATAACAACAACAGACAGAAAGCATTACGAAATGTTTCCCCCGTTGCAGGCAGCTGAGATCCTCTGAACATAAAAAATGTTTACTTTATTATTACCTAAAACAGCGAATATAAGAGGTATTGAATTAATTTATTTGGAAAACTACCGTCCCTGCATTGCAGATGGTAGTTAGTGGCGTCTGCTTACCCATATTCTTGTGTATCCAGAGGGGAGTAAGTGGCGTCTGCTTACCTACATTCTTGGGTATCCAGAGGGGAGTAAGTGACGTCTGCTTACCCATATTCTTGGGTATCCAGAGGGTTGTAAGTGACGTCTGCTTACCTACATTCTTGGGTATCCTGAGGTCGTAAGTAGCGTCTGCTTACCTACATTCTTGGGTATCCATAGGCAGTAAGTGACGTCTGCTTACCTATATTCTTGGGTATCCATAGGCAGTAAGTGACGTCTGCTTATCTATATTCTTTGGTATCCAGAGGTAGTAAGTGGCGTCTGCTTACAGACATTCTTGGATATCCGGAAGTAGTAAGTGGCGTCTGCTTACCGACATTATTGGGTATCCAGGGGTAGTAAGTGGCGTCTACTTACCTACATTCTTGGGTATCCAGAGGGTAGTAAGTGGCGTCTGCTTACCGACATTCTTGGGTATCCAGGAGGTAGTGAGTGGCGTCTGCTTACCGACATTATTGCGTATCCAGGGGTAGTAAGTGGCTTCTGCTTACAGACATTCTTGGATATCCGGGGGTAGTAAGTGGCATCTGCTTACCGACATTATTGGATATCCAGAGAGTAGTAAGTGGCGTCTGCTTACCTACATTCTTGGGTATCCTGAGGGTTGTAAGTGACGTCTGCTTACTTACATTATTGGGTATCCAGAGGGTAGTAAGTGGCGTCTGCTTACCTACATTCTGGGGTATCGAGAAGGTAGTAAGTGGCGTCTGCTTACCTACATTCTTGGGTATCCAGAGGGTTGTAAGTGACGTCTGCTTACCTACATTCTTGGGTATCCAGAGGGTAGTAAGTGGCGTCTGCATACCTGCATTCCTGTGTATCCAGAGGGTAGTAAGTGACGTCTGCTTCACAGTTGGTCTCGAACACGCCACCTGGCGTCCACAGCGCAGTTCCGGTGGATATCAACCGGATGAGGGTGTTGGTGTCGCTAAATACCTCCAAGTCGTTGACACTGCGCAAGGTATACCACCACAATTTATTGATACGGGAACGCACATTTTGTTAACTGACATATGTATTTAGCTTATGTTATGAAGATTTTGTGTTGATATACTAAACTAAAATTTCTGAAAAAAATCTTCAAATTTATTTAAATTAAATTTAAATTCTTCGAATTTAATTATAATTAAATATAAATACTTCAAATTTAATTATAATTAAAAATTTAAATTTTTAAAATTCAATTATAATTAAATTCAAATTCCTAAAATTCAACTATAATTTAAATTATTCAAATTTTATTATAGTTTAAATTAATTGAAATTAGAAAAAAAAACGTAGTCAATGGGTAATTTAATTAATTCAGTGACTTCCAGAGGTTGTCGAGTGGAACATTGTATTAAGATATATATTTTCCTTTAAAATGCCTAACTTTAACAATACTTTAAGCTTACGACACAAACACTAACGTTATATACTATTGAAATTCATTGTGTTACTGAAACGATAAATGCATTTTAACCTAAAGCTTACGACACATACACAACAAAGTACGATGTCAAAATTAAAAAAAGTACATTTTTTAAGTATATAAACATAAAAAAGACAATTAATTGTTTAACCAATCATATCTAAATATAAGGAAATAAAGTGTACATCAGTTTTTTACAGAAATAATCAATACAGCTTTTCTCAAATAATAATATAAACGTATAATGATATTTGTTACTTAATTTTAGGACCACAATTGAAATATTTTATAAAATTAAAAAGGTAAATGCAAACCAAAATATACATTTAATGATTAGAATCAATATGCAAACTGTATTGAAGCAATTCTAAAGAATCGCCAATGGTAAGTAAATCGTGCAGGTAAGACGTTCGCTAGAACAATAGCCATTGTAAAAACAAGACGTTCGCTAGAACAAAAGCCATCGTAAAAACAAGACGTTCGCTAGAACAATAGCCATCGTAAAAACAAGACGTTCGCTAGAACAATAGCCATCGTAAAAACAAGACGTTCGCTAGAACAATAGCCATTGTAAAAACTAAAACTCGGAATACTGTGCGTAGTAAAAAACTACGTACAAATCCAAAAGAAAGAATCTAACTGGTAGGTTCTACAAGAATTATTATACGACGATAAGAGCGAAACAGTAGACTGAGCGTTAGTAATCTGTATGAGGCGTGTCGTGGGAAACCCGGGCTTAATGCATGTGCGTAAATTTTCATCACGGATTGGCCTGTGCAGTCCGTACAGGCTAGTCCAGAACGGCACTTTCCGCCTACAGTGGATTTATGTTTAGAAGAGACTTCATTGAAACAGAAAATACCTTAACAGCGGAAAGTGTCGTCCTGGATTAGCCTGTGCGGACTGCACAGGCTGTTCCGGGACGACACCTTACGCACATGCATAAAGCCCGGGTTTCCCACGACACGCCTCATGTTTAGTTTCTGGACTTCAACCAATCACGTTATTGAAATCATATCCGGTTTATTGAACGTTGATGACGAAGAATAATACAAGAATTAAAGACTATAACTTTATATCAATGAGATAACAATAATGGAAACATTAACGGTATAACACCAATAGCAATGATAATAAGTCGCGGTGGCGTAGTGGATATGGTGGCGCCTAACGATCGAGAGGTTCCAGGTTCGATCCCCTCTCTGGGAGGGTACTCAAGATCTCCCCCCAAAGACACCAAGTACTGATTCTACCCAGGAAACGGACTCGAGAGTGTCTCAATAAGCCTTGAGCTTTCGATGCAATTGAGCTCAAATAAATAGGTTTAAACTCAAAGCAATAATAGCAATACAAAGTTCATTGAAGCATGTCAGTATCCAACCGAAAGTATATGAAAGTAGGTAACCAGTGCCGTCTACACTTTTACTATCCACTAACCTATTTTCGATAACGATTTTCGGGTTCCAGACATAGCTTTCTGAGGAAAATATAAATCGGACATTGCCGTACGTGGAATTCCATCCAAGGCGATTGTCCTGCCATTGCTGATGAAAAAAAAAAGAGAACATATTAAGAACATATTTATAACTCGGTGTTCATTACCTCGTGCTTCTCTTTCTAGTTATAAGATTCACCAGATTGGGTAAATACACCAGGTTAAGACGCAATGTCACTAAAAGGTAAGCGTTCATTCGCAAGGACACCAATGTGAACGAAATGCGATACCTAATTAATATACATATATTAAGTTAACATGAAAATGTGTTCAGGGCTAATTCATAAACAAGAACGAACGTTGGACAAACAAATGCTGATATAACAATTATAAACGTGTGGAAAGGTTATTGGAAAAAATATAGAAATGACAAAAGATATATAATTGTAGAAATGATTAAAAGGATACGATTGTAGACTTGATAAAGGAACAAATGTACACTTGAAAAAGGATGCATATGTAGACCTGACAAACAATACAAATTTATACAAGACAATCTGTGCAACTGTAGACCTGACAATCGGTTCAAACAAGTAGGGATAGAAATGTAGAATTGACCAAGGATACACACGTGGACCTAACAACGGATTCAAATGTAGACCTGACAAAGGATTCAAATGTAGACTTGAAAAAGGATACATATGTAGAACTGACAAAGGATTCAAATGTAGACCTGACAAAGGATACACGTGAAGACTTGATAAATGGTACAAAATTTTATGTAAACATTGCAAAGGAAACAAAATATTATTAACAAATGACGATTGATTTAAATAAAAGAAAGTCAATGATACAGGTAGAGCTGAAACGTTATAAATGTAGAAATGTAAATTGCACAAGTTAACCGTTATGCCACTAATTCAAATATTGTGAATCCCATGCACGTGTTGGAAAATCGATATAATTTTATCACATGCTATACCTTGTTTCCCGTGTAATGCAACCATTACGAATATTTCTATCTTACACATGGGTAAGATGACATTTTAGGCGTTTTAATGGGTTACGTATTCTTTGGCTGACCAAACGCATGACGTTATTTTGGTGAAAGTACACAACTTTCAGAATTTACCAACTTATTTTGGTAAAATTAAAAGGGTTTTATTTCGTTTAACAGCATGTGATCAACAAGAACTGACCCTCGTTGTCATTTCATACCATATTTTATTAAACTCGTCCAGGAAATTCGTTAGTAAGCTCGCCAAAGGCTCGCTCCCTAACAAAATTCCTGAACTCGTTTAATAAATTATGGTATGAAATGACAACTCGTGTCAGATCCTATATATAATATAGGAATTATACTATGAATTAAAGGGAAACACGCCAATGAAATATTACATCCAATAATACAATCGTATACAATGAACGAAAGGCATTTAGCGATTTCAAAAACAACAACATTTGTATAGTAACTAAAGCAAGATGACATCGACGATACAAATGCAAAGGTCGAAAGTCAAATGATACACAGATGTGGAGTAAGATGTATATAGATCTTATATATATAGACGTATAAAGTAAGATTTCAGGAAATGTTCAATGATACACATAAAGGTAGGCCTTTGTCTTTCTCTGGTATATGAGAGGTCAAATTTGCAGAAATTCGGAGACATTTCCATAGAACTGGCGAGTACCAGACAAGCAGACAGGAAAACGCGTTAACATTGAATTCCAGGGTATATCTGTTTAACTTAGCAGAGAGAGCAGGGATACTTGTAATGTTAATACAAAGTGCACTTCGAACACACCAACACCGGAAAACGGCAGTGCACGTGATGACGTCAGTCCACGTACGCACGTGAGTCACGGGCTCACCTATTCTCAATGACAATCGCGGGTCTCCAAGTGTACTCCTCGTTGGAAAACAAGAAAGTAACCTTCGTGTAGTTCGACGACGACTCCCAACTTAATATGGGGTCCTCCCATATCTTAAATACAATGCATACACACAAGCGGCTACATTTCGTATAGTCCCTTAATTTCATTTCCTTTAGAAGAAGTACAATCTTGCTGCTGATGAATTATATGTACAAAGAATAATCTAGTAGAATAATTTGTATTTCGTTCCGAAATAGTCTACATTTATCAACCAAAACGTCACTACGTCGCTAAACCGCACTGTGGACGTTTTACGTTACCACGCATTCTATGTTGAATACCAATGTTATTGTCAAAACCTTTTGTTTTTAGATATTATTACTTTCTAACTTGATACTGCAAGTTTATGCAAGACATTTCACGAGAATATCAACAAATCTCTTAAATCGCAACATAAAAATTATACGTTGCAAGCCTTGGAAGCCATTCTCTATTTAATACAATTGTCAATATACTAGCATATCTATACATTCACGTACATATAATATTTTCTAATTTGAATATGCTTGTTTGTGCACGAGATTTCACGTGAATGTACTAAATTAGTCTATATACTGTACAAAGTACTCCGAGTACTGCATTAAATAAATCATAGCCATTGGTAAAAGCGATTTGAGGGGTCCACGCATAATAATTTAGATGTCTCATGTTGATCAGACCAGAGCACATCCAAACTAAGTCTTTACCACGTCCTGATTGTTTGTAAGGACGTGGTGAGAACTTGGCAAAAAGGCGAAATATCTGTCAATACCTCGCATATATGAAGTCCCTTTTATACGTTCGTATTACGTCAAAGCGGTCCTCACTACGTCCCTACCAAGCATATAACCACGCTCGTACTACGTGTATAGGTCACTAGTGCGCAAATACAACGTATCTACCACGTCCACCAGGCACACGCCACGTAAGCATCACGATACAACTACATCCACTTTGTCATAGAAATTCCCCTAATCGCTCTGTCTTGTATTCGCCATGCAAGGAAAGTTGACATCTGCTGTCCTCATTCAGCCAGTCAAGGACCAAGCAATCCTCGGCCTCCGCCGCTTATGCCTCCTTCTGGTCAGTATAACAGAAGCAATTTAAAATTATATCTCGTTCTATCGGTCTACTGTCCTTCGGGAAAAAATATTTGAAACCTATCCTTATTGCCCATCATTTCAACATGGATGAATGAAGGTAATTCCGCCTAAAGCATTTATACTTTTCCTAAATACATTGGATTGACACAGTGCTGACGTAGTGCTTACGTAGTAAATCATGGGGCATACCTGGCGCTTACCTAGCACTAACACGGTACAAACGTCGATAGCATGTCAAGGACCTGCATGGACCTAGAGAGGACTTGAGACAGTCTTGGTAATGTCTTTGTGCGGACGCCACGTGGACGGCGTGAGCGTGATACGGACGCAGTACAAGCGTAGTGATAACGCGAGAACGCGGCCTGCAGTCGATACGTCAGAGACACGTCAGCGCCACGCTCAAGAATTCCTCACTGCGTCCCTATCAAGGCATCAGTACGCTAATGTGGTTCATACTACGCTTCCGATAGGTTCGCACTGCGTCCAAGTCCCTTCCACGTCATCACTACGTAAGTTTTGAGCATGCTCAAAACCTCTCCACGTCCTCCACGTCCTCCACGTCCATCAAGACCTACCAGGTCTCCACTAAGTATCTGTCGGTTAGCACCACGTCCTTGTAAGTCCTCGCCACGTCCTGTCAGGACGTGGAGGACGTAGTAAAAAGGACGTGCTCCGGTGTGATGGCACTATCAAATAACACACATGATTACAAACTCAGACGTTTCAATCTATGAGCCATTTAAATATGAATGTGTTAATGAAATAGGTGGTTAAGTTTATAAAAGTTTATGAACATCAATTTCTTTATTTCAAATGTAATTAGAACTTTAAAATGCTTTATCTGCGCGTGAAAAAAAATCCGGACAGAACGTGAAATAATAACTTACCATTTGGAAAAACCCGGCAGTGGACATAGTTTGGCTTTTGATGTCCTGAAATGATACACACATTATTTATTTGCGTAAATGAATATTACCGCTTTCGTTTTCATAGATGTTATTTCTTTTAAATTTCATTTTACGGTTGTAAAAGTCATATAATTATTATGTCTCTATTTATGTCGCCGGGCCCGGCTAGCTCAGTGGGTAGAGCGCTGGAATGTCAATCCGGGGATCGTGAGTTGGAATCCCATCCCGGCCACATAACTTGTGGGAGGATTGGTCATGAAATTATTTCTACGGCCATTCTCCCTCTACCTCTTTAGTATGGTTGGAAAAAAGTGCCCCATTTTGTAAGTCGTTTTCGCTAAATAATAATTTTTTTGAATATTATAGTGTTTTTTATTTTATGTAAACTCATGCATGTACATACTGTACATGTGTATAAATTTGCCAAAGGTTTTAAACCACTACTTGAAGATCGATGTTATTTATGAAAAATAGTCCGTGTTATATTATAAAAGTAAAAAGTAAAGTGTTTGTTCATTATAGTGTCACCCCTCGTGATTAAGGGTCAGCCAGTTTTGACTAATGTGACACCTTTACTGATGAACATCTTTACTCCCGATTCCTATCCTATATGCCGGGCGCTTGGCAGGAATGCAATCGGTACCCCATGATTTAACTAGCTGCTGGGTAGGCAACCGGTCATATCAGAACTCGCACTGTGTAGGACTCGAACCTTCGACCTCCCGCTCCGTAGGCGAACGCCCTAACCACCAGGCCACGGAGACGATTATATTTTAAATGCAGTAAACATATAAAATATTATATTTTCATTGCTTTGACCGTGAAAATATATAATTTTATTTCACCAATAAAAGTCGATAGTTCACTGAAAAGCATATAATAAAATTTAAAACTAAGCTTCTTTTTAAAACATATTTTTTAAAAACAACTTGTGCTTTCGTGGGAATAACTGTGATCAAAACAGGTATAGCGTTCCTGTATTTGAAACATGTAATGGCGTCATGTGGCATTCTGTCTACATTCCTTTTGACCCCCACAAGGACTCTTCTTTTTGTGAGCGTTGGTGTGAATGTTCGTCTGTTATCCAGTTAGCATTTTTTCACAATGAGGGTATGAGTGAATTTGCATGAAATATTCAGGGGAGGTTGGAAATGGGAAATGAACAAGTCATTACATTTTCGTGGTGGTATAACTCATTCTTTGCACGACGCACGGGGGAAATAAGATGCCTTGGTGGAGGTTCGCTCTTTGATTTTGTTTTTAAAGCAACATATTTGTTTGTGTTACTTTTAAAGATAAGGCTATTATCATCTCAAACACTGAAATACGATTGAACAAGAATCGAAAAAGCGTAATAATTAAATACGTTATATTCTCAAAAATTGCTATTATAAATAAATCCCCGTAACCCATAGTAGAGCAACTAGGCGTTGCCTTGGCGCCCGGTTGCCATGCCTACCAGGTCGTTGATGGTGATGAGGTTCAAGGAGACGTTCACTTCGATAATCTCGGAGGGCCGCTGCAGCACCTCGTATCCTGTGAACAGCTTGGTCCTCAACTCCGTCTCGAGGTCCGTAGAGTAGTCCGGGGAAGTGGATCCACTGCCACCTGCACGGGAAAATGAGAAAATATTGTACATCATAGCATAAAAAGTCCGTTTTCAGTCCGTTAATGCGGTGTATTAACGAACAAAAAAACGACCGGTTATCGTCAGACATGGTGTATTATCCAGTAAAGTCACGCGCCAATAACGCCCCGCGTTTTTGCCTAATCGACTAATGACGTCACGTACAGGTGCATGATTAACGTCGTAAACGTCCGCAGAGGCCCTAAAAATGTGTCAACCCATTTTTCGGGCGTCTGCGAACGTTAACGACCTCAAAAAGGTGTATTGTCGCTATAATATAGGCCTGGACCGTTGATCTACCTCCACCTGCACAAAAACATAAAAAAGTATTGTACAATTTAGACCTAGACCGAAGATTCATATCCACCTGTACGGAAACATGAGAAGATATTGTAAAATGTAGACCTCGACAATAGATCCTTATCCACCTGCACGGAAACATGAGTAAATATTGTAAAATGTAGACCTAGACCGTAGATCCATATCTACCTGCACGGAAACATGAGAAAATATTGCACAATGTAGGCCTAGACCGCAGATCCATCTCCATCTGCACGGAAACATGAGTAAATATTGTACAATGTAGACCTAGACCGTAGATCCACCTCCAACTGCACGGAAACATGAGTAAATACTGTACACTGTAGGCCTAGACCGTAGATCCATCTCCAAATGCACGGAAACATGAGAACATATTGTACAATCTATGCCTAGACCGTAGATCCACCTCCAACTGCACGGAAACATGAGTAAATATTGTACAACGTAGGCCTATACCGTAGATCCACCTCCAACTGCACGGAAACATGAGTAAATATTGTACAATGAAGACCTAGACGGAAGATCCACATCCAAATTCACGAAAACATGAGAAAATATTGTACAGCGTAGACCTATACCGTAGATCTACCTCAACCTGCACGGAAACATGAGAACATATTGTACAATGAAGACATAGACCATAGATCCACGTTCAACTGCACGGAAACATGAGAACATATTGTACAATGTATGCCTAGACCGTAGATCGACCTCCAACTGCACGGACACATGAGTAAATATTGTACAATGTAGACCTATACCGTAGATCCACCGCCAACTGCACGAAAACATGAGTAAATATTGTACAATGTAGACCTATACCGTAGATCCACCTCCAACTGCACGGAAACATGAGTAAATATTGTACAATGTAGGCCTAGACCGTAGATCCATCTCCAACTGCACCGAAACATGAGTAAATATTGTACAATGTAGGCCTATACCATAGATCCATCTCCACCTGCACAAAAACATGAGTAAATATTGTACATTATAGACCTAGACCTTAGATCCATCTCCACCTGCACGGAAACATGAGTAAATATTGTACAATGTAGGCCTAGACTGTAGATCCATCTCTACCAGCATGGAAACATTAATAAATATTGTACAATGTAGGCCTAGACCGTAGTTCCATCTCCACCTGCACGGAAACATGAGTAAATATTGTACAATGTAGGCCTAGACCGTAGATCCACCTCCACCTGCACGGAAACATGAGTAAATATTCTACAATGAAAGCCTAGATCGTATATCAATATCCACCTGCACGGAAACATGAGTAATGATTGTACAATGTAGGCCTTAACCGTAGATCTACCGACACCTGCACGGAAACATTAGTAAATATTGTACAATGTAGGCCTAGACCGTAGATCCACCTCCACCTGCACGGAATCATGAGTAAATATTCTACAATGAAAGCCTAGATCGTATATCAATATCCATCTGCACGGAAACATGAGTAATGATAGTACAATGTAGGCCTAGACCGTAGATCCACCTCCAAATGCACGGAAACATGAGAACATATTGTACAATGTAGACCTATACCGTAGATCCACCTCCAACTGCACGGAAACATGAGTAAATATTGTACAATGTAGGCCTAGACCGTAGATCCACCTCCAAATGCACGGAAACATGAGAACATATTGTACAATGTAGGCCTATACAGTAGATCCACCTCCAACTGCACGGAAACATGAATAAATATTGTACAATGTAGGCCTAGACCGTAGATCCATCTCCACCTGCACGGAAACATGAGTAAATATTGTACAATGTAGACCAATACCGTAGATCCACCTCCAACTGCACCGAAACATGAGTAAATATTGTACAATGTAGGCCTAGACCGTAGATCCATCTCCACCTGCACGGAAACATGAGTAAATATTGTACAATGTAGGCCTATACCATAGATCCATCTCCACCTGCACGGAAACATGAGTAAATATTGTACATTATAGACCTAGACCTTAGATCCATCTCCACCTGCACGGAAACATGAGTAAATATTGTACAATGTAGGCCTAGACCGTGGATCCACCTCCACCTGCACGGAAACATGAGTAAATATACTACAATGAAAGCCTAGATCGTATATCAATATCCACCTGCACGGAAACATGAGTAATGATTGTACAATGTAGGCCTTAACCGTAGATCTACCGCCACCTGCACGTAAACATGAGTAAATATTGTACAATATAGGCCTAGACCGTAGATCCACCTCCACCTGCATGGAAACATGAGTAAATATTGTACAATGCAGGCCTAGACCGTATATCCACCTCCACCTGCACGGAAACATGAGTAAATATTGTACAATGTAGGCCTCGATCGTAGATCCACCTCCACCTGCACGGAAACATGAGTAAATATTGTACAATGTAGGCCTAGACCGTAGATCCATCTCCACCGGCACTGAAACATGAGTAAATATTGCACAATGCAGACCTAGACCGCAGATCCACCTCCACCTGCACGGAAACATGAGTAAATATTGTACAATGTAGGCCTAGACCGTAGATCCATCTCCACCTGCACGGAAACATGAGTAAATATTGTACAATGTTGGCCTAGACCGTAGATCCATCTCCAACTGCACGTAAACATGAGTAAATTTTGTACAATGTAGGCCTAGACCGTAGATCCATCTCCACCTGCACGGAAACATGAGTAAATATTGTACAATGTAGGCCTAGACCGTATTTCCATCTCCAACTGCACTGAAACATGAGTACATATTGTACAACTTAGACCTAGACCGTAGATCCATCTCAACCTGCAAGGAAACATGAGAATATATTATACAATGTATGCCTAGAACGTAGATCCATCTCCACCTGCACGGAAACATGAGAACATATATAGTACAATTTAGACCTAGACCGTAGATCCATATCCACCTGCACGGAAACATGAAAAAAATATTGTAAAATGTAGACAGACCTAGATCGCAGATCCATATCCACCTGCATGGAAACATGAAAAAAATATTGTAAAATGTAGACAGACCTAGATCGCAGATCCATATCCACCTGCATGGAAACATGAGAAAATATTTTGTAAAATGTAGACCTAGACCGTAGTTTTATCTCAACCTGCACGGAAACATGAGACAGTACGTGATATTATTGTACAGAATAGTTTGGTATTATTGCCTTTATTTACATACAAATAAATATGCATGGAAACATGAGAAAATAATGGATGTTATTGTTGAGAAATGTTTTGTCTCATTGTTCCCCTACCTCTGGGCATGGAAACATGGGGGAAAACTTGATAACATTGTCTAAATCTGGTCCACTTTTCCAGACACAGTTTAGATTTTAAACAATGGTGGCATACTTCTTCATCGGATGACCTGTTATTTTTATTAAATATTAACATAATTATTTTCACGAAAACTTAAATAACGTTCGCGAAACATCTGGCCGTTTTCGTGAATATATTGTCTGGTTAGCAAAAAATAAATCAAAATTAGTACCCATTTAAGCAATAGATAATCGGAATTTTGTCGAAATATTCTAATTTATCGCGAAAAAGATTTTGATAAAAATCGCAAAGCTTGCCCGATAAAATATTTAACCTTTGGCAACAAATATTGCGATCTTGGGTTGTCATCGTATGCAGTTCTTGGGACCTGTCTTATCAAAGATCTTACGACAAGTTTAAGTTACGAATGAATTCTGTAGTTTAAACAAATAGACATTTATGATCAGTATGTTCCTGAAATAAAGGACATTTGAAAGATACCAAGGAAATGAATAGAATTGAAATAAAGTAATCATAGATGTTGGTGCATAGCATTTATACTTCTTCGAAAATTGTATCTTAATGTAAATTTGCCCCACGATGTTTAATAACCGTTTGATATGATTACCGTAAATGATGTGGAGAAAACTTTTAAAATGTGTAAAATTATAATCATGACAACTTTATTGAAATATATGAAATTATGCGGCTTACATTGAAATAGTTTATATGTGGCGCGTCGTGAGAAAACCGGTCTTAATGCATGTGAGAAAAGTGTCGTCCCGGATTAGCCTGTGCAGGACGGCACTTTCCGCCTACAGTGGATTTATGTTTAGAAGAGACTTTCTTGAAACAGAAAATACCATAAAAGCGGAAAGTGCCGTCCCGGATTAGCCTGTACAGGCTAATCCTGGACGACACTTTACGCACAAGCGGTTTTCTCATGACGCGCCACATATAACTTTGCTTGTAGAATATAAGAATCGAAACTTCCAGGAAGATTGATCAGTTTGCTTTTTTATCAAGTTTTTTGTATGTACTTTTCGACTATTTCTTTAAGAACAATTTTTAACCTACACTATATTTATTTGGGCTATATGTACGAGGGCTGTTTCCTAAATTCACGGAAGTACTCTATTTCTCCTACCTTAGGTCATTTATCGAAAAACAACATACATCTTGAGGTAACTTATGGCTGACTTTCAGACCAATTATTATAGTGATACACAGAACAGTTAATTGTATATGGAACATTGAACAAAAGTACTATGTATTACTTGAAGCCAGCCGGCGTCAATTTAACGTCACCTAAACGTCAGATGGAAGAGTGGGTTCACTTCCTCTACCACCTGTAGCCACACACTTTATATGTCTATGTGCCCACTGGTCAAATGTAACCTTGAAC
This sequence comes from Congeria kusceri, assembly GCA_027627225.1. NCBI lineage: Eukaryota > Metazoa > Mollusca > Bivalvia > Myida > Dreissenidae > Congeria > Congeria kusceri. The sequence goes on along the minus strand of CM051040.1, from coordinate 8,370,776 downwards.
CAATCCTTAATGAATGATGAAATAATGCATCTCGATTAGTTGCGTATAATAAGCGTTGTCCTCTCATTTTTAAGGTCGGGAAATAAACGGAGCAAAGTCGATAGGGGCTAAGTCCAGATTATAGGGAGGGTCTCTACCGTCCATAAATCGCGCATGCCATTTGTACACTAATGTCTTTCCACACTTTGGTAATGTATCCGAGTTGTTGATTTGTTTAAATGTTTCCGCCGGAGATAGTTTGTGCCCAACGCAAAATTTGACAACAGAACGTAACTTAACATTGTCAGTTGACGTCAAGCGATTAAGCGAAGCCATGGCAATAAAACGCTGTTGGGAGTAACCGTTCAACACAATCTTTTCAAACTTACACGAAATGACGTTGAGACGTGACGCTAACATCAGGTGCTTTCGCGTCAAAAATAAGTAACGTTTGACTATTCAACAGTACTTTGAGTGCGTTTCAAATGTATAAAAACTGGCGTGCTTCAAGTCGCTAAATAGAGGTTGCTATAGAGACCACTAAATATTCCATATCTTAAAGAAAATAAAAACCCATTTTAAATATAACAGGATGTGTGTCAACCAACTTGTGCACGTGTTTTCATTGAAGTTGATTGAAAAAAAAACTTTTGAGAAGATAATTCCTCGAATTTATGCAACAGCCCTCGTACTTACTTGTTTAATTATTGAAATATTACATAGTCGAAAATATATTGGATTTTACATTATAATTGCAGAAAATGGAAGAAATTCCCAAAACTTAACCCTTTGAGCAAGTTAATGTTATACTATGAGGGTTTATTGTGAACTCTAACGTACTCTCCCTAGATCCAAATCCATAAGTAGTGCAGTAAAAACCTACTATAATAGTGTAAGTTTTTACTTACTATATTATAGTAAGTATTCATCATAAATAGAAAAACAAAAATAGGGAAGTGTGAAATGATACAAGTAAAAACTATAAATATTAGATGGAAGGAATTTCGTTAAGATGTTCTTCCACCGGACGTTTTTGTAAGATTTCAATTAATTAAAAATTCGTTGAAACGTTAATTTTAAACGGAGTGATCTCCCTTGCAGTAAAAGGCAAGTAAATACTTGCGTATCTTCTATTAAGAAGTCAGGTTTTTTTTTTAACAGTTCGTGTTTTGTACGCTCTTTTTAGTTCTTTTTAAATATTTTTAGCAATTTTTCAGGATATTGATAGAGACCAGGTATTATACTTGTAACAAATCCACGTCCTGAGAATATTATAAATGCATCATCAATTGGCTATTCTTTTTCAGTAAAAGAATATAACATTATAACATATTTGGAAGATGTCAGAACGATGCTTTCTTTAATGGAGACCGTAATATATATTTGTGGCGTGTCGTGGGAAAATCGGGCTTAATGCATGTGGGTAAAGTGTCGTCCCGGATGTGCGAACTACTCAGGCTAATCCGGGACGACGCTATACGCACGTGCACACGCCTCAATAATCTAAACAAAAGAAGAGACGAGATAGAAGATATTGTGCTGTTTAACTACATCACTATATGTGAATTGGAGACACTGGCGTCTTAATACGTAATGGGATTGGATTTACTGGTTTCTGACCATAACCAAACCAGTCAGGGGCGATCACTCTTAATTAAACGTGCAAACCCACACCAGTGTATCTACGAAGTAAATATGGAACAAAATATACATACACTTAGCATAAGAATCTTTAAGAGGTACGTGGAGAGTTCTATACATGTTTTGATATTGGGGTATATCTAATAACCGGAACTTGGGGGGTGGGGGATTCGGTTTCTATGGTTACCCTACCCACCCAGAGGGGGTCCATCTCCACCCGGCGAACCTGGATCACACACAAAGTAGGTCAATATGTGATAAGATCAGTAAAATTACCACATAACATCATAGAACAAACATTTGTAAAGAGACTGGTCAGAAGGCTTGTACATACCATATAACAACATAGAACATATATGCATGTATTCAAGAAACACAGTTTATATGTTTGTATAGTGTACTAACCATTTAACAACACGGAAAATACATGCAATAACAAAAAAAAGAATGTTCGAAGTGATCTTACCATAAAACAGCATTGAACATGCATGCATGCATTCAAGGACCATTTATGCGGTAATATACAATTATTGACTGGATGGCCATTGGACATGGTACGATGCTCACTGGATGAAACTCATATTGACCGAGGCGATTCCCGTTGCTGTGTGTGAATTTCTATGTGGAAGCAGGGTAAACATTTTGGGAAATCCACAAATCTATTTTTAGCCCATAAGACATGAGTTTGGGCCGACGACATCACTTTTATATTCAGTCATCGATGGCTGTTCGGACCTATGGGAGAGCGTCTATTTATACATTATATAACAAGAATGATTGTAGTGAAATTATCATATAACGACATGGAACATACATGCATGTACTCAAGGACATCTATGCGGTAAGAATGGTCGTAGTGAAAATACCATAGAACGACATGGAACATACATGCATGTACTCAAGGACATCTATGCGGTAAGAATGGTCGTAGTGAAAATACCATAGAACGACATGGAACATACATGCATGTACTCAAGGACATCTATGCGGTAAGAATGGTCGTAGTGAAAATACCATATAACGATATGGAACATACATATATGTATTCAAGGACCATTTATGCGGTAAGATTGGCCGAAGTGAAAATACCATATAACGACATGGAACATACATGCATGTACTCAAGGACATCTATGCGGTAAGAATGGCCGAAGTGAAAATACCATACAACGACATGGAACATACATGCATGTACTCAAGGACATCTATGCGGTAAAAATGGCCGAAGTGAAAATACCATATAACGACATGGAACATACATGCATGTACTCAAGGACATCTATGCGGTAAGAATGGTCGTATTGAAAATACCATATGACGGCATGGAACATACATGCATGTACTCAATGACATCTATGCGGTAAGAATGGCCGTAGTGAAAATACCATAGAACGACATTGAACATACATGCATGTACTCAAGGACATCTATGCGGTAAGAATGGCCGAAGTGAAAATAACATATAACGGCATGGAACATACATGCATGTACTCAAGGACATCTATGCGGTAAGAATGGCCGTAATGAAAATAACATATAACGACATGGAAAATACATGCATGTATTCAAGGACATCTATGCGGTAAGAATGGTCGTAGTGAAAATACCATATAACGATATGGAACATACATATATGTATTCAAGGACCATTTATGCGGTAAGAATGGTCGTAGTGAAAATACCATATAACGACATGGAACATACATGCATGTACTCAAGGACATCTATGCGGTAAGAATGGCCGAAATGAAAATACCATATAACGACATGGAACATACATGCATGTACTCAAGGACATCTATGCGGTAAGAATGGCCGAAGTGAAAATACCATATAACGACATGGAACATACATGCATGTACTCAAGGACATCTATGCGGTAAGAATGGTCGTAGTGAAAATACCATAGAACGGCATGGAACATACATGCATGTACTCAAGGACATCTATGCGGTAAGAATGGCCGAAGTGAAAAAAACATATAACGGCATGGAACATATATGCATGTACTCAAGGACATCTATGCGGTAAGAATGGCCGTAATGAAAATAACATATAACGACATGGAACATACATGCATGTACTCAAGGACATCTATGCGGTAAGAATGGTCGTAGTGAAAATACCATATAACGACATGGAACTTACATATATGTATTCAAGGACCATTTATGCGGTAAGAATGGTCATAGTGAAAATAACATAGAACGACATGGAACATACATGCATGTACTCAAGGACATCTATGCGGTAAGAATGGTCGTAGTGAACATACCATAGAACGACATGGAACATACATGCATGTACTCAAGGACATATATGCGGTAAGAATGGTCGTGGTGAAAATACCATATAACGACATGGAACATACATGCATGTACTCAAGGACATCTATGCGGTAAGAATGGTCGTAGTGAACATACCATAGAACGACATGGAACATACATGCATGTACTCAAGGACATCTATGCGGTAAGAATGGCCGTAGTGAAAATAACATATAACGGCATGGAACATACATGCATGTACTCAAGGACATCTATGCGGTAAGAATGGTCGTAGTGAAAATACCATATAACGGCATGGAACATACATATATGTACTCAAGGACATCTATGCGGTAAGAATGGTCGTAGTGAAAATACCATAGAACGACATGGAACATACATGCATGTACTCAAGGACATCTATGCGGTAAGAATGGCCGTAGTGAAAATAACATATAACGGCATGGAACATACATGCATGTACTCAAGGACATCTATGCGGTAAGAATGGTCGGAGTGAAAATACCATCGAGCGACAATTGAACATACATGCATGTACTCAAGGACATCTATGCGGTAAGAATGGACGAAGTGAAAATAACATATAACGGCATGGAACATACATATATGTATTCAAGGACCATATATGTGAAAAAATTACCATATAACAAAACAAAATATACATGCTTGTTTCCAAAACACATGCATTTGGGAATAATGATGGGATTAAATTTACCAGATACAAACACAAAACACAGGTGCGAAAATTAAGATCTTATTCTTCACACAGCACAGTCTTATTATTCACATTTATGTGAAATGTGTGATCGCATCCAGTTTTTGATATGCAATGACATCAGAATTCTTCTGTGATCCTTGCGCATACCATGTTTTGACCATGCAATCACATTCTTCACACTTCAACATTATGTTTGAAGTATAAGACATGAGTCAACATATTTTATCTTATCTTCACAGCAGCATTGATGAAATAACACCCAGTGGGATAAACTTAGGTGTATTTCCACAGAGTGGAATATAGCAAACGCGCAGTATAATGACGTCATATTATTGATTTTTGTGACGTCATTTTATTAATTTTTATTTGTTTTAGTATGTTTTCAAAAGAAAGATAGAAAGTATGGGATTAATGGGATAATAAAATGCTAGGTAAGTGTTGATTAAAGATAAGTTTATTTGCTCGGCACGAAAACACGAACCACTCGCCAAGCCTCTTGGTTAAGGTTTTCTAAGCCTCGCCAAATAAACTTATCTTTATTCAACACTAACCTAGTATTCCTTGTGAACATAAAACTAACACATACTCTTATGAAAATACGTTCGTTAGTACGTGGAAAAATAAATTCATGAATGTCACTTCGGGAAGTGGGTATGTATACATCTCCCGGGAATGGCTAAGAAGGGTCGGGATTGGAGAAGGACCCTGTATCTCTTCGTTCATCAAGGGGGCGGGGTTAGTCTACCAAAAACACAGAGGGTTGGGTGGGGGCACTCTACATCCCATAGAAACATACAGGGTGGATCATTCTACATAAATTAGAAAGAAAGGGGTCTTGTGAGTTGGTTGTCGATATTATAATTTCAATAAATAAAAAACACGATCAAACAAAGTAAATTATTAAACTACGGCCATACATGTAAATAATACAATATTAATTAATATTAACAATGCTTCAACAGATTTTCAAAACGGTGATGTAGCATTGACAGTCAGATGTTGAATGCCGTATAATACATATTGAATTGTTGTTATTTTATGGGCATTCTTGAAAGATCTCGTTCAATGATAACAGATATTCACAGCACATTTATACTTTCATATTACTTCAATCATCATTAAATAATTTCCAAAGCTTTAAGGCCATGCTGCAATTATTTTACATCCAATTAGTGTTCTAGTGTAATAAATACATGGGCGTTATGCACATATCAATATTTTTCCCCGCGGGGGGGGGGGGCAGCGGCGGGCTGACCCAGGGGAATTTGACATATTTTATTTTTGGGGGTCTAATTCCCCACTCTAGAGCCAAGCATATTTGTCTAAATCCCCTCAGTGGGAGATGCTATATGTCTATCAAATGGCCCGGGGGCTTATATTACCTGGATCCAAAATCCGACCAAAGTCTATTACCCCGAAACCCTTAATCATTTGGAATGTCAAATTCCCGCCTGTAGGGAATCGCTTTCAGTCTAAAGTCCCGTATATGCCCGCCGCTCACCCCTGGGGGAAAACATTGATAGGTGCATTACACCATTAAGCGCGGTATTCGCGCTGTGTAAACTGTAAATAGGGCATTCCGGTAATGGGTTACAAGGTTAGGACATCGACAGCAAATACTAAACGTGTATATCTATTTCAACTGCACATATTCACCGTATGAAAGAAGACCTGCACCATAAAATAATACACGATTTGTTTTAGCAACACTAACTAAGGGGACTCCATGCCATCTAAATATCAAACTAACTACCACACACAACCCACTTGATGTACCTGGGCCTGACGGCGCCGACGTGGTGGGGGGAAAAAATGCTGAAAAACAACGATTGTTGTAAATCACTGATGTCGTAAACCACGAATGCCATAAATCACAAATGTCATCACCCAATTATGACGTAAATCACGAATGTCATAAACCACTTATTTAATTATATAAATAAGTCAATAATTATGTAAATCACGATTGTCGTAAACTAGGAAGACCATAAACCACGAGTGTCGTAAAACACTAATGCCGTAGACCGGAATGCCGTTAACCTCGAATGTCGTCAGATGTAAATTACAGTTTGTGTGCATCATTATATATTTTGACGGACTTAAAAAATACTAGTAGCTTTTCCTCAGGACCTTGTACTCTTGTTAAGTTTTAAGCATCGAAGTAAATAGTAGTTAACAGTTAAATAGTAACAGTATGATACGCAGTGGTTAACTACTTTATTTCAGTAAAATTTACCGTCCAGATCGTCTCTGTTAAATACGGCGTTTGCCTCTGGTTAATGATGTAGTCAGTCATTCTGATGACCGTTTGAGGCGTACCTTGGGAAAACCGGGCTTAATGCATGTGCGTAAAGTTCGTCACGGATCAACACAGGCTAATACAGGACGACACTTTCCGCCTACAGTGGATTTATGTTAAGAAGAGACTACCTTGAAACAGAAAATACCTTAAAAGCGGAAAGTGTCGTCCCGGGACGACAGTAACACAATTGCATTAAGCCCGGGTTTCCCACGACACGCCTTACTTCTTGATTGCAGTTATTGTTCCTTGATAATTGGCCATGTGTTGTTTGCTATAATAGTAATGTTTCCCTTATCAAACGCATTAGTGAACACAAAATATCAACTAAATTGCAGAAATATTCTTAATAAAATCATTTTGAGTTTCAACATCTTATCATTGTATTCCGAAATTTTAACGGAAGATTATTAAACTACAACACATAATTTTGAATACATTTTGAAAACTAAAAACTACGAATAAGTCTCTTGGATATCTTTTAAATGTTTAAGTCTGTCAGAATTACTGTGGTTATAATGAGGAGTGCACCTTTGAATCGTGAACCCATCGACAATAAGAATACAATTTCGTGTAAAATTAGACGCTGGGGTGATAGAAGAAACTATATCGTAAATCACGCAAACAGTATTTGAAAGGGAGAAAACGGGTAATAATACGAGCTCTTGATGTCTTCAGAATGCCCATATACTAGAAGTATTTAAGATTAATAAGGGATAATTACTTCACGAAAGCACGTAAAGCATTAAGTAAATATACATTTCCACTGTGTATTGTCCGCGGAAAAATATTTTAAGACATTAAATTAGAGACAGAGTCACGATTTTCTTTCGAAGTCACGATTTTCTTTCGAAATTACAATATATTGATAAGTATTTGGTTTACTCTATTGAACAGCGCTTGTTTCTTCCATGAGAATACAAGCGGGTATCGAACAATTATCGGCCGATGTTTATCCTACAACTTAGTTGAAAAAATAACCACCGGTACACTTAACACACTGAACTTTTTTAATTTAAAAGTATACATTTATCCATAGAACTTTGCAGCGTTGTCTACATTTACATCTCGCTCTGCCCATACAAATAATTTTGCAAAAAGGAGACTTATGTCATTAAGATCATTAAGACAAAACAATGTATTCGTTTTAGGATGAATCGATTAATTAAAGTGTGTATATACGATCTTTCATATCAATTATTTTCAAAAATAAGCTGATGAAAGTGACTATATAACTTGAAATCAGACAAATAAACATGAACATGACGAATGAAACACTAAAATATTCAATTAATCAACAAATTTGTCGACATTTGCATCGTTTATTAGTGTTGTGTAACCTAAAACAACTGTCGAGTCATTGTATATACATGTATTGGAGTTTCCGTATGTGCAGTCGAAAACTAGTTTGTGATTAAAAAGTAGCCATTTATGCGTTTTACAACAATAGTTCTTATTTACTTTTCTACCATTTTAAATCAAAGTATATGGTAATTAACTATATCGGCTGGTTTTTATTTATGTCACTATGTCTGTTTTAAGATCGTACATACCCTCTTTAAAACTGCTAACCATCATAAAATAAATCTTGTTCACCGTGTACGACACCATTTCTCTTCTTTCCGAATTAACATCAGAATATGAGTATTTTTATTTTATTTTTTATAAACACCTTAGTGGGGAATAACTCTAAAAACATAGGTGCAAGAGTTATGCAACTTTACCATACTCTTTCCACGTGTGAAGTTTCAATCCAATAGTATAAGTAAAAATATAGCTATTATTTGGACCAAGATTGGATAAAGGGAGAATAACTCAAAACATTGATGCCAGAGTTATGGACCTAGTGCAACACACTTTCGCTGCATTTTTTTTTCTTTAAGTATGTGAAATTTCATTGCAATCACTCAAAGAAGGATGTTTTGCCAGGACAAGAATCCGAACATACGTTCGTACCAACGGACAGGGCCAACATAATATGTCCCCTACCCATGATTAATGGTGGGGGGAATAAAGAATGAAGTTATATTAAAAAATGGCCAAGTAATTCAAAAATTGAATAAAAGAACGAATGAAGGAATAAACGGGCGAACGAACGAACGGACGGACAAAACAACTAGCGAACGAAACAACAAAATTTAATGCGGGAACGAATAAATCCATGTGCTAGTATTTGTATGTATAATAATTGTATTGAATAATTAACAAACAATTTTAAGCTCGTGAGCTAATGAAAAAAAATATAAATCATAAATTATTAATAAAAGATAAACAGGTGTTCAAAACGGATATAAACATAAACATGTGTTTCACTACGACAAACATAACACACATTAAATTAAGTCTAACTTGTTTACGTAGAATCAAACGTAATAAATTATTATTTATTTAGTACGATTCTATGTTCGTCTCAACTGAGTAAGCTTTGATGTGATGTTTATTAATAATCAATAAAAAGCAATTAAAGAATTGAAAAATTGAATTTATTGTTTGCGAAGTAAACTCAATTTCCACTGACTCTATTAATATTTAATAAATGGTTAATTAAAGGTCATAAAGGAACGCCGAATGTACAATCATGTGGATGAATAAAAAAAAACAAGTTTGTTTTCATATGTTGTAATTAGATTTCCTGATTAAATGAGCGAATATTGATCACATTCATCTCATATTACAGTATCTATAGTATATATTGTATCCAGTATTCCCAGAAGCAACGTTTGTAATCACATGTTCTATAAAAATGGACTTCGAGAAAAATGTTATTTACGCGAAGCGGTAACGAACGGGTATTTTGTATTTAACTGACGTGAACTTTGGATGTTTACTCGCATAAGGTACCACTATATACATTGTTATCCCCGAAGAAAATTAACTGTAAATGATTTATTCCCGAGGATCACCTGGAAATGCATTACTTTTAAAAACCGTGGCCAAACGTTGCTGTGCAACAAGCAATTTCATTGGGCGCAGCAGGGTTTACAATTTATTGTTCGGAAGGTCATTTGAACGTGACCTTTTATACGATGTCTTCAGATCCTAACAATGTTAGGATTTGATTTTTATGAGATTGCTGGAATCACAAACCCATAAATCTACTGTCAAAGAAATCATTAAAAAGACAAAAATGCCTTCGGATCAAAAGTCTGACACTCTAACCAGTAGGCTTAATAGAGGCTCATATTTATATGAGTGTTTGTAATTATGTTATGTACGTGATGCATGCGTTTTGAAACTGACGACGGACAGTTACACACGGTTTATAATTTTTGCCATTTCAATCTATATGTATTTATAAACAACACATTATATTTCGCGTATATTTCTGTATCAAGTGTGTTTATTCGCTCCTTTGTATACAGTGTATTTTCCTATTTGGAATTGGTGACATAAACATTTGAAATTGTCTATGTATTAATCTGCTCACATGTAAATACGTCCCTTTAAATATAAACAAAGCGAAACTCCAGTTGCGACAGCAGGAGAGAACTCTTTTTAGCAGCCCGAGGTCCTTTATTTATGGCAAGTGACCAATTGCCAAAAACAATACACAGGACATCACAAAACCAAATTACAAACACAAAACACACATGAATAAAACTGGGGTCACCGCCTTGGAACGGTCAATGCAAAGCATTGGGGGTTTAACCGGTTATGTGCGCACAAACCTCACATTTGGCCCAGAATTATTCACAAAAGATTTAAGTGTAAATAAAAATTAACCTCGTAGCATCGCAATTCAAATCAAACAGCAATAAAAGAGAATATTGTTTAATTTAATTACCATGTGATTACTCAATGGCGTGATGCAAACCAGAGCAGCAGAGTTGCAACTTTCTGAAGCACGTTGAAATGGAACAAAAAACTAGTTATCAACTACATCATCTGCCTACATATGAGAGCATTAACATGCAAAAACATTGAATCCATAGACTCTTATTGAGGCGTGTCGTGGGAAACGCGGACTTAATGCATGTGCGTAAATTGTCGTTCCGGATTAGACTGTGCAGTCCGCACAGTCTAATCCAGGACCACACTTTCCTCTTGTATGGTATTTTCTGTTTCAAGGATGTCTCTTCTAAACATAAATCAACTGTATGCATTTAGCCCGGGTTTCCCACGCCACGCCTCAATTATTTTTGAAATATGTGTTTATCCTTGATAGCCTTGCATTACTCACTAACTCAACAAATAAGTTTCTGTTTGCAATTTCATGAGCATTAATTGAATTCTAATTGCTCAATATCCAGAGAGACAAAACATCAATATTCATTAACTAACGAGTGATATAAACGAATAGTCTATACAGCCGTGAAATAAAAAACTGAACGCACTCTTTATTGGACGCAATTAAGGCTACAACACTGTATGGAAACAGTCTAACTGACAACATACTTCCCTAAGTAATTCCATTGTTGGATTTGGGTAACTTAATAATATCTTTCATTACACTGAGGCAAAGCCAGCATTTGTATTGTCGCATAAATCAGAATCCGAGATAGAAAAAGAAACAATCAGTTCTGGGCCGAGTTACTGAAAATACTCTCATCCAATTCAGCTAACAGCCGTTAAATTTTGGAACGAGTTATTTATGTAAATTTTAACATAACAATTTTTAATTGCGCGTTATTCTATATAAATTGTTATGTTAAATAATTAAAACAATGTTTGATAAGAAGGTTGCTTGTCGTATTTATTTAATTTAAATATTAAATTAACAGGCTGTTTGCCTAACTAGCCGTTAAAGTTTTCAGCAACGCACCCCTGACCTGGAAAGTTTAACTTCCGTAATTATCAACTATCACAAAGATCCGTAGGGAAAACTGAAGTACAACCTAGAGAGAAGCTGTACGATTTTGTACGAAAATTATAATGGAAAACAATTCAATGACTCTGATGATGTCAGTATATTTTAAAATAATTATAAATATTATAATAAATATTGAAAATAACTTATGTTCAGTCATGCATACTAATAGAGACACTTTAAACTAAAATAATACTTCGCTGCGCAGCGATCTATTGTATACATGTATACACAGCGTCTAGACGAGTCAGATCGAGTGTTAGCGCATGCGCCGTTCTAACTTTCTCATTCAGGTCACAATATACTAAAAGATTTCCTTAACAAATTCAATGTAAAAGCAATAAATTCAACAAAAAATAAACTCAACATTTTGCGCGTAGAGACCCTCATAACCATACCTTTTCTTAAAGAGCATTCCGAGCCGAATTGATTTAGACAATAAAAAAGATAGGTCATGTAAGAAAGAACTCGACGCGAATCAAAGTTCACTGTTTTACGGCCATCTTTTTACCGGCTACTCTACAATTGAAGGTATACTGCCAACTGTCAAAGTCTCGTCATGTAGTCTCCAACCTTCAAGCGAAACAGTGAATTTTTAGTACACAACAATGTTTTTCCTACCACACGTACAAAGAAATATTCAAAAATAAAGTCATGGCAAGTGACTATACAGAAAATTGTGTCTTCAAATAAATGGTGTTGATTTATTTAGAGAGTATAGCATTGCACACCTGAAATATTTAGTATACTGTAACCTATAAGAGAAATTTGTTCTCATTAAAATTAGTTTTTCTTGCATATAATTATCTTCCCATGCATATTGCACCAATATATTAATTTTGGCTTGTATATCTGTCCATTTGGCCATTTTATTTCATATTTTCAAACACAGGTGATTTTGGTCGGAAGCCGGTGATTTCAAGCGTCTTGAAGCTTAAATGTCCCTCTAACAATTAAAGCTGATATTTGCAATATTTGTGACAAAATACCCAAACAAACCAAACAAACATGTATGGGGGGCTTATGTGGGGTGAGGAGAGAATGACTTTGTTAGATATTTTTACTCTAAGCCATTTTGATAATGTATTTTTTGTGTATTTTTTTTAAAAAGTCACCCCAAAAATGTAAATTTAATAGAAAAAAAATTCCAATTTCATCCAAGACAATTAACAAATTAGTCAAAATGGGAGATCAAATATACTTTGAAGTGTAGAAATCAATCAGCTTCCAGTAATTGCTTGTTTCAAACCAATAAAGTGTAAAATCTTTAAAGCACCTTGTTTGTCGCAGCCTCTTTAATTACAGGCCACCAATTATATATTCTAGTATATAAATTCATGAGTGTCTTTAAACTGCAGCAGGTGGTCAATTTGCATTGCCTGCTCGCATTTAGAGGTTTAAGGGAATACAAAATTGCATATTTTGGGCACAAAATAAGTACTTTGACTTTTTTTAAGGTGGCAATCTGGTCAAAATGGGGTTCATAACCAAGCAAAATAAAAAGTTGCTCAATGTTGGTTTTAAACGAGGTGGGACGAGTCCGGTGAAGGGGAAAACACATAATTATGAAAGAAGGTCAAATTCCAACACAACCTATGTAAGGTTAGAAAGGTCATCCTTTGAAGCACGGGTAGCTTACAATGACAAGGTTCTTACTTTTCGGGATGTAGACGGCTCTCAAACCCCAGCTAAGCCCTTGCGTCCGAGAGCGAACAAGATTCGCTATGTAGACCTGTTACGGGTTCCTGCTCCATCAAAAGTCCATCCCGACTTACTTACGAACAAGGTCTATGTCCCCGCCCTACTCCAGTCTATGATGTCCTCTGAAAATAGAAAGCATAGGTTAAGAAGTGATAAATGTAGGGGCGACTTGGTAATTGACGGCAGTGCTTCCATAAAGTGGGGCTTAGGCTGGGAGGAAAGGTTAAAATGTACAAGATGCAGATATGTAGGCAAGCATTATAAGCTTTACAATGAGGTTCCATCAAGTACCAGGGGCAGAAAGGCAGCTCAGATCAATGTAGGCTTCCAAATAGGTGTTGCAAGTACTTCTATTGGGAACACAGGTTCCCGCAGAATTCTCAACACAACCAATATCATTGCTCCCTCTCCACTTGCTATGCAAAAACAAGCAAATAAGGTCAATACTGCCCTTAAATCCCTAAATGAGAGAAGCATGTACCAGATTAGAGAAAGCTTAGTTGCTGAAAATGCCAAAATTGGTCAAAAAGATCCCTCTAAGGTAAATGTTGAAGGGGACACATGCTACAACAATCCAATTTTTAACTCTGACGCGACACCCTTTCAAGTCGGAACTATTGCCATAAGCACTATGTGTGAAAACAATACCAGAAACAAGCAAATTGTAGGGGTACAAGTAGCAAATAAACTATGCAGGACTGCATCAATGCTTAGGAATAAGGGTAAACCTGTTCAGTGCCCCAATCATAGGGGGCATTGTTCTGCAAATGTTTCAGAGAGGGAACCAATAGGTGATGAAGGCAAATGGAATAGGTTGTTAGGTGACCAAATCTCTAAGGACATCAAAATAGCAAATTTCACTTGTGATGGGGACAGTAGGGCATTCCAAGGTGTTCGTAACTCTCACGGTCACAATGTGGGTCATCTTAAGGATCTGAGGCACCTAGGCAACTCGCTGAAGCGCGAGCTCAACAAAGCGCCTTTCTCAAAGGGCATGCTCAAGGGTCATTCCAAGTCTAATATCAGGAGTCGGTTCGCTCTCTCGGTCAAAGCTAGGTGTATGGCTGAGCTTAAAGCTGCCCACAATAAACACCAGGGTGACATCAAGGTTCTAAAGAAGGTCATGGTTGATGTAATCGCAACCATTGTTCTATGCTTCAGTGGTTACTGCGGTACTCATTGTGCAAAGTACAGTTATGTCTGTGCTGGTACAAATAGGCAAGCTAAGAATTTCATGCCAGACAATGTCAAGGTTAAAATGGTTGACAGTGACCAACAAGTCCTCAAAAAATGCATTGAAACGGTTTTAGGTCCAGCTGCTCTTGACGCTACCAAACTTTTAACCACAACCCAAAAAAGTGAAGCAGTAAACAGGTCGTACCAAGCTGTCAATCCTAAAACTGTGACTTTCTCACGCAACTGTGTAGGTCGAATTCACGGGCAGGTTCACAAATTAAACAATGCCTATGCTGACTCTGTAATTGCAAAAACCACTGAAAAACTAAATGCTAACCTTACCCAGGGGTCAAAGATTATTAAGCAAATAGCATATGAGGACCGCAACGACCTTAACCGAAAGCAAACATCCGCTACCAACAAAGCACGAGCTTTACGTGCCAGGACGCGGAATTATCGATACAAACTGCATGAGGAATTACACTACGGCAAGGGCATGAGTGACCCCAAACCTGATTATGACAGTCTTCCACACCTTAAGCATCATAAATATGCTTAGTTGATTGTGTACCTGATAATAAATTGTTATTATTACCTGTTTTGGCATAAGAGACCTCTAACAAGTGGCCCTCGCGTCAGCATCAGGCGTTCCTCTACCTGAAAAAGGCAAAAATACCCAATAGAAATAGATATAAAATGAAAAAAACATGCATTTATGTATTTTAAGTGTATTTCTATGAATAAAAGGAAGTGATAAAGCTTGTTGTATTCATGTTTTTACCAAATATGCAGGCTGGCTCAGTTCCATGCCCGCTGCACTGTCCGAACTGTAAACATGTCCGCCGTTCCATGTTGGTGGAATGGGGCTCTATGTTTAAATGTTCAGGCTTAACACACAAGCTATTGTTGCATAAGTGGCTCACAGAGTCCCTGGCGTTCAATTCTGACTTCATGTAGCACATTAACGCTACACGGTGAACCAAGTATGTCTCTGATTTTATGTCCGAAGGCAATTTAGCCCTCATTCGGCCATAATAGGGTAAGGAACTATTTGAAATACAACCATTCCAGATCAAACAATCTGAATTGATGCATTTAATGCACTTATTTTCTACTCTTTTGCTCAGAAATGACCAAAAATCTGCTTTCTCATCCATATTTTGCACTTGCAGACGATATTTTACTTTAACCCAAAGTCAGTTTAGGTCACAATATACTAAAAGATTTCCTTAACAAATTCAATGTAAAAGCAATAAATTCAACAAAAAATAAACTCAACATTTTGCGCGTAGAGACCCTCATAACCATACCTTTTCTTAAAGAGCATTCCGAGCCGAATTGATTTAGACAATAAAAAAGATAGGTCATGTGATATGTAAGAAAGAACTCGACGCGAATCAAAGTTCACTGTTTTACGGCCATCTTTTTACCGGCTACTCTCCAGTTGAAGGTATACTGCCAACTGTCAAAGTCTCGTCATGTAGTCTCCAACCTTCAAGCGAAACAGTGAATTTTTAGTACACAACAATGTTTTTCCTACCACACGTACAAAGAAATATTCAAAAATAAAGTCATGGCAAGTGACTATACAGAAAATTGTGTCTTCAAATAAATGGTGTTGATTTATTTAGAGAGTATAGCATTGCACACCTGAAATATTTAGTATACTGTAACCTTCAAAACCTAATGTAGCCGTTGCTCATTCAAAACGGGTCTGTATGGACAGAAAGAACGAATATATTTGAATGTTTCGATAAAAGGAATAGTTTTGCGATGTTGACGGTTTTTTATGTTATATAAAAGGGTGTTTTCATTGTAAATTAGTGGGTAACCAAAGAAACCTGAAATAAATACATAAAAATCACAGTCCCTCTTTAATTAATACAAGTTGTTTCTTGTATGTGTCTTACTACAGTAAAATGCTTTTAACTAGTTAATTCCATTTTGTATGTTGACATGTTTCATATTTTCACCTTTTGTGAACATAAATCTTTGCATTTCGTCTACAAGATGTGAAAGTCTGAAATGTTCACTGAAATGTTCACTAAAATACAACTAAAATACAACTAAAATACAACTAAAATACAACTAAAATACATCTAAAATACAACTTAAATTAAGATCTACATTAGTAGCTTTGTGATTACTGGTCGTCAACGATCTTCATAAATTGTGTTTCACACTATTAATTTAAATCACAGTTTCTTAGATTCCCAGAGCTTTCAACTTTATATACATATTGTGAAGAGATCTCGGCAAAGTTGTTTTATGATGTTATGACTTACACTGATCAGATCTTAACAAATCCAATCAGCAGCGATCAGTTATTTACCTAGTGATCGACGGTGCGTTCATCATAGCTCGTTTGTTTTGATATTTTCAGAATACGCTTCAATGACTAAATTTTGTTTTTTTCTCCACAGTTCGTTTATTCCTCCCCCCTAGCGCTTCATGTTTTCTACCGATGATGGATCACGAACTGTCGTTTGCTCAGTTATTATTCATAAAAAAGCCATAAAACGTGCTTTACACGTGAAAAGTAAAGGCTGTGCTGCAATCGTGCGGTGTTACAGTGAAATATTGTTCGTGCATTTTACAACAAGAGGTTTAGAAAATGTAATACGTCAATCTATTGCACACCGGCTATATTCCATTCACCTCTGTAGTTTGCTCGAACAGAAGTCCCAACCCACGTGGTTTAGTTACATGATAATAACATTCCAAAGCGCAACGCACAATACCATCTACTCTGTCGATTGTGTTTACATCTGCGAACTAATTCCATCTGCGTAAATGCGCATGTAAATAGTTCTAATAATAGGAATCATAATTTTTTAATGTTTTCCCATTTATGATAATTTAATAACCAGTTATTCTTTATTTCTAGTCCTGTGGTCCTAACAATCAACTTGAATGCGCGTTAAATACATTTTTTTTTACATTTTTACAAGATTTTTGACATTGACATTGAGCCCGTTGCAGAGGCGTATAGTGAGAGCAGCGAACGACAACTCTGCAAGTAAATTGGAGGTTTATGGTCAAATTACACCAAAACGGAAGTCACATCCTCAGGGTTACATGCTGTCAGTTCGATAATAAACACATAGGGTTCAGTGTATAGTGCATATTATTTTTAAAATACAGTTTAAATGATATGGTTTGGTATCAATTTAAAGGTATATATGTAAGAAATAAGAAAAAAAGACAGTTTTAGGCACTACTTTATCTTATATGGTTCCCAGCTTCATAACTTTTGGCCCATGTATTCATGCACAAAATGGCAGCCCCCATGCCAGTCAAAACCGGTGTGTTTATTCTGAGGTAAATGTTTTGAGTTACAACGTATAGAAATTTTTGACATGCTGTTTTTTCAAAAGGTTATGGCCTTATCTTTCCAACAATGTATGGTGATATATTGGGAAGTCGCTTGGTCATGGTGAAAATTGAGATCAAACATTGAATATTTTATATGTAACAATGAAGGATTTTTTTTGCGCATGCATTACCTTTAAGAACTATCGGTAAGATTTGTCGTCTGTAAAAATTTTGAAAATGGATGCCTACAGACGCACTGTAATGAAGGGAATCACTGCCAGATGTCAACTCGACCCCATTAAAGGCTGTATTTTATGGGATGGTTGCTCTAGTGGACATGAGAGGAGTAGATATGGGAAAGTTAAAGCAAAATGTCCACCAGAGTCACCATCCAAGACCCATTGTGTTCACCGTGTTGTTTTTCAGTTTCATTTCGACAATTATTTGCACGAGTCTCAACAATTATCTAATTTATGTCATAATACTTTGTGTTGCAATCCGTATCATTTAGTTTTAGAACCTGTAACTGTTAATAATGACCGCAAAGTTCGTGTCCGCACTGGCCGATGCATTGGCCATAATGACAGTCCGACCTGCCTACTTTGAATAATACCAATTTTCCTAATTTGCAAAGTTTACAGATCCCTATTTAGTTCATATTTTATTTTATAATTGTACTTAGATCAGGCTTTCAGCTGAAAAATACATGAAATACATGCATAAAACTCTTTAGGGGCCCACGCAAACCCAGACCCCACCTAATGGAGGTAGCGGCATCAAAATTTAAATCACCATCACAGTTTGGTTTAATTTGAGTATGTTTTTTAAATGCAGTGATGAAACGAACCAGGAACTCAGCCGGAACCATCATCTCATAGGTGTACAAGTCTGGGTGAAGTGAGGAGTCATCAAAACTACTGAACTTTGCAACTACACTGGAGCGTTGGGGCGGGGCCGCAAAGCTGACACGGTCGTGTCCGTACCATCAGTATCTTTGAAGGTTAGTACATGATTATTGTCATGTATTCTACTATCTAATGACTTCTTTTCCAGCCTGGCATACTTATCATCAACACCAGTAGGAAAAGTAAGAGTGTAACCCTTGTTGGGACTCTCAAACCCGTTTTTGAACTGGACTGTTCGCATGTGAGCTCGACAATGTGAAGCCGGCATAGCGACTAGCCTTATCGCAACACAAAAAAATGTGTAAACTATTGTACATGTACACTTATTGTATCTAAGTTACACTAGTAATCACAATATTGAGTAAACATGCACAAAAAAACCTTTTTATTTTCACAGATTACACAGCAGAGAGTACCTGAAACAGATTGAATATTGCAAGCGGCTGACCTCACCCACAGGCTCAGGTGTGACAGAAAACTGTTAATTAATATCTGGCATTTACATTTTGGGGTCAAAGTCTTTTTTTGTTGTGTGACAGGAGGTCAAATATGTTGATTGTTATGTAAACAAAAACTTTTCTGGGGTCAAATGGCATCTGAAATGCTACATTTATATGGATTTTACCCCGAAAAATGCAGAAACGTAAAAAAAATAAATTCAAAAGGGATTAAAAACCTATTCTATAAAATTTAGAATGCCAATGGAGATTGTTTTCACTTCTGATATTATATATTATGTCTTCCATGCCTATTAAAACTCAAAGTTGTGCTTTATTCTGAGTTGAAATAATGTTTTCCAAGATGTACCTAAGTACATGTTTTCTGTCGAAATTCTTGTCTCGCAACGCCTTTATATGTGGTATTTTCAACTTTACTTTTTTCCAATAAATCCTTATACCAGTGTGATAGGACTTCATGTTCTTTCTAGAAATAGATCAGACTTATGACAAATGTGGTTTTAATTCAAATGTGAAAGGGTTGGGTTCTCTTAAAGGTCAAATTACACCAAAACGGAAGTCACATCCTCAGGGTTACATGCTGTCAGTTAGATAATAAACACATAGGGTTCAGTGTATAGTGCATATTATTTTTAAAATACAATTTAAATGATATGTTTTGGTATCAATTTAATGGTATATATGTAAGAAATAAGAAAAAAAGACAGTTTTAGGCACTACTTTATCTTATATGGTTCCCAGCTTCATAACTTTTGGCACATGTATTCATGCACAAAATGGCAGCCCCCATGCCTGTCAAAACCGGTGTGTTTAATCTGCGGTAAATATTTTGAGTTACAACGTATAGAAATTTTTGACATGCTGTTTTTTCAAAAGGTTATGGCCTTATCTTTCCAACAAAATGTATGGTGATATATTGGGAAGTCGCTTGGTCATAGTGAAAATTGAGATCAAACATTGAATATTTTTTATGTAACAATGAAGGAATTTATTTGCGCATGCGTAACCTTATAAGATGCAATACGTACCTTCGAACAGTAAACACAGAACAACGCCAAACAGCATTTCCGGTTGATTTAATTCCACGTGACCAGCACGTGACCCGGGTAACATGACGGCACTAAGTGGGATGTTATCTCAATGATTTTGTTTCTCTGAAAGAAAACAAAAAATAATTGTCAAGCCACATTACACATTTTCTTGGCATTTAGCAATATATAATATATCAATATAATATATAATTTATATATAATATATATGTATTGAGATTGTGTAACATTCAACAACTGTCGATTAAGCGTATTTACATTTATTGGAGTTTGCAATTGTACAGTAGAAAACTAGTTTATTATTAAAAAATATCCAAGTATGTGTTTTGAAACAAGGGTTCTTCCTTACTGTTCTTCCTTTTGAAATTGAGGTATAGTGTAATTAAATTTTGGTTTGCTAAAATAGCAGTCTAGAAATATGTTATTCAACATAAAACTTTGCAGAAATCGTTTCTTAGAGACATCTCACCGATCAAAATACAAAAAAGCGTTGAAATCGACGCAATAATAACGTTTTGTTAACTTTATATAGTCTATTTTCTGAATGTGATAGCTGGTGATGCCTCTGAAGTAAATCAGCTTGTACATGAGTGTATATTCCGTTCGTAACAAGCGTTTTTAAACATAGAAATTATCAAATGTCTTTCGTAAATAAGAAGCAGTTTTCAGACGAATAAACACCATGAACGTTCATAAGAACTATTGACAAATTACGTTGTATTGAATTAGATTCCATGGACTGCGGCTGCACAGTCTGCTGTATGATCGTACATACACACGTTTAACGTACCCGTAAGAGTACTCCAGCTTGCCGTGGCACAAAATAGATGTAAGGAGGTGGAGGCAGTAAAATATACATCTTTTTTGGCCTCTGGAGTAAGTTAGCATGTACATTATTGTATATTCCGTTCGTACCAAGCCTTTTTAAACATAGAAATTATAAAATGCCCTTCGTAAATAAGAAACAGCCTGCTGTATGATCGTACATACAAATGTTTAAAGTACCCGTAAAAGTACTCCAGCTGGACGAGGCACAAAATAAATGCAAGGACATGGAGGCAGGCTATTAATCAGTCATGTCTGCCCAACAATACTATCGCACTTGTTTTTATCACTAAGTGCTTAGATACAGGTGCTTAGATACAGGAGAGTGTTGTTACTTTAATTCACGTTACTTAAAAGCTCGTTTAAGTCCTTGTATAAAAATATTTTCAGATATTCAGGTACATGTTCGCGTGGCCGTTCAAGGGTGTATTGTTGAACAGTGACCTACCAATGACTGAAATAACAAGTTTTAAGACTGACCAATAAGCCGATTAATATGCCAATATTAATAAGTATTTAGAGATATAATGTGTCAACAATTGGTAACAATGTATTAATAAATGGGCAAAAGGAAAACGCTCCGCGTAAATTCCACTTATGAAAATTTCTTATATTCATTTCAATGTAAAAGCAATAATGTGTTTTACATAAAATATTCTAACATGTTACTCGGTAATTTTTTTCTGATGCATGGCTATTAATTCCTACGCATCAGAACACCGATGGACAACGATAAATCAAAAATGATTTCTTAATTGAAAATATTCATTACGAGAAAAAACATCGTAAACCACAGGAGTTGTATGACGTAAACCACAGGAGTTGTATGACGTAAACCACAGGAGTTGTATGACGTAAACCACAGGAGTGTATGACGTAAACCACAAGAGTTGAATGACGTAAACCACAGGAGTTGTATGACGTAAACCACAGGAGGTGTATGACGCAAACCACAGGAGTTGTATGACGCAAATCATAGGAGTTGTATGACTTAAACCACAGGAGGTGTATGACGCAAACCACAGATGTTGAATGACGAAAACCACAGGAGGTGTATGACGCAAACCACAGGAGGTGTATGACGTAAACCACAGGAGGTGTATGACGTAAAACACAGGAGGTGTATGACGTAAACCACAGGAGTTGTATGACGTAAACCACAGGAGTTGTATGACGAAAACCACAGGAGGTGTATGACGTAAACCACAGGAGTTGTAGACCACAGGAGTTGTATGACTTAAACCACAGGAGTTGTATGACGTAGACCACAGGAGTTGTATGACGTACGTTTTTGCTACCAAGCTTCATTTCAAAAAGCTTCCAGGGAAAATTTTTAACTCAATAAAACGTGCAATATTTTTAAATTTATAGAACAGATATAATGTTGAATATGAAAATTAATTTGTTTTATAATATACGGCAATATTCTATATACATATGTGAGTCGTTGCAATTATGTGTCCATCCAAAGGAAATAATTTTATTCAAATATTGCAAAGTTAATAATTGCCATAATATTTGTCCCGGATTCCACATAAAAAAGAATAGTATAATACATGTTTAATATAAAAACAACACTCGTCCAAATGCGTCAGCTTTCGCAGTTAAGACGTTTACTGACACATTTAAAATACGAATATATTGAACGATTCGCTTAAAGGTATTGATCAACTGTCCTTTAAAATTGTCAAGTCCAACATTTTTCTTGTGCTGTTTTATTTGATAAATTTAATAGTTATATGGAGCGACTATTGTCAAGAATAGCAATTAATCGCTCCAAATTGTGTTGTAGCCATAATTAATGTAAATAAAGGTGGTCTGATATAAACCGGTGCTTGTCCTGGTCAAATATCACCCCAGTATTCCAGACACATGTACATGTATTCAACTCTATTCAAATCGTCTCCAGAAACCTCCTTTGTTGGGAAAAAGCATGGAACGTCCATTGAGGCCAAGTCAAATCTGTATACATGTAAACTCAATCGGGTAGGTTCAATTCTTCTGTAGTGTGAAACACCGATATCAACTACTTATTGTACGACTACTACTACTACTACTACTACTACTACCACTACTACTTCTACTACTACTACTACTACTACTATTACTACTACTACTACTACTACTACTACTACTACTACTACTACTACTACCACTACCACTACCACTACCACTACCACTACCACTACTACTACAACTACTACACTACTGCTACTGCTACTGCTACTACTACTACTACTACTACTACTACTACTACTACTACTACTACCACTTCCACTACTACTACTACTATTACTACTGCTACTGCTAATACTAGTACTACTACTACTACTACTACTACTTCTACTACTACATCGACTACTTCTACTACTACTACTACTACTACTACTACTACTTCTACTATTACTACTACTACTACTACTACTACTACTACTACTACTACTACTACTACTACTACTACTACTGATACTACTACTACTACTACTTCTAGTATTTCTACTACTACTACTACTGCTGCTGCCGCTGCTGCTGCTGCTGCTGCTACTACTTCTACTACTACTACTACTACTACTACTATTACTACTACTACTACTTCTACTACTACTACTACTACTGCTACTACTACTACTACTACTAGTACTACTACTACTACTACTACTACTACTACTACTACTACTACTACTACTACTACTACTACTACTACTACTACTACTACTACTACTAGTACTACTACTATTACTACTACTACTATTACTTCTACTACTACTTCAAATTTCATTGATGATGAAACAATAATCCATTCACTAAAATAGACAAATCATGATTTTCTGTTTCTAAACAAGTTGCAATCGTCTGATTTAAATTGTCTGATTTACATCCATTCAACCATGCTTGTAACTATTCTCACTTGTGCTTTTACCGACTAAATATTGAATCTATTCGGCCTAATGTGCGTTTCATTCTGATTCACATCATGAACACCACTCACTGCAATAGATTTGTAAAGGGATTATCTCAACGAAAAAAGTGTTCTCCTTCAGCAACGTCAATGTTATTATGTTCAAGAAAAAAGAGCAATACAAAGGCGTAGGCAATATATAAGGTATGGGTTTATGTGCTTCATTATGAGAATTTTGATAAAAACCAATAAAAAAAAATTCAAAAGATAAAACCCAGACTGGGTCTTGAACTCACGACAGTGGATTCAAACGGTCTAATGGCAGTAGACAGTGATGTAACCAACATCTCTATTCTGACTTGTGAAAATGCATGTGCATACTATGATTATATTAAGATACCCACACATCTGTTGTCAAAGTGTGAACAAGAAAAGGACCAAACATACACGACTTAAATCATAAATGATTTGTTCTCAGGATGAGTGAACTCTTTTCCAATTGTATGCACATTATTTTAACCTTTATTATATGCCAACATTAAAATTTAAAGGCACTTACATTTAAAGTTCGATTTGTATATAACACAAACATCAAATAATGCTTTTTATGAGCTAAAAACGAATAATTATTTTTTTTAAAAGAAGGTATTTGAACAGTTTGAAGTTCATTTTATTGTTAACATTTAAACAGTACGAAACATGCCGAAGATAAACGTGATTCGTTTACAATATCGTGCAGCTCGCCGATTGTTAACGGTGATTAGTGGGATTTAATCCGCGTCGCAACAATTGTCGGCAGTAAATAAAGCTAGTGTTTGTAAACAGGATTACTTGAAGGATCAGTATTTTGCAATAAACAGTATCTAGCAAACCGTACGTTTATGATGAATGATGTATATACCAACGTAAACACATACTATAACAGACATTAAGTTGTAGACTCCGAATTTGGCTTCTTTCACTGTTGGCTTTAATGTTCAGATTTTGAATTTACTTTGTTGCCCGTTTGGGGCGCTTTTAGTTGACATAGTCCATTTAAGTTTTTGGCCATAAACAGTATTAACTAGGGATGGCATCGAATACCAAAATCGGTGTTCGAATATTCGCTTTTTCATTCAATCGAATATTCGCATATATTCATAAAATCTACATTACGCGTTGTAACTTATTCGGCACCTTGTAAATATTGTGTACCGAGTTTTAGTACAATTATCGTCGTATCTTCATTAACAAACTACAATATCATATAAATGCTAAAATGGCATTAAACATAAACTACTGAAGTCATGATGATCATCATCATCATCATCATCATCATCATCATCACCATCATCATCACCATCATCATCACCATCATCATCATCATCATCATCATCATCATCACCACCACCATCATCATCATCATAAGCAGCAGCAGCAGTAGCAGCAGCAGCGGCAACAGCAGCATATATGAATTTAGAAATCCAAATAAGTTACACAAATAAAAGCAAAACGAAAAACCTTAAATTACACGATAAGCGCTGAAAAAGGTACAAATCTAAATTTCATTTTTATTGATATCTTGATTTCTTTATTCTTGAACTTGTGGTATAAGCGCTGCACAAGTCAATACTTTTAAATTAATATCTGAGTCTTTTTAGAATAGAAAAGTAATTTGCATGCGAAAGCCTCGCCTTTATAGGCTATATACATTTTTAATATGTGCATTCCTTTGCGGAATAACACTATTGCTTTAAAATGATATTTGAACAAACAATTGTGATAGTATAAACTTTTTCAGATTGTTTAATTTCTAATACTAGTAAAACACAAGTCAGTTATCTACAAATGCCTTATACCGGATGATGTTGGATACAAATTAATCATGAAATGATCATGTTTTTTAATAATATGCCTATTGCATTCTAACAATACACATATTTAATACTTTGTTTGTTAATGAAGATACAAACGTTTTGCCTTCTTGAGTATTGGCATTTATAGACCTCCATACTCTGAAAACCATCCAGTCACTGGAGTAATGTTTATGAATGAACTTCCAGAGTATTTAGAAGTAATTTCACAGAGAACTGAACCATGATCGTTATGGGCGATTTCAATATCCATATGGACAATAAATCCGATTATTATTCTAAACGGTTCTCACAATGCCTAGACTCATTTGGACTTGAGCAAAATGTCAAGGCCCCAACACACACAAGTGGTCAAACGCTGGGCTTGATTGTTACCAGAAAAGGCAATAAATTCTCTGAAATCACAGAACCTGTGTGTAGCTACTTTATATCTGATCACTGTTTTGTTACCTGCTTGGTAGACCAACGCAAACCTCCATCCTTGTGAAATCCGTCAAGAACAGAAACTTGAAATCTTTGACCAAAGAAACCTTACAAACTGATCTTTCTGAATTGAACTTGCTGGTGGAAAAATCAACCAATGTAAATGAACTTTAGACTGACTTTAACACTGCTATGTCAGAAATAGTCAATAAAAACTGCTCCTCTTAAAGAGAAAACCATCATTTGCAGACCAAAAGTCCCATTGCACAATAAGTACTTAAAAATGCTTAAACAGTACAGGCAATCAATTGAACAATATATATTTAAATGATAAAACTGCCATTACAGAGTATACTTACAAACGTGTTAGAAATTATTACAGTCGTGCTGTCGCCAATGCCAAAACTGACTACTATCAGAACAAAATAAGAGAGGCAGAGGGTAACACGAAAAAGCTGTACGGGATAACTTCTCGATTGCTCGGGTCGTGTGAAGGACAATCCACTTCCACCTTTCTCTGATGATACGCATCTAGCAAATGATTTCCTGAGGTTCTTTTCTGACAAAATTTTAAATTTGAGAGACCAGTTGGATAACATAAATTGTGATGCTTCCCCAGGAGTCTTAGAAACAGCATATAATGGTGCCTCGTTGATAGAGTTTAAATCAATTTCAGAGCATGATGTTTCAAAACTGATTTAAGGATCAAAATCAACAACCTGTGTACTTGACATCATGCCAACAGTAAGGTTGAAAGACAATTTACATTATGTTACTCCGGTAATCAGGGAAATCATAAATCGTTCATTATCGTCATGTGTTTTTCCAAGCGAATGGAAAAATGCATTGATACAACCATTACTGAAGAAACGGGGTCTCCCTTTGGAGCTTCAAAACCATCGGCCGTTGTCTAACTTGTCGTTTTAATCCAAAATTCTTGAAAAGGTCGCCTTGAAGCAGATCATAGATCACATTGAAGAAAATAACTTACTTCCATCATACCAAAGTGCTTATCGTAAATACCACAGTGTTGAAACAGCTATGCTTAAAATGTATCATGATCTCTTTTTTTGCAGCTGACAAAAACCAAGTAACAATAGTTGTAATGGTTGATCTTAGTGCTGCTTTTGACACCATCGATATACCACTGTTTATTACAATTCTTGTCAGTTGTCACAAATTAACATCTCCAGCGTAAATGTCGGTGACTGCGTAGTAACGTTTGTGGATCACCTACGAGACCTTGGTGTACAGATGAACAGCACTCTAAGTTTTGAAGATCAGATAAGAAAGAAATGTTAAATTGCTTGTGTGCAGCTGAGAAATCTGAAAGTCATTCGTAGTCATCTATCACAGACATCTACTGAGATTATTGTGCACGGTCTTATTCACTCGCACCTAGACTTTTGCAATGGACGTTTCACTGAAATCCCCAAATATTAGATTGACAAACTACAGAGAATTCAGAATAGCGCAGGCAGAATTGTTACTAACGCTCCATACGACCCAATCCAGCAATGATATTCTCAAAGCACTGCACTGGCTTCCATTGCATGCACGAATAAAGTTTAAAATTCTAGTACTCGTATTTAGAATTATACATGGAACTGCTCCAGTTTATCTCGGACAACTGTTCACTTGCAATCAAGGTCAATACAGGTTAAGATCAACAGACGTTACTAACTTTACCATTCCCAGAACCCGAACAAAAATGGCTGAAAGATCCATAGCTGTTATTGGACCTAAGTGTGGAATGCTCTTCAAAAAACTTGAAGTGCTTGCAGAATGAAAATCAATTCAGATGCAAACTTAAAACACATCTGTTCAGTGTTTTCCTTGACTGACTAAATGCATAATACGAGGGCCTTGTACATAGATACTATCACAATAGTCAGCGAGCCTATTTTTGTTTTCGGGCCGAACCGGATAAACTTCTTCCTTCCCGGAACCTACCATGTATTCTATTTATTCTGTTGTTTTTTTACTCAATTTTAAAAGTAGTGTAATTAAAAGTTTAGCTTACAACTGTTACGTTTTATGACGAGTCTCGAACCTTATAACTCGCTAGCATTTATGCGTACTTCCCGAAAAATAGTCCTCTTACCGGTGATCATTCTAAACTTTTAAAATAATCTGATTTGCTGACGCCAATAATATGCACGTGCAAGAATTAGTATACAGTAGCCACTATAAACCGACATCGATTTTTTGAAAGTTGTATTGCGTCACGCCTACGTCATTCGGTTGAGTTTGAAGTTTGCACAGTGTACAAACTAGGAAGCGAGTGTGTTGGAATTTAAATTAAAAGCAATCGGAATACAAGAATTCGTGTTGATGTGCATAGGATGTATTATGTGAATAACATTTAATTAAAAAAGTGTATGGAATATATGCCTGGAGTTAAACCGGTGAGATTAATCCCATTTGAATTTCAATTTTCTAGCATATACGCGGATTGTGGGTGAGAACATCGTGGCCAAATTAAAGATTTTAGTAATTTATATATGTAGATCTACTCTTCGTTCAGTTTTAATAAAATTTCAACGAAAATTCATATACAGGGTTATTTCTTTCATGAATAAATTGTATCTTTGTTTTGGATTGAAGAAAGTCTATTCAGAAAAAATAACCCGCTTACATCAAATGTTTTGAAATGGAATTGAAGGAAGATCGATTATGCCATACATGTGCGGATTAACAACTCATTATGGAAGCTAAGATCTCTGTAAAACTAGACAACACGACGTTTTTATCGATGAGTACAGGTGTATTTCATTTTTTGCCACGTCATTCTGGACAATGTTGCTATTCGGCGCGTAGGAATACACTACTAATTGGATAAACCTTGCCACTTCCTGTTGACTGGAGATAGGAAAATGTATCCGGTCACCCTTTTATTAAGTCACTGTTGCAGGTAGAAACAGTATAAAATCATTTATATTTTCACTGCAGTAACATATTTAACGCACTATTTTTCAATCAATCGCAAAAATCTACCAGTAGTGATTAACCTTCATTGGCAAAAATATTTAACAGTACAGTATTTACATACATTTGTTTAAATAAAACACACAATAAAATTAAACAAAAATATAATTTAAAAACAACGACGCACTAATTATGGCATTTTTTCCCACCATATTTTGATAAACAATTTTGCAATCACTTATGACATCATTTTTATGACGTCAGAATACACAAACGTTTGACGTTTAAGCTTATCTCGTACACATTTTCGTTATTTATTGGCCAAAAGCATAAACAGAAAACAAAAATTGTTGATTTCGGGGTAAGATTGTATTTTATTTGACGAGTGATCATAGAAATTAAATATTTTCTTGAGTAGCGCACTCAGGAACTCGTGAAATAAAATACGATCTTATACCACTACTACTATTACGACTACTACTACTAGTACTACTACTACTATTACTACTACTACTACTACTACTACTACTGCTACTATTACTACTACTACTACTACTACTACTACTATTACTACCACTACTACTACTTCTACTACTACTTCTACTACTACTACTACTACTACTACTACTACTACTACTGCTGCTGCTGCTTCTATTACTCCTACTACTACTACAACTACTACCACTACTACTACTACTACTACTACCACCACTACTACTACAACTACTACAACTACTACTATTACAACCACTACTACTACTTCTACTACTACTTCTACTACTACTACTACTACTACTACTACTACTACTACTACTACTACTGCTGCTGCTGCTGCTGCTGCTGCTATTACTCCTACTACTACTACTACTACTACCACTACTACTACTACTACTACTACTACCACTACTACTACTACTACTACTACAACTACTACAACTACTACTATTACTAGTATGTGCAGTTTGGAAGGAAATATTGTCCTTATTGTCCTTATTTACTTCATAAAACATACATAGTAAAAAACATAAAAAATATACGATAATATAATCCATTTATTTGCAGAAGAGCATCTTACTATTTGTTGGGTGTATATTTGCTTAAGAAATAAATTTATACACATAAATTAAAGTATTGTTTGATGTGAAAGATAACAAACTTTCCGCCCTTGACCAACCACAACTTGGTCAATTACCTTAATTAAATAATATGGAGTTTATTATTTATGTGTGCATGGATATTTTAAATAAAAAGAAATTTTAAAAAATCACATTATTTAATTTTCAAACGCTTGAAAATGGGTTGATTCAAGAAACAGTTATTAAAAAATATCGACCCAATCAACATACAAGTATTAATTACACGAGTAATTACCGTTCATATTACAACCAAACTAAAAGTAAATTCAGTATTGTAATGGTGAAACTATATTTGATACTTTCTTATGATCATTATCATCATCATCATCATCATCGCCACCACCACCACCATTAAAATCAGCATCAGCATCAGCATCATCATCAACACCATCATCATCGTCGTCGTAATCATCATCAGCATCATAAAAATCATCATCATCATCACCATCATGGTCATCATCGTCATCATCATCATCATCGTCATCATCGTCGTCGTAATCATCATCACCAACTTCTTCTTCTATTTCTTCTTCATTCTTTTCTTCTATTTCTTCACCATTATCACCACCACCATCAACTTTATTGTCATCGTCTTTGTCATCATCATGATAAAAACACACTATATATCTTTATTGAGTTTGTATAATAGTCGTGTAGTAGTATTGATTTAATATATAAAAGTATGTATGGATGCATGTGTAAACTAAAACTACATTTCAAAATATATTTAAGGAATATATTTACGAATCGTCCCCCAAAATACATCATGGTAAGTTGTGCACATGGCCTCTAAGATGTTAACTGACGTGTCAGAATGGCAAACTGTCATAACCACATATTGTGTTGTCAGAGCATTAAAAGTACGTGGTTCGTTATTTTTAAAGATTTTTTTTTAAATTTAATAATGTATTCAAATAATCAATTATTCGAGTATTCGTTGACATCCCCAATTGTGATTTACACTAAGGCTAAACAAAAATTATGAATTGTTTGTCTTGCACTTTTTCCAAAATATCAGTAGGGAGGGTGATTTTTTTTTATTGAAGTATGTTTTTTCGCCAACTCTTTTCTATTGGCATTATGTAATGGCTTATTAAAATAAATAAATAAGTACAGATTAAAGACAATTTTAAGTTTTAATAACAAAATAAGCATCTCTTTTTATAAAATTCTACATATCGATTTATTAATCACAAACGGTCATTTATGCAAGCTGACGTAAAAAGTTAATCAATTTGAATGTTCAAAACTAACACAAGTCCCTTCAAATTGATATACCATCAGCATTAAAGTACTTCTATTTATAAAATTTAACTTTTCGTAATTGATATTTTTATAACTGTAAAAGATAGAAATTATTTTTTAAATAAATCAACAATAATTGGACGATATTTATAATGGTTCCCAATCGAATATGACAGTTACACTCCATTTCAAAATATGTGTACTTGTATATCCGATTTATAAAATTAAATCAGACAGGAAGAAAGTAACTGGAAATACAGAAATCTCAACGAAATATGTTTCTTATTTACAAAAGGCATTGTTCAAAAGCGCTTGGCGCTTGGTAAGAATGGAATACACTATAATGTACATGCTGGTTTACTTCAGAGTCATCACCAGTTATCGCATACAGAAAATAGACGATAGCAAGTTAGTAAATTGTTAAAAATTCACATATTTCAATGCGTAGTATATCAAAATAGTTCGTTAAGATGTGAAGCTAGTTTTGTACCTACGCTCAGATTAGTCAGGTACAGTGTTTCTGCCAATTGTTGTCTCCATGAAATTATTCCTTGCAATAAACTAATTGTTTTTCTTAACACAAATTAACCAAGCAATATCTTTAAAAAAAATATTCGGCGTATGTTGTAAATGTTTGTAAAGAATGTAAATTGAATGTCCTACATGACTATTTAAAACTGATGCATATTTTGGTTTGGTTTATAAACAAACAATCTCATTTCTTCAAAGATCGTTTTTCTACACACATTTAATATTATATTTCGATATTATTAGAAAAAAGTTTTTCTTTTCAAAAAGCGAGCTCAAATTATCAGGTGGATAGCTCCTAAAACAGTAGTATTAATAACTTGTAATGCGTTGACCAATATCTCGGTAATTGGACTTTATTGGCATGTGTTGTAAAAACTATGCACTTCACCCTGCTAGGAAATAGTAATTTAATCCGTTACTTTTGCAAGCTGACTGAAAAAAAAAGACGAAATGTATTTGAGATTTTATAATAATACAATTATAAAAATCGAATATTCATACTTTTTTATTCGAATATTTGCCGATATTTGAATATTCGAATATTCGGTCACATCCCTAATATTTACACGCACGCACTTTGCTATTTTTATGGCATCATTAGTGGAAAAAATACAACATACTAGATTATTGTAATGCTTCCCAAATAAAAAGCTCTTAACTTCA
Source organism: Congeria kusceri (assembly GCA_027627225.1). NCBI lineage: Eukaryota > Metazoa > Mollusca > Bivalvia > Myida > Dreissenidae > Congeria > Congeria kusceri. The sequence continues at coordinate 8,337,937 of CM051040.1, read as the reverse complement.
CTATGCAATATTAATGTATGTTTAGTTATTAACATTGATACCAAACATCGATCGCTCTTTATTGGATATGGATGCAACCTAGCAAATATCAAGTTCAATAAAAGAAAATCCGAATTTGCGTCTCAAAACAAAATGTTGGCATGCGTTCTCCGATAAGTTGGATCACTATGATACATAACTTCATGTTTATCTGAATAATATATTAATGATCATAATTGTATGTGAAATATGTGTATTCGTAGTGGAAATAGCCCCTACATCAGTAAGAAATGTAGACAATATGTGGTTGTCCAATCATCGAAACTATTTCGGCGTTGATATCTAACCCAAATTTCGACCTTACGAATTGACTTAATCAAATTGCAAAATAAAGGTAGGGCAGTATTCTCGACTGATTTAATGTAATCAATGCATTCGTTAAACGCGGTTAAACTGGTGTTCTATACAACCTGTAAGGTTTATATCACTTACACAATGACGTTTTAATGATATCGTAAATTTGAAACATTTAATTTCATTTGCATGTCTTTTGCATGACTCTACGAACATTTAAAAAGTTAAAGTAACTCGGGCTGGCCACCAACTCTAGAAAAAAAGGGAAACGTTTTGACGAAATCCTGCAGGGAAAATCAGGGAATTTGAAAATTTGGCAAAAATCAGGAACGATTCAGGGAATCAGACCTAAAGTGTTATACATGTAACAGATCCTAAGTGAAAAAGTAAAATCTTCAATTTAATAAATAATTCGACAATACAACAATAAAAATATCATATTTGTTTAGAATAATAACTTAACTACAGTAAAATGACTAAAATGGATACTAGTAATGGTGGTTATTTATTTATGAACACCACAATCGCCACTTAGCACTAATTTGACCGGTAATTAAAAGATGTAGGGGTAAATCGCTTTCCGGTCAGGGACAAATCAGGGAAAAATCAAGGCAACATCTCGAAATATTACTTCTGAATATCAGTGGCCACCCTGTAACTTAAGCATTACTTTCATGTTTACAAAGAGAGGCTGAGAAAATGCAACTCAATATTTGTTTTGCAGTATAGCGTAAACCTCGCAACAATATTTACAGCCGAAAAGCATAACGACAGCAGCTGAGCGCATTTATTTAAAGTCCATTGAAAGCCTGTAGCGTTTGAAATAATCTGCACTTGGTTAAATCGCCCGTAATTAATATCGCTTGTTTTATGCAACTGTTCATAGGTAAAATTTGCACATTACATTATAAAGTTCACCCGTTGCTAACACGTTTCATGAAGCGTATATTCAAACTATACGTTTAGTCTTTCTTTATATAAACTAAAGAGAACGAAGTATACGAAGAACATTCAATGGATTTTTTAATTCACATTATGTGCGCAGCATAAATGCATTATAAAAAAATAAATATAATACAATACGCTTCGGAAATTTTTCACCAGTAAATAAATGCTTTAAACACACACATGTGTATGTTTATGTATATATATTTTTTATAGACACATATACTGACGTTGATCAGAATATGAATTAATTAAGTTAGCATGCGTTATATTTTTCTAAACATCAACTGGTATATATCTCATAAGATCAGACAGCATGTGTTATTCTCCATATATCGTTATGTATAATTGAAATAATTGTTCAACTGCTATGAAACATCAAATAATACGTTGCATATATGACAGGTTAGTTACTTGCTAACATGTTAACTGTTAAATTTATATGGACACACTTATGTAAATGTTTCTTGTTATTTAATATGTTGGTAACCGTAATAAATTGAAACTTTAACATTTACAGATATTGCCAGTTCGGCCTCATCGGATTGTCCGGTCTGGTTTATACTTAACAATGCAGATCCAGCACAATGTGCAGACCCTGCTCCAGTACTGCCCTTTATAGAATTAATTCATTTGTGGCGTGTCACGTATTCCTGTACCTCCCTACGCAGCCTGTTTAGCACAGTGCTGACAGTCGGTCATAAGTTGAAGTGTGAGCTCAAGGGATGTGACATAACATCGTGTGTAGAGGACGTAGCCAAATATAATAACTCGGGCAGACATTACCACGGGTTTTTACAAGACATTCGAATCGCTCGAAATTTATAAAGACAATCCTGGTATTTGGGAGGCTCTGCACGGTCTGAATATCAAGAGTCTGAGTCTGAGTGGTGGGTGGGAAGGTTTGGAAGTGAATCATGTATCGTCGTTATCGCAATCGCTAACATCGCTCACGCCACTGGAAACGCTTACAATATATTTGAATGAATATATCGACCTACAGCTACCTCAGTCATTTGAGTATTTGAATTTCTACTGTAAGACATTTTCTCCATCCCAACTACGCGACCTGGTGAACAAACTGTCTGCATGCACTCAATCAATTGAGTTTAAGCTGGAATTCGGTTGTGCTCGCTATACTGGTGACGCAGATAACCCTCATGAATACAAGATTGATAAATCTCGCAGGGGGAATACATTCCAATCCAACAGGAACTGGAGGCATTGGGGCATGTTGAAGTTAAACGATTTCGAATATGTGACTGGACAAGTGACACCCATAAAGACACTGCTTCTGCCTAGTCTGTACGTGACGTTGTTGTTGATGATGATGAGCATGATGATGATATCGTTCACGATAAGATATATAAACTGTTCTTATACCGTTTAGATGATGATTGCGTTAGTCGTATTTCAATGCGAATTAAGTTTAAGGCTCGACAATATCCAGCCTCGACCTAATGAATTAATATATGCGTCTATAAGGTATGAGCTTTATCTCAACATGTGCATTGTTTATTTCCGGACGCAAAATACCCTACCTACTTCTTTCTTGAAGTAGTAAATGTAACATTATTTTTTTAGATTTATAGCTACAGGTTGTTATTTACTGCTATGTCTTGTTTCTTTTGTTTCGAATGATAATTATGATAACATTATTAAACTATAATGATAGCATGCATCTGTGTTGTCATTGTTTTAAATAAATATTGTTTTTGTGATGATGATGATGATGATGATGGTGGTGATGACCATTACAAAATGTTGGTCGATATTGCAATTTAAATCTCAGAGCACTGTATTGTACATGCAAGTGATTGCATTAACAGGTCGAGTCAAACACATATTCAACTTTACAAAGAAGCTTAACAATGATCATATTTCTAATAGTCTGTGTTGGTATGTATTATGTGATTTGCAGTTATGCGGAATTATTCAAACTTGCGATTACTGGATTCTTTGAAGAAAAAAAACTTAAGACAGAGTTAAGACTCATGTTTCCTTTCGTCTTGTCCTGGGTAGAACCAGTCCTGTGTGATCCTATGAACGAAGTAAACACATTCCCCGGTGCCAATAATAAACATTGAATAACACGCTTCCGGTTAATTATTTGATTACGAATATGCGTTATGGAATGCACAAGATGATATCAAACTATAATTATAACATATTGAAGTTCCAGCTCTGGGAAGAATTAGTACTTAAACATGTGATTAACTTTAACGTCGCATTGACTCAAGTCCGAACTATGCGGTGGAACCAGTACTGCAACATTTAATAAACTTAAATATCACATCGACTTAAGTCCGGACACTGGGTAGAACCAGTACTAAAACATTGGTACACTTAAATGTCATATCCAATTAAGTCCAACCAGTACTTAGACATACATAAACTTGCGACAATATGCTTTGTATGTTAAGATTTTTGGCCGTTTGTTACAGTATTTCAGTCATATTGAGTTAACCTACTCAAAATTTTCATGGGCAAGCTAAGCCGATCCAAGCGGTTTACAGGTACTAAGTGAACATACTTATGCCAGTAACTGACAACTGCCCGACTTGAATCAGAGGTAGGGAGAGAATGGGCGTAGAAATAATTACATGACCAATCTCCACACAAATGATGAGGCCGGGTTGGTGTTTGAACTCACGATCCTCGGATTGGCAGTCCAGTGCTCTACCAACTGTGCTAGCTGGGCCCGGCACACGACGATATGTTAAAAATTATGCATTGAAGTATTATGAAAAACTTAACACGAAATAGTTTTCGTTTAACTAGTAGAACAGGCATATGTAGTCGAATGCACGCAATGATATCCAAATATAATTATAACATTTTAAAGTACGATCTCAGGGAACTAGGAAGAAACAGTACTGAAACATTTAATACTCTACAACGTCGCATAGCCTTTAGTACGAACTCTGGGTAGAAACAGAACTGAAAAAGTTGATACACTACAACGTCGCATAGCCTTTAATACGAACTCTGGGTAGAAACAGAACTGAACAGTTGATACTCTACAACGTCGCATAGCCTTTAATACGAACTCTGGGTAGAAACAGAACTGAAACAGTTGATACTCTACAACGTCGCATAGCCTTTAATACGAACTCTGGGTAGAAACAGAACTGAAACAGTTGATACACTACAACGTCGCATAGCCTTAAGTACAAACTCTGGTAGAAACAGAACTGAAACATTTAATACACTACAACGTCGCATAGCCTTTAGTACAAACTCTGGGTAGAAATAGACCTTAAACATTTGATACACTACATTTGATACACTACAACGTCGCATAGCCTTTAGTACGAACTCTGGGTAGAAGCAGAACTGAAACATTTAATACAGCACAACGTCGCATAGCCTTAAGTACGAACTCTGGTAGAAACAGAACTGAAACTTTCAGTAATCTACAACATCACATACATTTTAGCCCGGACTCTGGGTAGAACTAGTACTATAACATTATGTAATCTACAACATCACATAAACTTTAGTCCGGACTCTGGGTAGAACTAGTACTAAAACATTCAGTAATCTACAACATCACATAAACTTTAGTCCGGACTCTGGGTAGAACAAGTACTAAAACATTCAGTAATCTACAACATCACATAGCCTTTAGTCCGGACTCTGGGTAGAACAAGCACTAGAACATTCTGTAATCTACAACATCACATAGACCTAAGTCCGGACTCTGGGTAGAACAAGTACTTAAACATTCAGTAATCTACAACATCACATAGCCTTTAGTCCGGACTCTGGGTAGAACAAGTACTAAAACATTCTGTAATCTACAACATCACATAGACTTAGTCCGGACTATGGGTAGAACAAGTACTAAAAACATTCAGTAATCTACAACATCACATAGCCTTTAGTCCGGACTCTGGGTAGAACAAGTACTAGAACATTCTGTAATCTACAACATCACATAGACCTAAGTCCGGACTCTGGGTAGAACAAGTACTTAAACATTCAGTAATCTACAACATCACATAGCCTTTAGTCCGGACTCTGGGTAGAACAAGTACTAAAACATTCTGTAATCTACAACATCACATAGACTTAGTCCGGACTCTGGGTAGAACAAGTACTTAAACATTCAGTAATCTACAACATCAGATAGCCTTTTGTCCGGACTCTGAGTAGAACTAGTGCTGAAACATTCAGTAATCTACAACATCACATAGCCTTTAGTCCGGACTCTGGGTAAAACAAGTACTGAAATATTCAGTAATCTACAACATTGCATAGATTTTAGTCCGGACTATGGGTAGAACAAGTACTAAAACATTCAGTAATCTACAACATCACATAGCCTTTAGTCCGGACTCTGGGTAAAACAAGTACTGAAATATTCAGTAATCTACAACATTGCATAGACTTTAGTCCGGACTCTGAGTAGAACTAGTGCTGAAACATTCAGTTATCTACAACAACACACAGACTTTAGTCCGGACTCTTTCTAGAACACGTACTGAAACATTTGATAAACTTCCACGTCACATAGCCTTTAGTCCGGACTCTGGGTAGAATCAGTATGGATCGGATATACCCTTTCTGTAAAACTCCGCGTTGATCTATAATCTCCATGTGTTAGGAACGACAACAGTACTTTTGTACTTTAGATAATGATTAATCCTGTACTGGGTCTACTGGCCAAAGTTGATTTCTTTTGGTGAAAGTCATAGCCCAAAAATGACGTCGATCCGACGTCGGTACAAGGTCGTAATACAACGTCGTACTTACGACAAGATTTCAACGTCGCATCGACGTCGGTTTATTGTCGCCGACGTCGCGACTTAAATCCAACCTCTAACCGTCGTTAGGTGTTTACTAGGGAGACGTTATATAGATTACACGTGTCAGAGAGATATCAAGTTATGAAATTATATGTTACAAATTCTGCATTTGAATATTATGAAAGCGCTACACGAACAAGAGCTTATGGCATATTCATGTTCGAACTCTGGGTAGAACCAATTACGAATTATTTTATACTATACCACACCACGTAGACTTTAGTCCGAACTCTGGGTATGACCAATACTGAAACGTTTTATAATCTACAACGTCACATACAACCTTTAGTTCGGATTCTGGGTAAAACCAGTACGAAAACGTTTCATAAATTACTTGTTTTCTGAGATATATCAAGTTGAAAACATATATGCTAGAAATGGTGCATTTAAGTTTAAAGAGAAAGGTTATACAAACAAGAGTTTTACTATGGAAACGAATGAATTGAAGAGTTAATAATAACCACGTACGCTTTAATGGACTACTAACAGATGTTCGTATGTTTTGAAAAAAAAATCATTAAATGCATTTAACTGCAAAACCAAATGCTTCTAAACCAACCAAACTGCATATTATAAAAAGAACACTATCAAAGTAGAAAGATTTGCCTCCGCCGGGACCCGATCCTAAGAACACTGGGACTAAGAGTATCTCACGCTTACCACTTTCAGACTAAAAGCATTTTAAAAGCTTCATAATATTATTATCCATAGAAGACACAATATTTGTTCATAAATGTCTGTGTCAAAAGTGTCATTTCGCTTCTTTCGATATAATATACTTTACTTTTCGAAATGTGTTACCCAAATTTTGGTAATTGCCAATTTGCCAATCTGTGAATAAGTCCCTTTAAGATCAATATCATGTTTGTTTGAAATCACCATTTACCTTGCAGTAATCTAACCAAAACATACACATAATAAAAATTAAAATGTGTTATCTTGACGTGAGTATTAGGTAGGCGCAGATATGACGAACACGGCCTTAAGTACCCAGTCATGGTTCATACAGACACATTATTGAGTACATTACATTTTATATACCACAAGCGAAAGGTACCGAGGTAAGTCTTTGATTGTTTGCACAATTTTCTCAACATGTGAAATAATAATGACTGACTGGCTGACAGACTGACTTAATGACTTACTGGCTGGTTCACATAATCAGTAACATACCCAATAGACAACCCGTATGTCCGTCTGAATGCCCGCTCGCTATCCTGAAAAACACTCTCGCTTACTTGGAACCCACCCGACTGCCTGTCCAAAAACCCGTTAGACCATGTGCGCGGAACTCTCCTACCTTCCGCCCTTCTAAAAATCAGCTAATTTTATAGAACCGACACGGATATCATGAAATTACACTTCTGTCAGAAAATCACACGCCCTCCTAAAAATCAAACGCCTGCCTTGAAATCACATGCGTGCATAAAAATCACGCGTCTGTCAGGAAATCACACGCCAGGAAATCACACGCGTGAGTGGAAATCACACGCCTGCCTGGAAATCACACGTATGTTTGGAAATCACGCGTCTGCCAGGAAATCACGCGCCTGCCAGAAAATCATATGCCTGCCTGGAAATCACGCGCCTGTCAGTAAATCACACGCATGCCAGGAAATCAAGCTCCTGTCAGAAAATCATGCGCCTTCAATAAAATCACACACGCCTTCCCGTAAATCACGCACCTCTCTGGCAATCACACACTCGCCAGAAGACCACCCGCCTGCCTGGCAATCACAAGCCAGCCAGGAAATTACACACCTGCCAGGAAACTACACGCCTGGCAGGAAATAAAACGCTTACCTGGAAACCGCCCGAGTGCCTGTAAAGAACCCGCCCGCGTGTCTGGAAACTACCCGTTTAAATTGAACCGTTCGTCTGCCTGGAAACCACACGCCTGTCTAGAAACCGGGCGCCTGCCTGGAAACAACCTGTTTGAAGGGAACCAGCCAGTCTGCCTGACAACACGTTTAAAGGGAATCCGCCTGCTTGTCTTTAAAGCGTCCTACTGCCTGCAAAGAGTCCGCCCGCCTTCCTGGAAACCGTCCGTTTGAAGGGAACTCGCCCGCTCGCCTTCCTATTAAACACCCGAATGAAGGGAACCTGCCCAACTGCCTGCCTGGAAAGCACACATTTGAAGGGAACCCGCCCGCTCTCCTGAAAACCACCAGTTTGAAGGGAACCAGCCCTTCCGGCTTGAAACCACTGAAAATCATCCGCTCTTTTGCCTAAAACAAGAAGCCTTTATCTCTATCTGCAACGAGATTAATATAAGTCCATTTCATATCAATGCCGTATTTTACCTATTGACATTACAAAAATCAATTTAATCCAAGAAAAATGTCTCCTCTGTTGTACTAATAACTAATTTCTTCAAAATATATACACATATGTATGTGTTTATTCATTTCCTTCATTATCTTGGCCTTCTGGATTCGTTGTAAATAGATCTTGAATCTTAAATCTTGTAACATACACTCATAATTCACTTGATTTCATTTTGTTTTCTCTCCAAAAGTCTCTCATTAGCGATACTTGTTTACGTTTTAAACATGTCGACATAAACGTGGCCTAACATATTTATGATTATTTTACTCATGTCATGATCAGAATGTTATATTCATTCACATAATTAAATAACTATATTGTTTAGCCTACATAATCGGCGCGCTCTATAAATAGCACTTACAATGCTACAACTCACGGGGACGACAGTCAGTCACAACGTACAATGTTGCCTGTTGAGGTCGCAAGCACAAATATAAAGAGGTAATTTCTGGTATTTTTCTGATAAATAAGCAAAACAAATATTAGCAAATTTGATTGAGCTTATATTTCCTATGGTTTTATAATTGTGTGAAAATATTATTGTACGCTGTAACAGACTGTCGTCCTCGTGGACTAATTTTAGCGAGTACAACTCCAGCTGGAGAATCGTTCTAAAAATAGCGCGCGGTAAAGCTGTGTTAATACACTTGCATCAATTAGCGTCTGGAGAATCCTAAACCAGAGAATTGCAATAAATGGGGAATTAGTAAATTTACTGCTCATCCATTCCCGCTATTGTTTTCTGACAATGTTAATTTGTTAAATTTGCCTGACAAATTCATGTATCAAGTATGTTTACGTAAACTACTAGTATTAGGCTTATTCATGTATCACTGGTGAAAACATGGGGCGGTACTGTATATCATCTGTTTATTCACGGTATCGATATTAATAATTATTGTCCTTATCTCAAATTTTTGGGGCCGATGCGTTTTCTTATAGTGTCCGAAAAATATAGTGTCCTAGAAGTCTCCTTAGTAGGGACCGAAAAATCTGGGGTCCGAAAAGTCTCCTTAGTAGGGAAAAAAAATAAGGGGTCTGTGAAGTCAAAGCTTGGTCCCCTTGTATGATAGGGTAAACAAATGACATCTCAATTTTATTTTCTACGCCGATTGTCTTTTTTAAATACATTTCTTGTTAAAGTTGTTTCCACTTTAATTTTTGTTTAATCAGAAGCGTCATACGAAAATTGTTGCCGTTTGTTAATTTCTTATAAGCCGTCGTTTAAGCGGCTTATTGAGAAATCGCATTGTTCAGCTTTTGCGATTTAAGCTGTTGGGCTGAAAAACCCGAGCAATAAACGGTTTATTTTTGTGTCGGGTTGCTCAGCTCATTTTATCATTGTTTTAAACGCTCAATACTAAACCTGATAGAGAGCAGGTTTATCCAATATAACTGCCTTACAAAGTTAGGTTTTATTATTATAAATAAAAACAAACATTTGTTTCTTTAAGTTTAATAAACACATAATCTTAATTGAAAATTATTTGTATTCTTACATTACATGATCGTTTGGCGGGTAATTTAAACATGAACAATGCACCCTGTTAAAGGCCTAGTTTAAGAATTGCAAAATTGCTCCTGCGGCAACTTATGGCGCTTAGCTTTATATAGTTGTTTGCATGCTTTCTTTGATTACTTTGAGTACAGCGGGGCTCGCCTTCTCCGAAGTGTCGCCGAAGACGATGTTAATCTCGCGCGGAAAATCGCGGGGTTTTCTTTTTCTACCGCGGCAATATCACCACCACCGTTTGCGAAAATTGCCGAGTTCACCTTGAGACTCGTATCTTGTCTTATCTCGCGGAGGGCCGCCGGGGACAATTGCGGCGATTATTTTTATCGATCGCGGCGTTTACTTCCTTGTCTTATTTGTTTAAGGCATATCAAACCAGTTTTCGCAATTAATGTGTACTTTTAAATCTCGGCAATATAATTGGTGTAAATAAAAAGTTATTGTTTTATATTCGTTTTAAACCATTTCTGAATCATTATACAACAGGAAACATATTGTAGGTAAAACCTGCATTAGACTTTCTTATCTTCTGGCTGCTGCTGCTATTATTAATAATTTAATTTTTATAATTATTGATATTATTATTATTATTATTATTATTATTATTATTATTAATAGTAGTAGTAGTAAGTAGTAGTAGTAGCAGTAGTAGTAGTAGTAGTAGTAGTAGTAGTAGTAGTAGTAGTAGTAGTAGTAGTAGTAGTAGTAGTAGTAGTAGTAGTTGTTGTTGTTGTTGTAGTATCGCGTATATCATGTTCGTATTGTTCACATCACACGTAAAACTTTGAGCATACTATATGTATCAAGGAAACAAGTAGTAAGGTCGCTTTTATAACTTAATTTTGTTTTAAAAATAGTCTGCCAACATAATGCAGTGTTAAATAGTGTGTACGAGTTATACATTCACGAATGTATAAACGTAAACCTGTAAATTGTATAAACACCAACATTTTAAATTCCAAATAGACTGTAGATCGTAACAATAACATCGCGGTGGTTACTATTTTTCGGGTCGATAAGAGTCTGCGGCGACACTACGGAAAAGGCAAAAACCGCGCGAGCCGTACTGTAAATTATAACAAGACGGCTAAAATTTCGACTGACGATACGACGACATGAATAATTGACTAGTGGCCATACTGATACATTACCCATAACAGAACCTACCTCATATAATCATATTGTCGCATGATTTAAGTTTACTTACTGGTTACTACTTGATTTATTAATTGAGACCAATAAAGCCGACACCTCTGTTTGACACACAAACATTGCGATAAAGTAGATCTAATCCTTCTCTGTAGTTGTACTCAATGCCAAATGTAAGAGCAGCAGAAGTCTTATGTAACGTACATTATTGTACAATAAATGCTAAGTATTTATGGTGTTGCCGTAATGGGTCATTGTAAATGAACAGCTTTTCTTTGCTGCTTATTTGACTTGCACTCCAGAAGCCATATTTAAGCATTGTACGTGTACATATATTGTAACCGTCACTTATTCTTATCAGAAGCTATTTTCAAGCATTGTACGTGTACATATATTGTAACCGTCACTGATTCTTATCAGAAGCCATATTCAAGTATTGTACGTGTACATATATTGTAACCGTTACTGATTCTTATCAGAAGCCATATTCAAGCATTTTACGTGTACATATATTGTAACCGCCACTGTTTCTTATCAGAGGCCATATTCAAGCATTGTACGTATACATATATTGTAACCGCATCTGTTTCTTACCAAAGGACATATTCAAAGCACTGAACGCGTATATATATTGTAACCGCCACTGTTTCTTATCAGAAGCCATATTCAAGCATTTTTACGTGTACATATATTGTAACCGTCACTGTTTCTTATCAGAGGCCATATTCAAAGCATTGTACGTGTACATATATTGTAACCGTCACTGTTTCTTATCAGAGTCCATAATCAAAGCATTGTACGTATACATATATTGTTTTCGCCACTGCTTCTTATCAGAGGCAATATTCAACCATTGTACGTGTCCATATATTGTAACCGGCACTGTTTCTTATCAGAGGCTATATTCCAATCATTGCACGCATACATGTATTGTAACCGCCACTGCTTCTTATCAGAGGCTATACTCAAAGAACAGGTCGTGATAGCGGCATTTTATATGCTCATTAACAGTGTAGTAAAACGTAATGTCGTTTTTATGATCCATTTACTTCATCATATTCATGTATGTTTTACAGTATCTCGTGTTATAAATTGCTGTCAATACAATGTCACCACGTGATAATTTAATTTGCAAAAACATGGCTGCTACTAATTGTTGCAAATATACTATGTCGTAACTAAAACAACAAGCTATTTGTGAAAACTGAGGTTACAATAACACTGGCAATAAGCACATATATTAAGCAATATAATGTTCATACTATATGTAATTATTTGCAGACGATACAAGACATTCCTCATTGGCAACTGTAATTTGCCTTCACCGACTACACTCAAACGTAGTTTTTCAACATATAATTTATGTTGAAAATGAAGTACATGTATCAGATTTAATATAAATTATTTATTTGAAGAAACGTTCAGATACATATCTACACTTTGCAGCAGGTACTTTACAACTGTCTTAACACCAGGCGGTACCACATCACTTACATTAGCTTGCATATGTTATTGTGACAGTAGATAGAATATCGTTGGATCAGCGCAAAACTATGATAAGTATGTGGTAAATGCAAGTTATATATCATAGTCTTGCGCTGAGATATTTACTCATTTCAATAGCCTTTGAAAGGTAAAAATATATATTGAAACACATTGTAGTTGTTGTTTTTCATTCAATTATTTTTATTTCAAATTCATGCAAACCCTCATCCGCTCCTTTGTATAAACGACGGTTTTAACTTTTGGGGTCAATTTGACCCCATTTTTAATTTTTGAATAATTATACTATTACTTATGGCTTATATGCCTGTTTTTTTATTTGTAATGAATTGGCCAATAATGAGCGTTCCTACATGAAGTTTTGAAGAGCAAACCTTGTTACCATGCCAACCGTGTTCAAAATATGTAAAGAGTTTGCTTTTAACCTTTTTTATAATTTAACTTTTACAAAAACACTTCTTGTGTCAACTACTACATCATTTTCGTTTTTGTTGTTACAAATTATGCGTTTTGATAAAAAAAAATAAAAATGTATTACTTATGATACGAATATTTTAAACAAAAACAAAATAAACCCTTCAAATTGACCCTAGTAAAGACTAACTGTTGTACTATCAGATTTTATGTTCTATCTATTGTTAATTCATGTTCCCATTGAATACAATGTTATAATTATCGATTTAAAAAAAACAAAAGCTTTATAATGAAACTTATCTCATTTCTTGCCATGGTAAGGACTGATTCAGTATTTAAAATAATAACTGTTTGTAAAAATAGTATGTCGCTAGAGCAATCTGTACAAAACACAATAATGGTAAATAAAAAATAAGTTTAAGTAAGTTTTATTTTACTATTTCTAAGTTCTACATAGACTTTTGACGCTATGACACAATAATACGGAATCCGATTAGTGCCATATGAAATAGCGTGCCTCGTACGGCGAGAGAGAGACACGAGAATTGCGCGAAACACAAAGCGAGACACGATATTCCCGCGAGACACGAAGCGAGGCACGATATTGTAACACGAGATCTCGCTCTGTCGCAGTATCCCATACCACGATATATCGCGGCACAATATCGTGTCTCGCTTCGTGTTTCGCGCAATTCTCGTGTCTCGCTTCGTGTCTCGCGGTAAAAATTTCTTGCCTCGCTTCGTGTCTCGCGCAATTCTCGTGCCTCGCGTTTAGAGGTCGAGGCACGAGATGCAAAGCGAGACACGAAGCGATACACGATATTCAGGCGAGACACGTAGCGAGGCACGATATTACATCGTTCAAATATCGCCCGAATCTCGAGTATCGCGGTAGATTTTCAAACCACGATACTCGAAATGCGAAGCGAGACACGAGGATCGGGCGACAAACGAATATATACATAAGAACATACGTACGCAAGGACAAATCTATGACAACTTTAAAGCCAAAGGGGAGGGGGGGGCAACTCATAAAATGTGAAGTACACCACTTAAGGAAAAGTTTTAGTTATATAATAATTAATTGAGCAATTATTACTTTTATTTGTTTTTAGCTGAAGACTTGCAAATTCTATATTAGCATGTGGTTTAATGCTGAAATACAAGCCCTGTTATTTTGAGAAACTACGTCTGAAGTCATGGGGTCATTTTGACCCAAGACGTATTTCTTTTTCCAAAAAGAAATAAATTACAAAAACAGTTCAACAGCTTATATATTCTATAAAACATGAGTACAAACAAAGTCTAAAAAGGCAACTATCAAATTATACAATTCTAAGGTAAAAATAACAATAATCGCTTTTAATCGCTAATAACTCAAAATGACCCCAAAGGAGAGGTTGAGTGTTAGACTAATTAAATTGATTTGTTGCAAATACACTGTAGTTTATTACATATACTAGTATGTATCACATATGCGTCATCACTACTTGTGTTTGCATACTGCACTTTCCATGGCCGCATCTTTCCTAAAGAATTATATTATAAAAATAGACAAAATGCATAGCGCCACTTGATACCTCGAATAATAATCAGACATACATCTCGTCATATTAGTTCAAGAACTCATTAATTGCTTATATTTTGCACTGCAAATATTAATTTATTGAACTAAGGTAAAGATTTCTTTACCTGATATCTTGTTTTGATAGTGGTATAATATTACAATAATAAAGGTTTGTCACAGAACACTAAACGAAACTGCATGTGGACGCTGTTTATTAAACATACTCGTACATGTATTATTTGTATGTTCATAGTGGGATGTTATCGTTTTAGGACATGTGCTATCATTTTAGATACCGTCAAGCCTATTTACCCCACAATCAGTCCCCACGTACTCGTCTGATGACATTGAAGGCTTATTAGAGTCCTGGTTTGTTATCAAATGGTGACATCTCGTTCGAGTCTCAACCAAGGTATAATCAACAGTAACACACTCGAAACATTGGTTAATCTAACATTGAGTTGATAATTGCAAGATAGTTTGGATTTCAAATGAGGTATAAATATAATGCAACCACACAAATATCTGAAACGTATTTGAGCACGCAAGTCTTGTATTCCGTTTTCAACTGTGTGCTTTTAAATATAGCTTTAAAACGAATAACCTATAGTACATTTACTTCGGTGCACACACTCAATTGTTTGTTGTAAAACAAACTGAATACAAATATATTGTACATACATCACACGCTATTAAACTGTATTATTTGTCCTTTACATGGTATACATTGTGTTGTGTTATCTTTCAATATATCAACCACATATTCTTATAAGGTTTAAAAGTGTAACATATATTATGAAACACCTTGTACATGTTATGCAAACAACACACGGCGACGCAGTTCGGAAGCATATTTTTTACAAGAACAATACGTGATCTTTGGACTACCAGGTGAAATGTAATTCGATCAAAATATCACACATTGTTTTGGAAAAGGTTTTATAACTACAATATACGGTTCTTCATTAAACAATTGATGGTGTATATCATACGGAATTATGTAGAGTACGAGTATTAATGGTAATCGTATTGCACCTCATTTGTAAAAAGAAAGGTCACTTGTCTCCTGTTGCTGAATATATTATTAATATATGGGCCGGTGTCTGTGTCAGAGGTCGCTGACAATATACACCGGTCTGTTTAAAAGAAATTAAGTTTGATGTATTTTAAATACACTGCACTTTCATATGGCATTTATGCAGCACATAACGTGTTTAAATAACACACGCTTAATAAACGATGGCGTAAGCTTTATTGTTGAGCAATCATATTTAAATAGATGCGTGTGCATACTGGTAGCTACTGCCATCTGGACAAAAATATGTCCTTTGGGTATTCTGGTACTTACTTGACATATTCGTACTGACAGGCAAAGCTACTACTTAGGTAACATATGTAAGACAACACAACTGCGAGAAACGAGACACTGCTGTAACCAAATGTGCTTGTTAAAATCCATTCACGGTCATGCCACTATTTACTGATTCAACTGTGTTACCTGGTAGAAGCTGTATCTGCTCAGGACAAAATACAGCATGACACCTGATTACCACTGGCATCTACTACAGTCATATGACATATTTAAAGCAAGTCTCATTAATGCCGCAAGCCACTTATTACTGGTTATGTTTTCTTTACAACTCATTGCAGTAATCTCCACAAAAGATACCGCAGCACAAACGTTTTATCAGCGGAAATTGCCTACATGTATAACACTATGTTGTTTGGTAATTTATACTGTTGAATCCCACGTTATTTTCTACTATTTGCCGATCCATTCATTTCCTTTCGAATTGTTATCTTGCCTTCTTTATAATCAACAATGCAGCATACTTGAGCTTTTAACGTTAGCTGTGAAACAGTTTAAAATGTATTTATGAAATAAAGAATTAAAACTGTGATTGCGTGGAACTATCTGTTTTATTTGTGTTCAACAATAGGTTTCTAGATTCGAGAAGTTTTATGCGCCAAACATCAGCTTGAGCCTTGTGACCTGCACAACTTGGTTGCCATTTGTGTCAGTAATAATTATTAGTACAAATTTATCGAAGAATAACAAATATTTCTCAAGAGTAGACT
Organism: Congeria kusceri; assembly: GCA_027627225.1. Lineage (NCBI taxonomy): Eukaryota > Metazoa > Mollusca > Bivalvia > Myida > Dreissenidae > Congeria > Congeria kusceri. The sequence continues at coordinate 8,321,295 of CM051040.1, read as the reverse complement.
TTGGTTCGGGCTATAATTTACAGTCCATTTACAATCCATCAACAAGGGATATTGGTTTACATGCATTTTAGCACACATACAATATTGTATATGTTCTTTGTTTTAGGAGTCAGCCCGTAGTAGTGTTCATCCGTTCGACGGTCTATTTATTATATCAGTTGTGTCAGCTCCCATATTTATTCATTCTTACACGCTACAAATACAGAATATACATGATTTAACAGCTTTACATGCATCACTGCAAGTTTGACACCCACTATATTTGTGTTGTGACTGTCCTTTGAACATTTCATTACTGATAGCGTACAAGTATTAACTGTTAAAAATATGTTGATTATATACAAAATGTTTTGCGATGATCAACATAGTATTCGCTTGAAAAACTGATCTCACACTGCACATTTTTAATCGCTTGCATTCTCTTATATTGTCTGTCAATACATTGTAAATGTACATGCAGTGACTATGAGCATTTGAGGATGTTTTTTCTGCAGGTCAGCGTAAACACGTTTGTAGGAGACACGCTGACATTTTTCGCAAGATGTTTCTCTGTCATTTAGTATTTAAAATACATGATGTCATTTAGAAAGGAATTACTTCAATAAATCCTCATACTTTGTAAATAAGCACTTACCTACAGCTAACAGAGTTTCCAGCAATTTTCGCTAACGGAATACCACACAGACTAAATGTTTTCTGAGTTCATTACATAGCTAAGTACTATTATGAAGTGCATCCTGGTGCATTCGATATTTATTAACCTAAGTATAGATATCTTGCGTGTGTTTGTATACAAGTGAGCTGCATATAGGAATGTACTTTAGTTTTACCTGAGTTGTTTTCGTACTTATTATTCTAGTACACGTATTGCAACTGCAACTTCTATTGTGTTCTTCTGTTTATCCATTCTTTCTCTTCTTCTTCTTATGTTGCTTAATTTTGTTTATTTTCATCTTTTCAGATCTTATTATTTGCTTAATTTCATCTTTGCCACGTTCTTCACAATCAATATTGGTAACGAATAAGACAAGAATGTCGGTAGAACCGATGAATGCTCCACGATGCCGTTTTGATCTATAATTGTGGCCTTAACCTAAAACATTTAGACCTGTTTTACATGGAAACACGCTTTTTCGTACAGGCAAATATTTGTGTAAAGTTATTTTAAAATTCATCATGACCAAGTTATAAATCTGTAGAAGCAAACCGCTGATTTCAAATGCAGACTTTTAAATACGACCTTGACCTTTGACGTACTGTCGTGGTTCATGCGCGTGACATTTGGGCAAATATTTGTAAAATCCTTTAATTCATGGCCAAGTTCTAGTTTGAACAAGCAAATAGCCGCTTTTAATATTATGGGCGTGACAGTAACAATATTTAACATAAATTGACTATAATTTCAATTGTTCTAATACACAAACAAGTTTAAATGTACATTTATATTAATTAAGCTTATTTGTGATAATAACATTATATAGAATAAACCGACTACGATTTTGACAATTTTTATATGCTTGAACGTTAATACATATACATGTATATGCATGTTCATTAAACAACAGCTTCAACATGTTTGTTCAATGATGTATTAAACACTATTTATTTTGGTGTGTTTTTTGTTATGTAAATCATTCCCATTACTGGCACACTATTGACTATTGATTCCATTTGACTTTATCAAAATTTTGCCATACGTCAAGTCAGATTTAGCTTTGAAGTCACTGTCACGCTGTTCTTGCACACTTATTTTTATAACATTCACAAATTAGTAAGATATTGTGCAAACGAATATAGGAGCTGGTGACAGTTTGATTTACACATAAGAACATATAAATTTTCGCAAGATGATCAGTATAAAGTTTCAGAGTGTGAGATAAAAAAGTGCATGTATTGAATACTAACGGGACTGGCAAACAGTGTCCGATATCAGATCTTACAGGTTTCGTTACAGACAGGATTTGACTATTAAGAACGTATATGGATTCTGCCGTGTCCACAGAAAAATGTCGGATTCGACTCGTTATAAATGTACACATAAATGTTTGATAGATAAATGTCCATAAAAATGTCGTTGTTAACAGTTGTTCCTGTATGTTTAATATAAACAAGGGCAATAACTCCATGAAACAACAGTAGACCGATATCTGTCAATATGCGCATGTCCACTTGTCCTATTAAAATGTCCTATTTATAATCAAAGGGCAGTTACTCCGTGAACAATCACCAGACCGGAACGACTTGATAAAAATCTCATGTTCGCCCTATAGGGATGTTCGAGTCATTAGTTTCTGAGATCTCGCGCGAAAGCAAAGTACCGGAAGGTTGTACTAAATTAGAAATTCGTTGACACACAGAAAAAAGAGTGTCAGTACAATTTAATTTGGACTGACAGACAAAGCGGCGAACATATGCTCCCGTATCGGGATGCATGCATGCAAGTATATTGTATCAAGTACTTAAATGTTATAAATTATTGCTTTAAAAGTTTAAATACAGGGTTAAATACATGTTATACTACATACATATAGCCCGTCTAGTGTTTTATTCTGCAACATGAAATGATTAGTTGATGACGTGGCGCAAATAGAATAATTGGTACAATTACTTTGCATGCATTTAATTCGTGGAAAAATGACATTATAAAAATGTATTAGTATATTGGTTGTTGAACGATTTAATTTTTAGAAACATATTTTAATGTCTATCTCTGCGAACAGATGGACGCAGAGAAAGTCATGATGTCGGTCCGGTGTTTGAATTGTGTATGTGCAATGCTGTGGTTAGTGGTTGGGAGCATTAACTGTGTTTAGAGAACATAATATGTTTTGATCTCAGATCGTATTCTGCCCTTAACCAGACACCAGAGCTTCATGTGGTTCCGAGATATTACATTCAACGCCAATACGTAATGCACGGTATGATGACGAGCCGTGCATACAGTCACATGCTTAGTATGTTGTCATTTGAAAGTTCGCAACATTCGAAATATAATAAAGGTTGTAATTCCCTGCGATGTATGTGTATTGTTTGAAGAACTCATGTTTGTTTAACCCGCATCCGATATCATCGTATTGCCAGTGATGATCTTTTGTTGTTGTTGTTGTTGTTTTGGAAATTTGGGACATCATGAACAAATTTTTTATGAATATGTATTGATCCACATACATTGATGATCTGGGCAGTACAAGAAAAGAACTCGACCAGATTTTGGCAATTGTTGTACTTTGCACGAAGTGAATGAGAACGGAATTAACTTATTTTATAAAACATTTTAATGTATCCTGTCCCGAGTTCATTCTGCTACTAAAATTTCTTTATTTATACCAGCAGTCTAGTTTTCGCTAGGCAAATTCTGGTCTTTTCGTGTTACAGAATGTGCGGTTAAGATCATCCTAATCCTTTTGTATTTCTATTTTCAATGAAACTGTTGCAGTAAGCATTAATCCTGATAAACAGAGTAACACTCATTTAAATAAATTATGGATGATCTTACAGCAGGCACAGTTATAATATTAAAACATGAATAATATTACTTTGATATTTTTTAATTGCAAATGGAATTAAAGTTAAACAAATCTTTGATGCAAAAATGAAATGTTCATTATTGCCGCCTTCAGTTGATATAGTCCCTTTAAAGTATACATACATAGCCTTTCTTACGCTTACGCACATATAGTTACAGAGGCGACCAGTACACTTTCGTTCTTAGCGTCACGTGGGATGTCTGAAGATAAATGTGATTGCGGTATTGTAATTCGCCCACTATTAGTCTGCGCACCATCCGTGATGGTAGATAGTTTAATGAAAACAGTTTATCATTTGTAATCGGGCAGATGTTTAAGTAACTGAAAAGAAACGCTAGTTATATTAAACACCGTGCATTATTACTGACGTTGACTACGATGGACCTATGTTAAACAAATTTACGCATACCGGTACGGCACTTTTTTTCTAATTTACGAGAAAGCCATGTTTTCTTTAAACAAAAACACTTTTTTTTTGTTCAATTGGAACCTGTTCTGTTAACAGGTTAATTTGTATTGCAACTTTGTGAGCAAAATGTATGTGTACCCACGGGCTTAAAGCGTAACCTATTTAAAACGAAGTTCTAAAGATTGTTCCCGCACCAACTTTATAATGTAGACATTACTTTCTTAAAAGGAAACTTGCTCATAATGGATCGCACATACATTGGGATGCAACATGTCTGTTATAATTATGTTCTTATTTACGTATTGCAACCGAACTATGTACCCTGTTGTTAGTATATGTTTATAACAAAGTTGGGTTGTATTTTCCTGGTATGTATGTAGTTACACTGTTTTTTAGTTCTTTTTTGTGAATTGGCAATTTAATTCCCACTACTAACACGACAGCGAGTTCTGAGGCGTAATATATGCCACTATTGGCTGTTGACACATTTCTACAAAGAAAGAAAATAATTGGGTTAATTTCTCCTTTTTGCTTCATTTCTTTACTGTATATAGGTTACACTATATTAATTTCAATCAGTAAATATAAATCTGTGTAAGTCATTAAGTTCTAGTCAATGGTTTAAAGTTCGTAAAGCATTATAATAATCAAAAACACATGTATACAATGTATTGCCCAACAAATTAGTTTAAAAAATATCCATTAAACATCTCCACTATATTTTGGCAATTGATACGTTGTTTACGTAAACACGAAACATGAAAAAAGACTACACCGGTACCATATTTTAAGTCCAATATTTCCCAAACAAGTTCGGTGACCCAGTCTTTTCATTAATGTTTTGGTGTAAGTATACATTGGTTCATGTATGTGCGAACAATTAAGAAAATCTGTCGCTTGGAACAAAATATATTGATGCACAATAAATGACGTTTCAAAAGGTATTATTAGTACCCATTTGACCTACTTCAATGTCCAGTCAAATTCATTATTTTAACAGTAATTGTAGGTAAAGCGTTTTTTATTACCAAAATACACTTCTATATTGCCAAACAAGACATATGAAAACATATCAGTTGAAAGAACTTTGAAAAAAAGCTCCCCTATATACTTAAAACATTGTTAAAAATCCAAACTGAAAAAGGGGCTTTGACAGGTACCGTATTCAAAACCCAATATTTCCGGAAAAGGCCGGTGACGCCTATCTTTATACAATGTTTTAGTTTTAGTATATAATGACACAGGCATATGGAATTTTTTAACACGATCTGTCGTTTGGAACAAAAGATATTCGTATATTTGACTATGTATTGATGTTTTCAAAGGCATATTAAATGCATAATTAACATCATTAAAAGTCCATTAAAAGTCATTTTATAAATAGTAAGTATAGATAAAGCGCGTTTTATCATTAAACTGCATTTGTGTATTGCCAAACGAAACATTTAAAGAAAAGATGCATTTAAAAACCTCCGTCCTTGTTTGAATACGAACGCTTTATATAATTTATCATTGCTAGTCACACACTCTGAAAAAATGGCTTCGACAGGTACCGTATTTAGACCCCAATATTTTCGGAACAAGGCCGGTGACTCCTATTTTTTAAGACTGTTTTAGTTTTAGGATACATTCACACGTTTGTGCATATTTTTAAGAAAATCTGTCGTCGGAAAAAAAATTGAAAAATTTGTTGCGAACGTCTTTTAAAGTGTGCGCAATCAATATCAATGGACTTACATTATTTCCTCGAAAAGCTTGACTAATGTGCATTAAAATCTATAATGGCATACAGATGTCATTTGTAAGCTCCAAACTGATAATGTAGAGCATCATTTCTATAATATTATTAGAAATACAAATAGCAGAAATAGACACATCATTAAATACGTGGACTGATAAAACAGACTATCGCTTCTTATGCTCTGTTAAAGAAATACTGCGAGATCATGTTATTTGAATGGCGTGATAATTATTTATCGAATGCCATCAGTGGTATGTTAGAGTTTTAGTTTCAGTTTCAGTTCATTTCACTCAATACATGCACTATGTGATAAAAGGTGTGTGCGTTACGACATGCTATTATTTTATCATTGTGTAAAAATATTATTGTACGTTGAAACCGACTTGGGTCCCAGTGAATTAATTCTAGCGAGTACAACACTTTCCGGAAAAGGAGTGTGAACAAAATAGCGCGCGGTAAAGCAGTGTTAATACACACACACCAATTAGAGTTCGGAGAATCATATACACCCATAGGCACTTCTAACTAGACCTCCGCTTATTCAGCTACATGTATAACTTTTGTATTTGTATCCCGAATCTCTCCAAACATAGACTAATATATTAGACTTTGATTTATTTAATGTCCTTCATCTGAAATTTCGTGTTCATACAAAACAAAACATAATATCAAAACAAAAAATCGCTAACATGCGAAAACCAAATAAAGTCAATTTCTCCTTTATAAATTAAGAGTAAATATTTTCGTTGTTTTCTTTTGACTTTGAATAAAAATCCTATAAAATAATGATTTAATAATTTCATTACAAATAAATAGAAAATTTATCATATAATAATTACTCCATTCCAAAGTATGTGAAATGCGGCCTCTTACCTACCAATGGCTCGCGCGCGACCTGTATACTGCACAGTAGCCACTAACATTTCAAAAACTACTCTTCTGCTATTGTTGACTAATTAGTTTACATGTTATTCAAGTGATATCCAAGTACAATGATTGGATATAATTGCAGATTAATTTGCAAATGATTGACATTTTTGAAAAAAACAAACATACACATGTATTATTATTATTCATTGTGAGATGGTGTTATTCATGAAATAATTAATGTAATTTTTTTTGTAGTGTCGTTGTTGAACACTTTTATTATCAACTGCATCTAATTTCTACACACACCACGATTTTCTCGTGCAACTATTTGTTTTGACACTTGAAAGCACGAGGAAATATAAATGATCAATGAACAGTTCGTTTTTAATGATATCTGGTTTGTAAATTGTGTATGATGGTTCTGTGCAACATTTGAAACCCATGCGATTTGTCATTTTTGAGAAAACCGCAATCAAAAAAGATCTAGTTGGAAGTGCCTAAAGGTGTAAACCCGAGATAGGGAAGTTTATGTTTATAAACTTAGTGTGCATGTTAATTATATTTGAATAGTGATTGCGTTGTGTTAAGAATTATTTATAACTGCACCTTTCTATCAACTTCTCCAGTAGATGTTATTAAATCTATAAACATGTTAAACATCTTCGTATAAGTACAATGTGGCGAAAGAAGTCTCGTAATACATCGAAATGGTATTCATGTAACTTAGCTTCGTTTGCGAATCATGAATACACTGTTTGCGATACATATAGTATATTATTTAACATAACTATGAACGCTTGTCTGACATATACTAATTTTCATTCATTCGCGCTATTATGTTATGTCAATGTTAATTTGTTAAATTTGACCGACAAAGTCATGAATCAATTATGTTTAGGTAAATTACTAGTATTAATGTTATTCATGTATCAATGGTGAAAACATGCCGCGGTATAGTATTTAGTTACGGTACAGATATTAATAATGTTTGAGTTTATCTCAAATTTATTTTGGGGCAGATACTTTTTCTTATGGTGTCCGAAAAATCTAGAGTTCGAGAAGTCTCCTTAGTATGGACCAATAAATCTGGGGTCCGAGAAGTCGCGTTACCGACCATATTGGTCTCTTGTATTATATTTAGGGTAAAACATGACATCTCAATATTAATGTCAAAGCCGATTGTCTTTTTAAAACATTTATTGTCTACGATATGCCCCATTGACGCCCGTTACGCAGTCTCATTAATAAGCCGTGCAACGAATTTAGTGCTAAATTCGTTGTTACGTCTGGGGGGAAAACTGAATGTTTAACTTAAGATTTCATGAATTCCCAAATGTACATAATTATACAGCATTTATTTAATTTACAAGTCTTTCGCTAATAACGCATTAGCGTGTGTGATTGTCATTTCTATATTATAATTAAGATGTTTTGTTCAACTTGTAGCACCTTGTTAGTGCCTTTAATATTTGGAATGATAATGTCCATCTAATGTGTTGTATTATCCACGAATTTTCCCTTGTAAATCCTGTTCGACCTATTTGTGTGTCGTAGTGTAAATGATGCTATAAGATTATTGTTTGTGTGTTGTGATCATTAAACATAAAATTTCGACCAAATATATGTTGCTTTTCTATGATTAGTATATTAGGCATAAATTAAAATTTAGTTTGTTAGCCCTTTACCGACCGACCCACAAAAAAGCCCCCGACTAAAAAATCTGCGATCATTTACAAGAAACACAGTGTATATTTGAGAGGACAGAGACATCTGAGTTAACAACATTTCTGATTTTCTTATTTTTGACATTTTCATCTAATTATTTTTAATTTTCAATCCATTGATTGTAAATGACAGTTACGAGTATTCTATGTAAAATTTTGTCTGCTGTTAGAAAAATTATTCCTTAACAAAGCCAGTATTGACATACATTTATTTTTTTGTTAATATCTGGGTGGAACTTTTCTGCACAGTCACTTGTGGATTTGCTAACTGAAATCGAAACTTTGTTGGTAATTTTCTTGTTCTCGTCTAACAGCAAAATTTCCTGGCATCGTTCGCCACTTTTCTTTGATTCAGATATTGCGAGTCTGATCTATTTGAAAAGATGGTTCTTTCTGTATTCAAAATTTTAAATAAAAAAAATGTTATAATACTTCTAAGAAAAATCATCTCACTTGATTGCAGTCATCATTATAAAACACTCGCGATTTCGACAAAAGCACATGCTGCCTATACATAAACTGCAGAATATTCAAATTTCAAGTAATTCGGTGTTAGGATACATCCAAATGCACAAAAGACATTTCGTTTTCAGGAAATAACCATTTAAACCAGTGTATGTTATGATAAATGTCTCTTTCTTTGACAGAAGAAAAAACGAACTATTTCATATACGGACAACTTTCAAGGGGACCACTCTACTATTTACTGGTATCTAACCTTGAGACAAAACGTAATTTTATACACAGATGATGACGTCATACGTCGACCGATGTGTACACGACAAAACGTGAAACACACCATGTTTACAAGTATCCGGTAACTAAGCGCTTGTTTTCACACTCAAACGCATTACACTATTTTGTTCAAGCGCCTTAATGATCAAAATTATAGCTCATCAAAGTTGTGCGCGAAAAAAAAACGAAATGTAAAGTAAGAAAACTATAACTAAATAAAAAAATAATTACCGCAGATTTTGCAATAAATATGTTTGAGTCGGCGGCTTTTGTTTGGACGGTCGTTAAGGGAAAACAGACTAAATTTTAATTTAGGCCTCACAATTTGCTTTTAAAGCATTGCGTATTCAATTTTATGTTTTATCCCGTATTAAAGCCAGTTAAACCATATATAATCTTGTTTGTATCAATCAAGATGAAGAAAGTAATTGTGATTTAAAAAAAAAAAGATAATGTATTGCTATTTAAATGTCGACATTCATGTATGACAACGATTACATTTTCGGAATAAAATAAAATACCTACCGACCCATCTCTAAAATTTTCGTGTCGGTAAAGAGCAAACAACATATGTTTTAATGTAGGCCTTAGCGTCTGATTCGATATGTATTCTGTATTTCTGTTGATGGACATAAATGTTTTGATAAAATTGTATTTTGTCGGTAACATTAAAACTTCTTCAAAATATATAGCACGACAGTACTAAATACCTGCACAAATGTAAACTGCTCAAGTTGGCAAAAAGCATCCTAACATGTTTAGGGTAATAATTTCTGCAACGCTGTGACACTGTCATTGTCTGTCCTCCAATATTTTACTTCAAACTACATTTGTATTTCGTCTCTGGTCGGTGTTGGTATCTAAAAACGGTCAGATAGAAATCTCTTGCCTGAAACTGATGAACCAATATTAAAATCATATATATTTCACTGCAATGTTCCTTTAGTGATTATCTACCGAATTCTAGTATGATTAGATTGCATACTTTTACAATGTTTGTGCTAGACTTTATTGCACCGGTGTTGAAACCTTTCGCGGCAATAGTTCAACGTGCCAATTTTAAAGTAATACAAGTATTTAAATCATTTAAAAGAGAAAAGTTTGTTCATGTATGATTATTTGAATTATATTATTATCAGAACGATTGCCGTCATAAAGAGTTGACATTACTGTGGGTTTTTTTACTCGGGTTCTCAGTTTCGCTGAAGATATAGCCACAGGGGGCGAGGCAGTTTTTCTTATATTGCTTTTTTTGGAGTGCTGAACATATTATGAAATGAAACTAAAATAACAAGTTCATAACAAAAGCACAGCTGTTCGGGTCGTTGACCATCTTAACAATTCCTGTAAAAAGACCATCGTGGGAAAATGAAAGTAGTTGTTTTACATATATAATATGACACTGCAAAACTGCTTACAGACGACTAGTGCGAGACCGATGGCAACTTGGTGGTCTTATCCAAGAGTATGCGCTGCAGCTCAAAACGGTAAATTTCGACGAATTAATTGCATAAATCGAATCCGCCATCCCCTGTTAGTCACTTTTGTGTTTCAGTTCAGTTAGTTATTTTAAACCAAATCATACCGCCAGGGTTCTGGCGATCGCCACTGCGAACAAAATCGCAAAAGTGGCTACATATTTTCAAGTTTGGCGAATTTTCTGACAAGAGCGTTCTTTGTCCGATTATATAGGTTCTAAGGGATACATCAACCGTATTTCACATAAATATAATAAAACGCTCATTTAAAGAAGCTATTTTTCTCTTTTCTCTAATATTTTTTTGAGTAGCAACCATTATATATTAGTGAAATCCTTAAAACAATATATATATTAAGTCAAAGCCATATTTTTTGCTACAAGGTTTAAGTAGGATTAGAATTCACGCCTTCACAATCTCACACTTGAAAGAAAAAATATATTTAACTATTACTACTAATTTTCCCGCCCCCGCGAAAGTGGTATCGGCGGACTTTGTTTAATATAGGTTTGTCAACCGTTAACAGAAACACGGCCGTCGTAATTAACAATTATTTGATATTAATTCTCTGTAAATGAGCTATATATGAAAATGTTATTTTTGAACTGCGATGTGCCCCTTTAAACTAAGTAAGAATGCAACAATTTATTTGGTATTTCAACAGAGTCTGACTCATATGCTTGTCTGGCAGCGCTACTCTTCAAATGTATAACAGCTTTGATTTTGTTCGCACAATACAAATCGCATTTGGTTTTTAAAATGTTGTTTTTTCAAGTACAAATATTCCGAACATCCGTATGCATATAAAATCGCGTGACAAGTTGGCAAATGAAAATCTACGTGCATAATTATATAAATCGGACGTATTTTAACGACATGTGCAAACTGACGTGTACGCCCATCCACTAATATAAAAATCGGAACATTTATATTTAAACGTTCTAATGACAAAGGCGACTGAACTCTACAATTACCGAATTCCTCGTAGTGATAACTTCCCCAATAGAAATCTTCCCAGTTACCACTGCCACCACTCGTTAAAAATTTACTGTTCTCGAAGTTTTAAGGGCAGACGATTGCGAGGAGATTGCAGATTTATTGTTTACACAATTTTAGTTTTGTCATTATTATTTCAATAACAATGACACAGACATGTTACATCATTGGTCCAGGTATATATATATCACAAGTTAAAATGAAAAAAAAAAACGAAAAAAAAACGTAAACTGGCCTAACGCGAGGATTTTACGTTGTCCACGTTTTGATCGTGTGCTTGTCCGCGATTTTATCTCGCGCCGAATGTTTGCCTATGGTCGCGTGGAACTTCATGCAGACAAGGATTTACAACTCAGCTATGCTCGGAGGTTAGATACCAGTAATTCCAATTCCCATAGGGTCCCATTATAAAGCGGCAAACTTTCCAAGCATTTTCTAGTATTTCCTTTATTTCAGATTGTTCAAGCCAGGTACCAATTTAAAGATCAATCTGTATTCTTCAAAATTTGCAATAAAAAGATATGTCGTGTTACTTCTAAGAAAATGCATCTCACTTGAATGCGGGTACTGGTAGAAAACAGGGTTTCGGCAGACATATTTCGACAACAGCCCCATACCACAGTAAACACACCCCAAAAGTTCACATTTCAAGTTAGCCTCCAATGAAATGCACCTAAATGTTGTAGACACGCACAGAATATTATAAATAACCACTAAAGGCATGTCTGAGATACCTAAATGGCTTTTATGCCGGAAGAGAAGGGGAACTCTTTAGTAATAGGCACTACTTTCGAATGGACCACGGAGGGATACACAATTATTTACTGGTAATTAATCTCGGACACAGTTAAATCTGCGCGTAATGCTCTGATTAAGGTTTGCGTGCAACCAGTCCAAATTTCTGTAACTACTACAGATATTCAATTGAAACTTCACACATGTTTTGGGGGTCATTATGTAAGGCCACTGACCAAGACCCATAACTCTGACCTGCAATTAAATAAAATTATGCCCCTATTTGTACTTAGAAAATCAGGTTAAGGTTTGCGTGCAACAACTCCATATCTCTATAACTCTAGAACGGATTGAGCAATTGTAATGAAACTTCATACATAGATACCTTATAACAAGGCCTCACTTCTGATTGCATATGGGGTGAGTGGGATGGTCAAGGTCACTGTTTCTAAAAATAGAAAACGGTTCCACTCAATGAATTTAAGGAAGCACTTAGATATTTTAATGAAACTTCATACATTTATCCCTTATATCGAACCTCTCCAGGGATAAAGTATGGTGTGGGTAGGGTCAAGGTTACTGTAACTATTAGTAGTCGAAATGATTACCGATCAATAACTTGAGAATGGATTAAGATATTTAAATGAAACTTCATACATAGATACCTTATATCAAGACCTCGCTTGAGATTGCATATGGGATGAGGGGGGGGGTGAAGGTCAAGATCACCACTGCTACAATTAGGCGAACAGTTTCTGCTCAATAGCTTGAGAAGACATTGAGATAGTTTAATGAAACTTAATATGTATATACCTTATATATATACCTCGCTTGGGATTGCGTATGGGGTTGGTGGGTCAAGTTAATGTCACCATTACTAAAAATGTGTTTTTGTGCTGACCAGAGATCTACTAACAAATAGGGATTAGAAGCATGTATACAAGCCCGCGGGAACTCTTATTTTATCTCGCGGCCCGTACGTTATCACGTGACTCAAGCGTGTACGCTCGCGAATTCACTGTGTTGATATACATTGCATATATACCAAAAAATGTGATTTTGTGAATGCGAACATTAGAGTTGAACAAGTTTGTTTGAAACTGTACACCAAGAAAAAAATACATTTTTATGTTATCTTTAATAGTAACGGAGATATTCATAAGCGAGGCTTTGTAAGATTTTATAAAGGAACATAATATTTTTCTTCAAAAGTATATACCCAGCCTTTGCCTAATACTTTGTCATTTCTGAACAGATTTTTCTAAATAAAGTCTTATTTTGAAGGCAGTTTTAAATTAAACACCAAGAAACAAATATTGTTATTTTAGTTTTAGTAGTTCTGGAGTTATTCATATTTAAAGCGAGGCTATGTAAGATTTCAGACTTAGATAGCTAGATTTTTTTTATTAAAAGGTAGCTAACCTGCCTTTGCCTACAACTTTGTTATTTCTGAAAGGATTTTGCTGAAATAGTCTTATTCTTCAAAGAAATTTAAAACTCAACAACATGAAATAATTACGGCGATTATATCTTAAATAGTTCCGGAAATTTTCGGAGCGAGGCTTTTAAAAAGATTTCAGACTAAGGCAGCAACATTTTTATTCAAAAATATCTACCCCGCCTTTGCCTAATACTTTGTCATTTCTTTACGGATTTTTAGCTCGACTTTTCTAGGAAAAGCCTAGCTATTCTACTCGCCCCGGCGTCGGCTTCGGCGTCGGCGTCCGAGTAAGGTTGAAGTTTTTTGGTAAGCTAGTTTCTCAGGAATGGCTTGAGGGATTTTATTCAAACTTAAAGCATGTGTTTCCCACATTAAATTCAACCAATAGGCCAAGTTTGGTAACTCTTGTTTGAAAATTGTCAAAATGATGGGCCTTTTTACACTTAAAAATTTTACATAAGCTACAAGTATATGGACAGGTTAATGTTTTTTTGGTAAGCTGGTTTCTCATGAATGGCTTAAGGGATATTACTCCAACTTAGAACACTTATTCCCTATATTAAAATGAACTCATGGGCCAATTTGATAACTCAAGTTTGAAATTTGTCAAAAATATGGGCTTTTTTACTCTTAGAAAATTTGCATATAAGCTATATGGTCTGGTTAAAGTTTTTCCGTTAAGCTAGTTTCTCAACTTTTTGTTTCCACTCTATAACTCGAGAACGCTTTAAGCTATTGTAATAAAATGACAAACATATATACCTTATAGCTAGACCTCGCTAAATATTGCATATGACGTAGGCTGGGTCAAGGTCAAGGTCACTGTTACTAAAAATAGAAAAACGATTTCCCCTCAATTACTTGAGAGCAAATTGAGATATTTTAATAAACCTTAATACATATATACCTTATTTCAAGACCTCACATGGGATTGCACATGGGGTGGGTGGAGTAAAGGTCACTGTTACTATAAATAGAAAAACGGTTTCCGCTCAATAACTTGATAATGCATTGAACTATTTTAATGAAACTTAATACATAGGTACCTTATTTTGAGACCTTGCTTTAAATTGCATATGGGATGGGTGGGGTAGGCTCAATGTTACTAAAAATAGAAAAACCATTTCTGCTCAATAACTTGAGAACAAATTGAGATATCAAGACCTAGCTTGAGATTGCATATGGGGTGGTTCGGGTCAAGGTCAAGGTCACTTTTACTAAATATTTTATTGATGTGCTGACTTAAATGCATTTCGTTAGAACATTTTTGTTTTCGTGGAATTTTCATATTTCGTTTCAGAAAAAAAAGCCAGTAACTCTGACAGGCACAAGAAAAGTCAAGCGCTCTTGTTTTGAATAAAGTCTTATTTTGAAGGCAATTTGAAAGTGTACTCCAAGAAACAAATATTGTTATTTTATCTTCAATAATTCCGGTGTTATTCAAATTTATGAGATTTCAGCAGTAAGATTTTTTTATTGAAAAGTATGTATAACCTGCCTTTGCCTAGAACTTTGTTATACCCTCTCAAACGAAGTTTAGTGTGTGTGGGGGGGGGGAGTATATAGGAGTGAGCTTGTCGGTAAGTTTGTCTGTTGGTTTTTTGGTTTCCGGGTGATTACTCAAGAAGGGCTTGACATATTCAAGTAATATTTGGTAAACATGTGTAACATAATAAAATATAGTTCAAGAATGACTTTTTGTTACAAACCACTAACTTTTGACAAAGTAATAGCCCCTTTTCGACTGAAATATCCTAAAAACATGTTTCCGGGTGATAACTCAAGAATGGCTTGACATATTCAAATACTTCTTTGTATACATGTGTAGCATCATACAATACGGGTTGAGTTTAATTTTGGTTACACACCACTAAATTTTGACAAAGTTATGTCTCCTTTTCGTATAAAATTCCCTAAAATCATGGTTTCCTGACGATAACTCAACAATAGCTTGACATATTCAAATAATTCTTTGTATACATATGTAGCATCATAAAATACGGGTCAAGTTCGACTTTGGTTCAAACCACTACATTTTGACAGCGTGAAGCCCCTTTTTAGCTCACCTGAGCACAACGTGCTTATGGTGAGCTTTTAGGATTTGCCTTTTATACGTCGTCCGTCGTGCGTCATGCGTCGTCAACATTTTCTTTGTGAACACTCTGGAGGCCACATTTTTTGGCCAATCTTTATGAAACTTAATAAGAACATTTGTTCTAATTATATCTCGGTCGAGTTCGAAACTGGGTCATGTGGGGTTAAAACCTAGGTCACTAGGTCAATTTGAAGAAAAAGCTTGGTAACACTCTACAAGTCACAATTTTACCCAATCAACATGAAACCGTCTCAGAACATTTTTTCCAATGATATCTTGGCCGCGTTCGAAAATGGTTCCGATCCGTTGTAAAACATGGCCGTTATGGGTAGGGGTTGTTTTCCTTATATGGTTATAAAAAAGATTGTGAACACTCTGGAAGTCAACATAAAACTTGCTCAGAACCTTTGTTTTTATGATATTGTGGCCGAGTTCGAAAATGGTTTCGCTCCGTTGAGAAACATGGCCGCCAGGGGCGGGGCAGTTTGCCTAATATGTTTATAGAAAAAGCTTGTGAACACTCTAGAAGTCACAATTTTCGCCTAATCAACATGAAACTTGCTCAGAGCATTTTTTCTTATCATATCTCGGCCGAGGGGTGAAAAACAAGGTCGCTAGGTCAAATTGAAAAACAAGCTTAATAACACTCTAGATGTCACAGTATTTGCCCAATCTTCATGAAATTTGGTTAGAACATTTGTCCCAATGATGGGGTCAAAACTAGGTCACTTGGTCAAATTGAAGTTAAAGCTTTTTAACATATTCGAAGTCACATTTTTTGCCAAATCTTCATGATTTGGGCAGAACATTTGTTCAAATGATATCTCAACCGAGTTCGAATCTGGGTCATGTGGGTTTAAAAACTAGGTCACTAATTCAAATTGAATAACAGATTGTTTACACTTAAGAAATCACATGTTTTGCCCGATCTTCATGAAACATGGTCAAAGCATTTGTCCTAATGATATATCGGCCAAGTTCTAATCTGGGTCATATTGGGTCAAAAACTAGGTCACTAGGTCAAATTGACGAAAAAGCTTGTTAACACTCTAGAAGTCACATGTTTTGCCCAATCTTCATGAAACTTGATCAGAATATTATTCCCAATGATATCTCGGCCAAGTTATGTGGGTTTAAAAACTAGGTCACTAGGTCAAATTGAAGAAAAAGCTTGTCAACTCTAGAAGTCACATTTTTTGCCCGATCTTCATGAAACTTGGTCGGAAAATTTGTCTGAATGGTATCTCGGCCTTATTTGAATCTGGGTCATATGTGATCAAAAACTAGGTCACTAGGTCAATTGAAGAAAAAGAATGTTAACACTCTAGAAGTAACATTATTAGCACAATCGTCATGAAACTTGGTTATAACATTTGTCCCAATGGTAATTCGGCCGAGTCGGAATCTGGGTCACGTGGGGTGAAATTGAAGAAAAAGCTGCAATTTCAATGTGTACCTCAAAATTTCGAATGTCTGTTGTGACTAAAGTTTTGTCAAACCATGATGATTAAGGCCGCATTTCAATAAGCCCGTATCAGTATATCCATATCCGTATAAAAAAATAACAAGGACAATTGTTCGACTAATGAAACTCGGGTGAGTGACCAACGGCCATTTGGCCCTCTTGTATTACTTAAATTCCCTAAAAACATGGTTTCCTGATGAAAGCTTAGCAACGGCTTGACATATTTTAATATTTATTGATATACATGTGTAGCATCATAAATTACGGGACAAGTTCCACTATGGTTACAAACCACTAAATTGTGTGGTCAACTTTTCGTTTCAGCTCTCTAACTCGAGAACAAATTGAGCTGTTGTAATGAAACTTCATACATAGCTACGCTATATTGAGACCTAGCTTGGGTTTGCATATGGTTTGGGTGGGATGAGAGTCACTGTTACTTGAAATAGAAAAACGGTTTCCGCTCCATAACTTGATATTTTAATGAATCTTCATACATAGATACCTTATAGCGAGACCATGCTTGGAATTGCATATGGGGTGGGTGGGGTCAAGGTCAAGGTCACCATTACAAAAATAGAAAAACGGTTTCCGCTCAATAATTTGACCTCTGTTGTGATTGCATGTCAAGGTCACCTGATCTAAAAATTTAAAAAAATATTTTAATGAAACTTCATATGTAGATACTTTATATTGAGACCTCGTTTTGGATTGCAGTGTCAATATAACCATTTCCTAGCCATAGGTGTATGACCTTCAACTTGCACCCATAACTTTCTTTCATTATTGTGCTGGCTTTTATGCATTTCGTTCGAAAAATTTGGTTTTCGTGAAATTTCCACGTCTCTTGTAAAATTATTTTTGGTACACAGGTGTAACATCATAAAATACATATTATGTTCAACTTTGATTTCAAACTACTAAATGTTGACATTGTTATGGCTCCTATAAAAATTATTTTTTTCCCAATACACTGTTAAAATTTCACAAATTAAAGCATTCTCTCTCTGTACATTTCTTTCGAATGTATGCCATAGTTTTGTGACAAGGCCATATTGTGGAGGTATATCTGTCACTCGTGTGATATTCTAATTATTTCTGGACGGATTTTGCTGACTTAAGTCCTATTTTGGAGGAAATTATCAACTGCACAATATGAATTAAACACTGTGATTTTATATTTAATAGTTCAAGGAATATTCAGAGCGAGGCTATACAAGATTTCAGCCTGAGGCAGCAAGATCTTTTTATGAAAAGTATAAACCCACCTTTTGCCTAAAACGTTGTCATTTCTTGACGGATTTTTCTAAATAAAGTCTTATTTTGAAGGCAATTTGAAATAGTACACCAAGAAACAAATATTATTTTACCTTTAATAGTTATTCATATTCAAAGCGAGGCTATGTAAGATTTCAGATGTAGACAGCAAGATTGTTACTGAATTTTAGTATAAAACCTGCATTTGCCTGAAACTTAAATTATTTCTTGACGGCTTCTCCCGAATAAAGTTGCATTTTAAAGGATATCTCAATGTGTACACCAAGCAAGAACCATAGTGTTGTTACTGATCAATCAGCAATTTGTAAACATAAATAAACAAAGTATTTATACTCTTTCGATCTATAGTTTTCATACTTGTTTAATGTTTGTTTTTCTTCTTTTTGCTTTGTGCTTGTTTTCTCTCTTAAATTATTTTCTTATAACATTTTATTGTCTTAATTAATATGCTAGACTATGGTCTTGAGCAACCATTCGTGAGTGAGAACTCGAGGGCGTTCTCTACATGGGAGACGATGTCCCGCTATATAGCGTTAATTGGCATGCCTTGGACACCACATGGCTGCACAACTGTAGATAAGATAATCAAGATAAGATGACACGCGCCAGAACACTTGCATAATTAAAAACAAGACGTATTTTCCCATCGCAAATGTAGATTTAGTTTGATTACACTAAAGAGGATTTTACGTATCAGACGATTTTTGTTATCTCTGTTATTTATAACTCTGACCTACAATTTAGCATAATTATGCCCCTTTTTGTAGTTAGAATTTTCAGGTTAAAGTTTGCATGCAGCAATTCACCTCGCTACATCTACTACAGACATTCATGTAAAACTTCACATATGTCTTCAAGGTCAGTATATAAGGTCACTGGCCAAGGCACATAACTGTGACCAGCATTTTAGCAGAATTATGCCGCTATTTTGTAGTGTTAAAGGCCCATAATTCTGACAAAGCAGTTGAATAGTCGAGCGCACTGTCCTGAGACATCTCTCGTTCTTAGTTATGGGTCTTTGATGATTGCTGAAATTAATATACAGGGCACAATTATCTGGACTCTGCTCTTCTGATTGCATTCCCATTACTTGGCAGAGCGCATTGGGGAACATCCATCACTTCATTGACATCCTTGTTTTACCATGTAACATACTGCTTTCTGACAAAAAGCCATTTCAAGTAATAGAATGCCGTCATTTTGTTTTTACCAACCAAGTGTCAATACTATTTTTAGTTGAAATACGAACAACAAAATAATTTCTAAAATGCATTTACGGGTAGGTCATTTACATGCATATTCTACAAAATCTAATTCACTGACCCTATTTTGTTGACAAGCTTTTCATAACTGTTTATGAACAAATCTTCACATATAAGGACAATATTATTATAAAAAGATATGATCAAGTGGGTCATGGCGTATTTCCCTGTATTTAACAAAAGCCAAGCTTTGTTTCAATGAAGAACTTTTGTAAACATTAAGATGTCGAATATACCTTCATGAACCAAATATGCATATTAGATGACACATGTATACTCAACACACACAAGTAGCTTTTAACGTGCATAAAAGTTATATTTAAAAAAGTTCGATATAACAAGAATATCCGTATAATTATTAGATGCTTCCCTGGAACGCACTTTGCCAAGCAAGGCGAGTAATCATTTTTTAGCTCGACTATTTAAAGAAAAGGTGAGCTTTTTTACTCGCCCCGGCGTATGCATTAACTTCAGTATCAGGGGCAACTTTACCCATAACTCTATTTTGTATTTTGACAGAGTTATGCTCCTTTTCAAATAGATTTACAGGTTAAAGTTTATATTCAAAGTTTTGTAACTTCAAAACTACATTAGTTATTCACTTGAAACTACAACTTTGTCATCAACTCAAGTATTAGAGGCAACATTTCCCATAACTCTGTTTTGTATTTTGACATAGGTATGCCCCATTATCACATAGATTTTCATGTTAAAGTTTATACTCAAATTATTTATTATCATTTTAAATTATACCTTTGGCATCAACTCCAACATCAATTGCCGCATTTTCCATAATGTATTTTTGTATGTTAACATAGTTATGCCCCTTTTATATATAGAGTTTAGGTTAAAATATATATTTGAAAGTCTTGTTAACTTGTAACATTACTACATAAGTTATTCACTTGAAACTTTAAACGTACTTTTGTCCGCAACTCCAACATCAAGTGCAATATTCACCGTAACTTTTATATAAATTTTTGAGAGGGTTATGCCCCTTTTTTACATACTCCTTTTTCACATTGATTTTTAGATTCTAGTTTAAGATCAAAAAGTCCTATAATTTCAAAATTATACAGAGTGTTCATTTGAAACATACAATATCATTCTCATCAACTCCATATTCCAAAAACATTTGGTAGATCATATAATTTTGCTTTGTCCGTCCATCCCGTTTTCTTGACAGGAGTATTTCTTAGCAACTATTGACCACAATTAAATGAAACTTCACGCGAAGCTTCATTACCAGAGGAGGTGCTCAACGAATCAGGATGTTTCGCTTCAGTGATTTTTCTCAGAGTTACGGGACTTTGAAGATTTCTGGAATAAGCATTTAGTGCACAATTCTCCTCTGGTATATTTCTACACAAGTACTGGTCTGAATTGATGAAACTTCGTAGGAAGCTTTATTACCAAGAGGAGGTGTGCATTACACCAGGGCGTTCTGCTTCAATGATTTTTCTCTGAGTTATGGGACTTTGAAGATTTCTTAAGTAAGTATTTAGTGCACAATTTTTGTCCAATCTATTTCAATACAATTACTGGCCAGATTTCAATTAAACTTGATGGGAAGTGTTCTAAGAGTTACGGGACTTTGAAGATTTCTGGAATAAGCATTTAGTGCACAATTCTCCTCTGGTATATTTCTACACAAGTACTGGTCTGAATTGATGAAACTTCGTAGGAAGCTTTATTACCAAGAGGAGGTGTGCATTACACCAGGGCGTTCTGCTTCAATGATTTTTCTCTGAGTTATGGGACTTTGAAGATTTCTTAAGTAAGTATTTAGTGCACAATTTTTGTCCAATCTATTTCAATACAATTACTGGCCAGATTTCAATTAAACTTGATGGGAAGTGTTCTAAGAGTTGTGGGACTTAGAAGATTTCTGAAATTAGAATATAGTGCACACTTTTTGTCCGGGCAATTTCCTCCGCAACTACTGGCCAGAATGCATTGAAACTGTCTGTGATGCTTTATTATCAAAATAATGTGTGCACAGTACAGGATGTTTCCTTTCGGTGATTTTCCTTTGAGTTATGGGACTTGAAGGTTGATGACATTAGTGTACAGTGTGCAATTATTGTCTGGACTGTTTATCAGCAAGCACTAGCCAGTATTCAATGAAACCTTATGGGAAGCTTCATTATTAAGAGGAGGTGTTTACTGTACCAAGATTCTCCACTTCAATTATTTTCTTACAGTTATGGGACTTTGACGATCGCTGAAATTAATATATGTAGAACAATTTTCTGAACTCTGCTCTTCTGATAGTATTCCTATTACTTGGCAAGCCGCATCGGGGAGCATACATCAGTTCACTGATACCCTTGTTTTGATTGAAATGACTATATATACCTGTCTATTATACTTTTGGTAGAGATTTTACCATTAAGATATGCTACCATTATTTATGAACAAGTCTATTTTTTCTGGGTTTTTCTCTACTATCCAGCTTCAAACTAATGTTTCAAATGAAATACTTTGAAAAGTCGAGTGCGCTGTCCTCGGACAGGTCTTGCTTCGTATGTACTGAGCATTGCTGAGTTTTTATCAATGGCACACACTTTGAACATCATGAATATTTCAGTCATACAACTGGTACTAAATGCCTTGCCTTCGCAAATTTTGTTTAATGTCATCAGTTTATAAAGTCAATAAATACACGAGCCGTGTCGTGGGGAACCCGGGCTTAAAGCATCTGAGTAAAGTGCTGTCTGGAATTAGCCTGTACAGGCTAATCCTGGATGCCGTTGTCCACTGTTATGGTATTTTCTTCTAAAGGAAGTCTCTTCAACACATAAATCCACATTAGGCGGAGTGAAGTACGCACAGACTAATCCGGGACGACACTTTACCCACATGCATTATGCCCGGTTTTCCAACGACATGCCTCAAATGTTTATGCAAACAAGGAACATTTTATTTACCAATGCTTTAATATATTGTCTTCTTTGTAAAAGAACATTGCTTTAGAAAATGCTTTTGTCGAACGATCGTGGATCAGCAGCTTTAAGTCTGATCAGGTTTAGTTTGCCAACGTTTGTAACTTTGTAGACGTAACCTGATACAACTGGCGGCAAACATTGTTTTAAACAAAAAGCAAAGTCTATTATTTTGATAGGTGACAGAGGCTTGCAAGCATGTTTGACGGGTTTCGCTGTATTCGAATATTTGCAAGTAAGTTATACTTTATGTTTTGTATTGACACAAAAGTTAAATTTAACGTTGAATATATATATGTATATATATATATATATATATATATATATATATATATATATATATATATATATATATATATATATATATATATATATATATATATATATATATATTTGACATTAATAAATTATTTGTGATTTTCAAATGTATGTTGGCGCATTTTAATATTGGTTTTACAAAATGCAATTGTTTATACGCAAGAAACAATCCCCGTTATGAGCGTTTGTATGCTTGACATTTTTTCAGTTTTATGCAATATGCAAACAAATCTTAGATTATATTAATGACTATGAACTTGAAATAGCATATTGAACGTATTATTCCTCCAACACAAGCAACTTATAGGTCGGCAGTTATTAACTCAACTGTTGAAGTGTGAGCTGTTGTGGTCACTCACCTTTCGTCGTTTGGGTATTTGTCGTCGATAGTTTACTGAAACAACTTTTTCTCTGAAATAGCTTGGTACATTTTAACACACAAGGCAGGAATAATCCTCCAATTCAAAAAAAAAATTGTGACAATTTGATTATGTTATTCATTGCAACCAAAAGCTTAAACATCTATAAAATGTGTTTCTACGAAAGCATTATTTGAACATGATTTATTTAAACCAACCATTTGCATTCAGTGAAAACCAATATTGTCTGAAAACACTGAATTGGTTCGTTTAAAAACTTAGCCACCACATGTGGTGCTAGTCTTGAACCAATTGCACGATTTCGATTTTAATTCGCTAAAAACATGAAAACTTTAAAATTTCCTTTTTGATTTGTTTAAATAACGTGGCTTCCAAGTGATGGTGCGGTTTTCCTTTCATGGCTATATAGAAGATTTTTAATACTCATCATGTCGGAAACCACTGATTGGATTTCTAAATGATTTCATCAACATAATCCGTGGGAGACTCTCTGCCCATGATTTTGAAATAAGTTTGATTTGTTAAAACATGGTTATTATTTTCAGTTGTTGTCGACCCTTGTCAACATGTGTTTGTTAAACAAATGTGAGCACGCTAATTCATTTGTTTAAGCGACTATGGTTAATTTACTGAGGTTAGCGACCAAGAGTCATCTTGGCCCGCTTGTTATACTGTATACCTGTGTACACTGTGATGATGACGTTCGCTTTGGATTCGATTTTCAAAATATTGAATATAATATAAGAATTTGAGGAAAATGAACATATGCAAGATATGCGCCTGAATATATTGTTTCACAGCCAATTTAAATACCCACTGTCGTATATAGAATTTATTCATAATGCAAATTATGTTGATCTGAAAATTATTTCTGGATTTTAACACCCTGGTTAAAACAAGATAATACAGAGCTTATTTAAAAATCAGGTAATTTGAGTTGACAACATGAACTGAGATGGTCATGTGCAATACATTGAATGGAAGAACTACTTCTAATTGCGTTAATGGTCATATCAGTTTCAACTCTACATTGTATACCCCCTAGCATTTTAAGATATATTTGTTACGTGCTTAATAAGGGCCTACTTAATGCGCATTCACATGAATGCATAATTGGTTGTGTACATGTATTCATCTATTTAACATGTTTTGTTTTGTTTTTGTTTTGTTTGACATTCATATAACACCCTATTCAATAAAAAAATATCATGCATGTTGATAGTGGTAACTGGACATAATATTTTCTTTGTTAATTTTAACGCTGTATTGTATTAGAATGTTGACGGTACATTAAACAAATTATTTAAACAACTATAGTATACATGTATCATGCATCCACCACCAGTTGCTTGGCTTCCAAGAATTTACTTTTTTCTCCGAAACCGCTTAGCAAATTGTAAACATAATTAGCCAAATGTTTTTGGGATGACCATTTACCAACTTCATTCATCTCAAAGGAATATATGGAAAGGCAGTTTCCAGGTCATGCACATTCTTCTCATCAAAAGCCACTTGCAAGAGTTTGAAATCCATTGGGAAATCATCGAACAATTTCCGTCAGATAACATTCAGTTGTTGAAAATGGTTGCCAGTGGTGGAAATTTTCTTATAAAACTGTGTTTTGCAAATGTTTAACCAAATTTTTAGCTCACCTGAGCACAAAGTGCTCGGTGGGTGAGCTATTGGTATAGGCGACCTCTCCTGCGTCGTCCGTCGTCCGTGTGCCTTCAACAATTTGTTGCGATCTCACGCTGGAGACTTTTTATCCAATCACAGTTTGCCTATGACCATAAAATAAAAAATTAAGTCGAATATAAGCAAAATGAGGCCTGAAACACAGGATTTATAGCCCTTTATTTGTGAAAAGAAATACAACATTGGACAAATTCTTCAGAATAGAGCCTTCATTTTTCATCCAGTCTTCAGCAATTGTGCACAGTTTGTCTATGAACGTAAGATTACAGGTGAAGTCGAATATAAGCATGTTCGGGCCAAAAACACCAGAGTTATTGGCCCTTGTGTGTGGAAAAAACATCATAAGGTTTTCACTGGTTGGCTTGCACACATGATTTTTTATTCAATGTTGACCAAACTTAACAGTTTGCCTATGACCATAAAAATTGATTGATAAAATTTGATTTCCAACAGTTGCAAACCTTGCATGCAGTTATTTGTACATGCAACATTGATGGCTTCAGAGCCTGCATTAACATCATTGATCATCATTGGACAGAAAGTTATCAAAGAAAAAGCAAAACTTGAACTTATAGCACAGCCATCGCAATTATCGCATTGCCACGTGACCATACATTTAGGTGAATTACTCTAGCTCTCCAAAACTGTCTCCGAAACTGTCTGTGAAAAATACATCAAAATGTACTGTTTTTGCATTTTACAGAATTGACGCTGACTTAATGAAAAAGGGTCAGGTAATATATATAAAAAGAATGATTTGAGAACCATTAGCAAGAAACACCGCACATCCACTACCGAACTTGTACTTTAGTTAGCCCATTGCACTAACCGATGTTTGAAATCAAATCGATCCTATCCCCCTTTGCGTCACAACAGTATAGTCTTCATATGTACCAGTTATCTGGTGAGTGCTTTGGGCCATCATGGCTCTCTTGTTTGATTATTAGATTGGGGTAGGTTAATGTCTGGGCAGGTGGCGGCGTCACCTTTTGATTTCCGCTCTCTAACTCGAGAATGAATTATGCTATTGCAATACAACTTCATACATAGATACCTTATATTGAGACATCGTTTGAAATTGCATCTGGAATAGGTGGTGTCAAGGTCAAGGTCACCGTAACTAAATATAGAACAATGGTTTGAGCTCTAAAACCCAAGAACGAATTGAGCTATTGCAATAAAACGTACATAGATACCTTATATTGAGACCTTGCTTAAGATTGCATCTGGAGTACGTGGGGTCAAGGTCATCATTACTAAAAATATAAAAATGGTTTCAGCTCAATAGCTGGAGAACGAATCAAATTATTAGTTCCCTACTGGTATAGGCTTGCGGGTGTCCTCCCGTCTGTCCGTCCTTCTGTCCATCCCATTTCGCGTCAGCTCTATAATGCTGTCATTTCTGGATGGATTTTGAAATACTCACCATCATGTGAACACGTGTTGCGCTCAGGGCCCAGGTCTGTACCTCCAAGGTCAAGGTCACACGTAGAGGTCAACGGTAAAAATTGGGGCCTCTTTTTTGTGTCCGCTCTATAACTCTTTCATTTCAGGGTGGATTTTGAAATTACTTGGCCGAAATGTTCACCATCATAGAAAAGAGATGATGTGTTGCGTGCAAGTCGCAGGTTGAGATGAGAAGATGTGTCGCGTGTAAAACCCATGTTCGTACTTCCAAGGTCAAGGTCACAATTACAGATCAAAGGTTAAAAATGAGGTATGTTTTTCAAGAAGTCATACATAGATACCTTATATCGAGACCTCGTTTGGGATTGCATATGGGGTGGGTGAGGTCAAGGTCACAGTTACTAAAAATAAAAAAAAACGGTTTCCGCTCAATAGCTCGAGAACAAATCAAGCTATTGTAATGAAACTTCATACACAGAAACCGTTTATTGAGATTTCGCTTATGGAGTGGGTGGGGTCAAAGTTACCATAACGAAAGATGGAAAAATGGTTTCCGCTCAATAACTTTAAAAGGAATTGAGATATTGTAATGAAACTTAAGATGTAGACACCTTGCTTGTGATGGTGGATGGGGTCAAATCTTTAGTTATTATCCAGTTTTAACATAATATTTTTCTAGCTTGGTTTCCTAACCACTGAATTGGTGGATTTCGTAGATTTCATGTGTTTTATTAGGACTCATAACACATAAATACATATGTACATGTAGTAGTACTTTAAAAGGGGCTATTTAAACTATAACTTGATCGAAATTAAGGTTCTTGTGTACTATCTAATTTTTGTGAGTTTTGTGAAATACTCAGATAAATTTAACTTCGCAAGTACTCCAAAATTCATTTCAAACATGAAACCATTGAACATTTTGCCAATGACAAGTAGCCAAATAATAGCATGTTGTCCACCAAAGGCAATTCTTTACTGAGATAAATGCACTGTACCACCGAATGTATCAGCCATACATATACTAAGTGTGTTATACACTGTTTGGTGCAATCTGCAGTTTTAATCGGCCATTCCTGGTATCCCATTGTTGCAGTTAATGTCTCGTTGTCCTTGTTTGCTATATATTAAACAGCAGATACCAGTACACCCACGGAGTCGAACAATGGTTTTCAAGGATCAAGTACAAACCGCGATTAGGTTTCATCTGTCGTGGCTAATTATGCTTTGCAAACCATGCGTTCTGATATTTGCACAATGCATTTTAACAATATACGATAAACAAGCTTTACCTCGCAATAGCCATATTATTGTGGGCATTTATATAATAATTGTCATGCTAAGAGATACAATCACAGCGATGGCTTAAAAATAATCAGAATGCTGATTATACAACATCAAGATGTGTATAATACACGTCTAGATAGTACCAATATTCAAGAAACAAAAATGTATCTTAATATTTTGACACACACACGTTTGATACTGACATCGTCAAGTGGGTACTTGGACATATTTAATTGACTTGAACACAAGCAATACAAGACGAAATTTCATATTTCGGTCATGAACATTTCTTTATGCTATTATAACAATTTACCCGACACTCTAAGTCCAGGGCCCATGAACATGTGTTTACGGTATCTGAACAACTTACCCGGCACTGTAAGTCATGGGCCCATGAACATGTGGTTATGGTATCTCAACAATTTACCCAACACGGTAAGACAATGGCCCATTTGTTTATGGTATCTCAACAATTTACCCAACACTGGAAGTCCAGGGCCCATGAACATGTGTTTACGGTATCTCAACAACTTACCCGATACTGTAAGTCCAGGGCCCATGAACATGGGCTTATGGTATCTCAACAATTTACCCGACACTGTAAGACAAGGGCCCATTTGTTTATGGTATCTCAACAATTTATCCGACACTGTAAGTCCAGGGCCCATGAACATGTGTTTACGGTATCTCAACAATTGACCCGACACTGTAAGTCCAGGGCCCATGAAAATGTGTCTATGGTATCTCAACAATTTACCCGGCACTGCAAGTCCAGGGCCCATGAACATGTGTTTATAGTATCTGAACAATTTACCCGACACTGTAAGTCCAGGGCCTATAGACATTTGTTTATGGTATCTCAACAATTTACCCGACACTGTAAGTCCAGGGCCCATGAACATGTGTTTATGCTATCTCAACAATTTACCCGACACTGCAAGTCCAGGGCCCATGAACATTTGTTTATGCTATCTCAACAAAGTAACCGACACTGTAAGTCCAGGGTTCATGAACATTTGTTCATGGTATCTCAACAATTTTCAGGACACTGCAAGTCCAGGGCCCATGAACATGTGTTTATGGTGTCTCAACATTATACCCGACACTGTAAGTCCAGGGCCCATCAACATATGTTTATGCTATCTCAGCAATTGACCCGACACTGTAAGTCCAGGGCCCATGAACATGTGGTTCATGATATCTCACCAATTGACCCGACACTGTAAGTCCAGGGCCCATGAACATGTGTTTTTGTTATCTCAAAGGTTTACCCGACACTGTAAGTCCAGTGCCCTTGAACATGTGTTTATGGTATCTCAACTAATTACCCGACACAGTCACTCCAGGGCCCATGAACATATGTTTAGGTATCTCAACAATTTACCCAACACTGTAAGTCCAGGACACATGAACATTTGTATAAGGTATCTCAATAATTTACCCGACAGTGTAAGTCCAGGGCCCATGAACATGTGTTTATGGTATCTCAACAATTGACCCGACACTGTAAGTCCAGGTCCCATGAACATGTGTTTATGGTATCTCAACAATATACCCGACACTGCAAGTCCAGGGCCCATGAACATGTGTTTATGCTATCTCAACAATTTACCCGACACTGTAAGTCCAGGGCCCATAAACATTTGTTGATGGTATCTCAACAATTTACCCGACACTGTAAGTCCAGGGCCCATGAACATTTGTTTATGCTATCTCAACAATTAACCCGACACTGCAAGTCCACGGCCCATGAACATTTGTTTATGCTATCTCAACAAAGTACCCGACACTGTAAGTCCAGGACCCATGAACATTTTTTTATGGTATCTCAACAATTTACCCGAAACTGCAAGGCCAGGCCCATGAACATGTGTTTATGCTATCTCAACAAATTACCCGACACTGTAAGTCCAGGACCCATGAACATTTTTTTATGGTATCTCAACATTATACCCGACATTATAAGTCCAGGGCCCATGAAGATGTGTTTATGCTATCTCAACAATTGACCCGACACTGTAAGTCCAGGGCCCATGAACATGTGTTTATGATATGTCACCAATTTACCCGACACTGTAAGTCCAGGGCCCATGAACATTTGTTTATGGTATCTCAACAATTTACCCTGCACTGTAAGTCCAGGGCACATGAACATTTGTATATGGTATCTCAACAATTTACCCGACACTGTAAGTCCAGGGCCCATGAACATGTGCTTATGGTATATCAACAATTTACGCGACACTGTAAGTCCAGGGCCCATGAACATGGGTTTATGGTGTCTCAACACTTTACCCGACAATTCAAGACAAGGGCCCATTTGTTTATGGTATCTCAACAAGTTACCCGACTCTGTAAGTCCAGGGCCCATGAACATGTGTTTACGGTATCTCAACAACTGACCCGACACTGTAAGTCCAGGGCCCATGAAAATGTGTTTACGGTATCTCAACAACTTACCCGACACTGTAAGTCAAGAGACCATGAACATGTGTTTATGGTATCTCAACAATTGAACCGACGCTGTAAGTCCAGGTCCCATGAACATTTGTTTATGATATCACAAAAATTTACCCGACACTGTTTGTCCGGGGCCCATGAACATTTGATGATGGTATCTCAACAACTGTCCCGACAGTGTAAGTCCAGGACCCATGAACATGTGTTTTCGGTATCTCAACAATTGACCGACACTGTAAGTCCAGGGCCCAAGAACACGTGTTTACGTTATTTCAACATTATCCCCGACACTGTAAGTCAAGGGCCCATGAACATGTGTTTACGGTATCTCAACAATTGACCGGAAACTGTAAGTCCAGCGCCCATGAATATGTGTTTATGGTATCTCAACAATTGACCCGACACTGTAAAAGTCCAGGGCCCATGAACATGTGGTTACGGTATCTCAACAACCGACCCGACATTGTAAGACAAGAGCCAATTTGTTTATGGTATCTCAACAATTTATGCGACAATGTAAGTCCAGGGCCCATGAACATGTGTTTATGCTATCTCAACAATTTACCCGACTCTGTAAGACCAGGGCCCATGAACATTTGTTTATGGTTCCTCAACAATTTACCCGACACTGCAAGTCCAGGGCCCATGAACAATTGTTTATGCTATCTCAACAAAGTACCCGACACTGTAAGTCCAGGACCCATGAACATTTGTTTATGCTATCTCAACAATTTTCAGGACACTGCGTGTCCAGGGCCAATGAACATATGTTTATGGTATCTCAACATTATACCCGACACTGTAAGTCCATGGCCCATGAACATGTGTTTATGCTATCTCAACAATTGACCCGACACTGTAAGTCCAGGGCCCATGAACATGTGTTTATGATATCTCACCAATTTACCCGACACTGTAAGTCCAGGGCCCATGAACATGTGTTTTTGTTATCTCAACTATTTACCCGACACTGTAAGTCCAGGGCCCATGCACATGTGTTTATGGTATCTCAACTATTTACCCGACACTGTCAGTCCAGGGCCCATGTACATTTGTTTATGGTATCTCAACAATTTACCCAAAACTGTAAGTCCAAGGCACATGAACATTTGTATATGGTATCTCAACAATTTACCCGACACTGTAAGTCCAGGGCCCATGAACATGTGTTTATGGTATCTGAACAATTTACCCGACACTGTAAGTCCTGGGCCCATGAACATGAGTTTACGGTTCTCAACAATTTACCCGACACTGTAAGTCCAGGGCACATGAACATGTGTTTACGGTATCTCAACAATTTACCCGACACTGTTAGTCAAGGGCCCATGTACATGTGTTTATGGTATCTCAACAATTTACCCGACACTGTAAGACAAGTGCCCAATTGTTTATGGTATCTCAACAATTTATCCAACACTGTAAGTCCAGGGCCCATGAACATGTGCTTACGGTATCTCAACAATTGACCCGACACTGTAAGTCCAGGCCCCATGAAAATGTGTTTACGGTATCTCAACATCTTACCCGACACTGTAAGTCAAGAGCCCATGAACATGTGTTCATGGTATCTCAACAATTGACTCGACACTGTAAGTCCAGGGCCCATGAACATTTGTTTATGATATCACAAAAATTTACCCGACACTGTAAGTCCGGGGCCCATGAACATTTGTTGATGGTATCTCAACCATTCACCGACACTCTAAGTCCAGGGCCCATGAACATGTGTTTACGGTATCTCAACAATTGGCCCGACACTGTAAGTCCAGGGCCCATGAACATGTGTTTACGGTATCTCAACAATTTTCCCGACACTGTAGGTCAAGGGCCCATGAAAATGTGTTTACGGTATCTCAACAATTGACCCAAAACTGTAAGTCCAGGGACCATGAACGTGTTTACGCTATCTCAACAATTGACCCGACACAGTCAGTCCAGGGCCCATGAACATGTGTTTCCGGTATCTCAACAACTTACCAGTCACGGTAAGTCAAGGGCCCATGAACATGTGTTTTTGGTATCTCAACAATTTAACCGACGCTGTAAGACAAGGGCCCATTTGTTTATGGTATCTCAACAATTAACGTTACACTGTAAGTCCAGGGCCCATGAACATTTGTTTATCATATCTCAACAATTTACCCGACACTGTAAGTCTGGGGCCCATGAACATTTGTTTATGCTATCTCAACAATTTACCCGACACTGTAAGTCCAGGACCCATGAAGATTTGTTTATGATATCTCAACAGTTCACCCGACACTGTAAGTCTAGGGCTCTTGAACATGTGTTTACGGTATCTCAACAACTTACCTGACACTGTAAGTCAAAAGCCCATGAACATGTGTTTATGGTATCTCAACAATTGACCCGACACTGTAAGTCCAGGGCCCATGAACATTTGTTTATGATATCACACAAATTTACCCGACACTGTCAGTCCGGGCCCATGAACATTTGTTGATGGTATCTCAACAATGTTCCCGATACTGTAAGCCCAGCGCCCATGAACATGTATTGACGGTATCTGAACAATTGACCCGACACTGTAAGTCCAGGGCGCATGAACATGTGTTTATGGTATCTCATCAATTGACCCGACACTGTAAGTCCAGGGCCCATGAACATGTGTTTACGGTATCTGAACATTTGACCCGACTCTGTAAGTCCAGGGCCCATCAACATGTGTTTACGGTATCTCAACAACTTACCCGACACTGTAAGTCAAGGGCCCAACATGTGTTTATGGTATCTCAACAATTTACGTTACACTGTAAGTCCAGGGCCCATGAACATTCGTTTATCGTATCTCAACAATTTACCCGACAATGTAAGTCCGGGGCCCATGAACATTTGTTTATGCTATCTCAACAATTTACCCCACACTGTAAGTCCAGGGCCCATTAACATTTGTTTATGGTATCTCAACTCTTTACCTGACACTGTAAGTCCAGGGCCCATAAACATTTGTTTATGGTGTCTCAACAGTTCACCCGACACTGTAAGTCCAGGGCCCATGAACATTTGTTTATGCTATCTCAACAATTTACCCGACACTGTTAGTCCAGGGCCCATGAACATTTGTTTATGGTATCTCAACAATTTACCCGACACTGTCAATCCAGGGCCCATGAACATTTGTTTATGGTATCTCAACAATTTTCAGGACACTGCAAGTCCAGGGCCCATGAACATGTGTATATGGTATCTCAACATTATAACCGACACTGTAAGTCCAGGGCCCATGAACATGTGTTTACGGTATCTCAACAACTTACCCGTCACTGTAAGTCAAGGGCCCAACATGTGTTTATGGTATCTCAACAATTTACGTTACACTGTAAGTCCAGGGCCCATGATCATTTGTTTATCGTATCTCAACAATTTACCCGTCACTGTAAGTCCTAGGCCCATGAACATTTGTTTATGCTATCTCAACAATTTACCCGACACTGTAAGTCCAGGGCCCATGAACATTTGTTTATGGTATCTCAACACTTTACCTGACACTGTAAATCCAGGGCCCATAAACATTTGTTTATGGTGTCTCAACAGTTCACCCGACACTGTAAGTCCAGGGCCCATGAACATTTGTTTATGCTATCTCAACAATTTACCCGAGACTGTAAGTCCAGGGCCCATGAACATTTGTTTATGCTATCTCAACAATTTACCCGACACTGTAAGGCAAGTGCCCATTTGTTTATGCTATCTCAACAATTTACCTGACACTGTAAGTCCAGGGCCCATGAAAATTTGTTTATGGTATCTCAACAATTTTACCTGACACTGTAAGTCCAGGGCCCATGAACATGTGGTGATGGTGAGGTTTTAGCTATGGGTTGGTGAATACAGGCCTGGGCACACAGTGCTGATGGTGAGGTTTTAGCTATGGGTTGGTGAATACAGGCCTGGGCACACAGTGCTCATGGTGAGGTTTTAGCTATGGGTTGGTGAATACAGGCCTGGGCACACAGTGCTCATGGTGAATTTTTAGCTATGGGTTGGTGAATACAGGCCTGGGTACACAGTGCTCATGGTGAGGTTTTAGCTATGGATTGGTGAATACAGGCCTGGGCACACAGTGCTCATGGTGAGGTTTTTGCTATGGGTTGGTGAATACAGGCCTGGGCACACAGTGCTCATGTTGAGTGTTTAGCTATGGGTTGGTGAATACAGGCCTGGGCACATAGTGCTCATGGTGAGTTTTTTGCTCCACTTTTTGAAGAAAAGGCAAGCTATTCTACTCGCCCCGGCGTCGGCGTTAGAGCTAGGTTTAAGGTTTTCGGTAAGCTAGTTTTTAAGGAATGGCTAGAGGGATTTCATTCAAACTTTAAACATTTATTCCCCACATTAAAATGAACATAAAGGCCAAGCTTGGTAACTCTCGTTTGAAATTTGTCAAAAGTATGGGCCTTTTTACACTTTGAAATTTTGCATAAGCTATATGGACAGGTTAAAGTGTTTCGGTAAGCTGGTTTCTCAGGAATGGCTTAAAGGATTTCATTCAAGCTATATTGACAGGTTAAAGTTTTTTGGTAAGCTAGTTTAACTTTTCGTTTCCATTCTCTAACTCGAGAGAATTAAGCTATTGTAGTGAAACTGCAAACATAGATACATTATCTCGAGACCTAGCCAGGGATTTTGAAATGATGTCACAGAAATGTTCCTTGGTTGGTCCTATTCCAAAGTTGCTCAAATGGTTCTGCTCCATTGAAAAACATGGCGACCAGGGAGTGGGCCATTTTCCAAATATGGCTACATTGAAATGTTCCTTACGGTAGGTGGTTCTTCAAAACTTCGATGTATTTTGAATTGTTAAAAAATCATGGCCGCCGGAAAGCGGGGCTTTTTTTCCTCATTAAGCATATCAGAGTCATACAAAGACATTCTTCGAAAATCCAGACTAGGTCTCGAACTCACAAATGTTTATTAGGCTGCCACTTGTATTCAAACAAGAATATCTCTTAAGACCTGTTTACTCATATGAGGATTTTTAGAAAGGAACAACAATCAGATATTACCAAATTGTCAATTGTCGAACCTTGTTTTCAATAACATCATATAACTTTAAACAATAAATTACATTGGCATATATTGGGTTTGTGGTCAAAATCATTAGAGTAGCGTGTATATGTACTGCATATTTAACACGACGATGCGTACATTTGAACAATATCAAACTAGCTTAATTCAGAGTCGTTTAATGATGACGCCATATGTCGGAACAATGATTTTGAATATTGACTTATTCCGATTAGATTCAATATTGCTTAAAAATTTAACAAATACCAGCTAGTGGTAATTATGCATATATTCATTGTAAACATAGTATATATTAGTAACACTTGAATTTGTGTATTTGGAGCACTTAGAATGATAAAAGACACCTTTAACATTATTGTCGACCAGAAATGTTTTGCTACTATATGCACTTAGTGGTTGTAGAGAATTTCTTTGAAAGTTGTATGTTACATTTTTACATTTTTTGTAATTAATATTGCTTACAGGGGTTGTACTTTTATTTTGGTCAAAGAAGTAGTAGCAGCAGCAGCAGCAGCAGCAGCAGCAGTAGAAGTAGCAGTAGTGGCCATGTTGATATGCTATTGTCATCTGTGATATAGTAGTAGTAGTGGCATCAGCAGTAGCAGAAGCAGTAGTAGTAGCAGAAGCAGCAGAAGTAGCAGTAGTGTTCATGTTGATATGCTGTTTTCTGTGCTATAGTAGTAGTATTAGTAGTGGCAGCAGCAGCAGTGGCTGTAGCAGTAGTAGTAGCAGAAGCAGTAGAAGAAGCAGTAGTAGTAGCAGTATTAGTAGCAGAAGTTGTAGAAGTAGCAGTAGTAGTAGCAGAAGCAGTAGTGTTCATGTTGATTTGCTGATGTCTGTGCTATAGTAGTAGTATTAGTAGTGACAGCAGCAGCAGTGGCAGTAGCAGCAGTAGTAGCAGAAGCAGTAGTAGTAGCACTAGTAGTAGCAGAAGCAGTAGAAGTAGCAGTAGTAGAAGCAGAAGCAGTAGAAGAAGCAGTAGTGTTCATGTTGATATGCTGTTTTCTGTGATATAGTAGTAGTATTAGTAGTGGCAGCAGCAACAGTGGCAGTAGCAGTAGTAGTAGCAGAAGCAGTAGAAGAAGCAGTAGTAGTAGCAGTAGTAGCAGCAGAAGCAGTAGAAGTAGCAGTAGTAGCAGCAGAAGCAGTAGAAGAAGCAGTAGTAGTAGCAGAAGCAGTAGAAGTAGCAATAGTAGTAGCATAAGCAGTAGAAGTAGCAGTAGTGTTCATGTTGATATGCTGTTGTCTGTGCTATAGTAGTAGTATT
Organism: Congeria kusceri; assembly: GCA_027627225.1. NCBI lineage: Eukaryota > Metazoa > Mollusca > Bivalvia > Myida > Dreissenidae > Congeria > Congeria kusceri. Next base: position 8,284,731 of record CM051040.1, on the reverse strand, counting down.
AGTTGTGGTAGCAGCAGCAGTGGCAGTAGAAGCATTGGCGGAAGTATTAGAAGAGAAGAAGCAGTAGAATTCATTTTGATATGCTGTTGTCTGTGCTATTGTAGTAGTATTGGTAGTGGTAGCAGCAGCAGTGGCAGTAGAAGCATTGGCAGAAGTATTAGAAGAGAAGAAGCCGTAGAATTCATGTTGATATGTTGTTGTCTGTGCTATAGTAGTAGTATTAGTAGTGGCAGTAGCAGCAGTGGCAGTGGCAGTAGCAGAAGTATTAGAAGAGCAGAAGCATTAGAATTCATGTTGATATGCTGTTGTCTGTACTATAGTAGTAGTATTAGCAGTGGCAGTAACAGCAGTGGCAGTAGCAGTAGTAGTAGCAGAAGCAGTTGAAGTAGCAGTAGTAGTAGCAGTAGCAGTAGAAGAAGCAGTAGTAGTAGTAGTAGTAGTAGTAGTAGTAGTAGCAGTAGCAGTAGTAGTAGCAGTAGTAGTAGCAGAAGCAGTAGAAGTAGCAGTAGTGGTAGCAGTAGAAGAAGAAGTTGAAGTAGTAGCAGTAGTAGTATTAGTAGCAGTAGAAGAAGCAGTAGTGTTCATGTTGATATGCTATTGTCTGTGCTATAGTAGTAGTATTAGCAATGGCAGCAGCAGCAGTGGCAGTAGCAGCAGGAGCAGTAATTGTAGCAGAAGCATTAGAAGAGAAGAAGCAGTAGAAGTAGCATGAGTGGTCATGTTGATATGCTATTGTCTGTGTTATAGTAGTAGTATTAGCAGTGGCAGCAGCAGAAGTGGCAGTAGCAGCAGTATTAGTAGAAGCACTAGAAGAAGCAGTAGTGTTCATGTTGATATGCTGTTTTATGTGCTATAGTAGTAGTAGTAGTAGTAGCAGCAGCAGCAGTGGCAGTAGCAATAGTAGTAGCAAAAGCAGTAGAAGAAGCAGTAGTGGTCATGTTGAAATGATATTGTCTGTGCTATAGTAGTAGTATTAGCAGTGGCAGCAACAGCAGTGGCAGTAGCAGCAGTAGAAGTAGTAGTAGCAGAAGCAGTAGAAGAGCAGAAGCAGTAGAAGTAGCAGGAGTGGTCATGTTGATATGCTGTTTTCTGTGCTATAGTAGTAGTATTAGTAGTGGCAGCAGCAGCAGTGGCAGAAGCAGTTGTAGTAGCAAAAGCAGTATTAGAAGCAGTAGTAGTAGCAGTAGCAGTAGCACAAGCAAGAGAAGTAGCAGTAGTAGTAGCAGAAGCAGTAGAAGTAGCAGTAATAGTAGAAGAAGCAGTAGTGTTCATGTTGATATGCTGTTTTCTGTGATATATTAGTAGTATTAGTAGTGGCAGCAGCAACAGTGGCAGTAGCAGTAGTAGTAGCAGTAGTAGTAGCCGAAGCAGTAGAAGTAGCAGTAGTAGTAGCAGAAGCAGTAGAAGTAGCAGTAGTGTTCATGTTGATATGCTGTTGTCTGTGCTATAGTAGTAGTATTAGTAGTGGCAGCAACAGAAGTGGCAGTAGCAGTAGTAGCAGCAGAAGCAGTAGAAGAAGCAGTAGTAGTAGCAGTAGTAGTAACAGAAGCAGTAGAAGTAGCAATAGTAGTAGCAGAAGCAGTAGAAGTAGCAGTAGTGTTCATATTGATACGCTGTTGTCTGTGCTATAGTAGTAGTATTAGTAGTGGTAGCACCAGCAGTGGCAGTACCAGTAGTAGTAGTAGAAGTAGTAGATGTAGCAATAGTAATAGCATAAGCAGTAGAAGTAGCAGTAGTATTCATGTTGATATGCTGTTGTCTGTGCTATAGTAGTAGTATTAGTAGTGGTAGCACCAGAAGTGTCAGTAGAAGCATTGGCGGAAGTATTAGAAGAGAAGAAGCCGTAGAATTCATTTTGATATGCTGTTGTCTGTGCTATAGTAGTAGTATTAGTAATGGTAGCAGCAGCAGTGGCACTAGAAGCATTGGCAGAAGTATTAGAAGAGAAGAAGCAGTAGAATTCATTTTGATATGCTGTTGTCTGTCCTATAGTAGTAGTATTAGTAGTGTCAGCAGCAGCAGTGGCAGTCGCAGTAGCAGAAGCAGTAGAAGTAGCAGTCGTTGTAGCAGTAGCAGTAGAAGAAGCAGTTGTAGTAGTAGCAGCAGTAGTAGTGGCAGTCTTAGTAGCAGTAGCACTAGAAGAAGCAGTAGTGTTCATGTTGATATGCTATTGTCTGTGCTATAGTAGTAGTATTAGCAGTGATAGCAGCAGCAGTGGCAGTAGCAGCAGTAGCAGTAGTAGTAGCAGAAGCCTGAGAAGAGCAGAAGCAGGAGAAGTAGCAGGTGTGGTCATTTTGTTATGCTGTTGTCTGTGCTATAGTAGCAGTATTAGCAATGGCAGCAGCAGCAGTGGCAGCAGCAGCTGTCGCAGTAGCTGTAGTATTAGAAGAAGCACTAGAAGAAACCGTAGTGTTCATGTTGAGATGCTGTTTTCTGTCCTATAGTAGTAGTATTAGTAGTGGCAGCAGCAGCAGTGGCAGAAGCAGTAGTAGTAGCAAAAGCAGTAGAAGAAGCAGTAGTAGTAGCAGTAGCAGAAGCAATAGAAGTAGCAGTAGTAGTAGCAGAAGCAGTAGAAGTAGCAGTGGTGTTCATGTTTATATGCTGTTTTCTGTGCTATAGTAATCGTATTAGTAGTGGCAGCAGCAGCAGTGGCAGTAGCAGTAGTAGTAGCAGAAGCAGTAGAAGAAGCAGTAGTAGTAACAGTAGCAGTAGAAGAAGCAGTAGAAGTAGCAATAGTAGCAGCAGAAGCAGAAGAAGAAGCAGTAGTGTTCATGTTGATATGCTGTTTTCTGTGCTATATTAGTATTATTAGTAGTGGCAGCAGCAGCATGGCAGTAGCAGTAGTAGTAGCGAAGCATTGGACAAAGCAGTAGTAGTAGCAGTAGTAGTAGCAGAAGCAGTAGAAGTAGCAGTAGTAGTTGCAGAAGCAGTAGAAGTAGCAGAAGTGTTCATGTTGATATGCTGTTGTCTGTGCTATAGTAGTAGTATTAGTACTGGCAGCAGCAGCAGTGGCAGTAGCAGTAGTAGTAGCAGAAGCAGTAGAAGATACAGTAGTAGTAGCAGTAGTTGTAACAGAAGCAGTAGAAGTTGCAGTGTTCATGTTGATATGCTGTTGTCTGTGCTATAGTAGTAGTATGAGTAGTGGCAGCAACAGCAGTGGCAGTAGCAGTAGTAGCAGCAGAAGCAGTTGAAGAAGCAGTAGTAGTACCAGAAGCAGTAGAAGTAGCAGTTGTAGTAACAGAAGCAGTAGAAGTAGCAGTAGTAGTCGCAGAAGCAGTAGAAGTAGCAGTAGTGTTCATGTTGATATGCTGTTGTCTGTGCTATTGTAGTAGTATTAGTAGTGGTAGCAGCAGCGGTGGCAGTAGCAGCAGTAGCAGAAGTATTACAAGAGAAGAAGCAGTATAATTCATGTTGATATGCTGTTGTCTGTGCTATAGTAGTAGTATTAGTAGTGGCAGCAGCAGCAGTGGCAGCAGCAGCAGCAGTAGCAGAAGCAGTAGAAGAGGAGAAGCAGTAGACGAAGCAGTAGAATTCATGTTGATATGCTGTTGTCTTTGCTATAGTAGTAGTATTATTTATGGCAGCAGCAGCAGCGTTGGCAGTAGTAGTAGCAGAAGCAGTAGCAGTAGCAGTAGTAGTAGCAGAAGCAGTATAAGTAGCAGTAGTGGCCATGTTTATATGCTAATCACGCCTGTGCTATATATTAACAAAATACTTGTATGTTGTTGCGATTTTTAGGCGTACTGACGACAATGATGCTTCTGAAGTGAATCACATTTAAACGCCGATCATGGAAAATATGGAGAATATTGTCAAAGAACAATTCAACGGAACAGAGACATGTAATTACATGGATACGTATGTTACCAGCATATGTGTGCCAGTATGTTTATGTGCGTGTATAGGAATTTTAACATTCCTGGCTTACAGCTTTTTTCAGAAACGTTACAAAATTCAAAACATCAGGCGCGACATAAAGAAAGATGCTGCAACTCTGAGTAGTGGAATAAAGTTGACTGAAACCAATCTTGCTAAGCACATTGAAGAATCAGTAATATATACCAGGCAAAAAGTCGAAGATGCTCAAACGGCGCTGGAAAAACATCAGCAAGATTGTACTACTGAGGTTCTTTCAGCCATGAAGAAGAATACCGCATCTCTGAGTACTGAAATAAAGTTAACTGAAACCCATCTTGCTAAGCATATTGAAGAATCCGTAATATATACCAGGCAAAAAGTCGAAGATGCTCAAATGGCGCTGGAAGAACATCAGCAAGATTGTCTGTCAGCCATTAAGAATGAAACAAAGTTGACTGAAACCAATCTTGCTACGCACATTGAAGAATCCGCAATATATACCAGGCAAAAAGTCGAAGATACTCAAATGGCGCTGTCAGAACATCAGCAAGATTGTACAACTGAGGTTCTGTCAGCCATTAAGAATGAAACAAAGTTGACTGAAACCAATCTTGCTAAGCACATTGAAGAATCCGTAATAAATACGGGGCAAAAAGTCGAAGATGCTCAAATGGCGCTGACAGAACATCAGCAAGATTGTACAACTGAGGTTCTGTCAGCCATTAAGAATGAAACAAATAAGGTCATTGCTGTAATTCTTAAAAACAAAGATAACAAGCGAACAACAGTGACATTACCTGACGAATACACCTTAAAATGCGAGGGTAAGTATCATTTATAGTTACTATGTTTCTTTTTTTGTATAATTCATTGTTAGGACATCATCCACAGTAAAAGGTGAACATAGTCATGGAGACATTAATTTGCTAGCATCAATTGTATGGAGGATAAGGTAACCAAAGTGACATATCATAAAGTGCAGTTTGAAGGTGTTAAAAGTTAACACAAATGTGCAGTGAAAAGGTATCCATGTATCAATCGATGAGCTGTATTCATTGTAATAATATAATATCAATTGTATGCATGCACAACAATGATGTGGTTGTTGCGCGTATGTTTGTTTGCGTGAGTTTATTTTAAAAAAAATTCCTTGAGTGTGCGCATTGGTTTGGCAAATTTCTTTTTGATGAAGATTTGATTCCGGAATGTGTTGAAGACAAAGCTGCGTTAATAGAAAGGAGTCTTTAAATGCGATACTATTACCTCATAATTTCCATAAACACAGCCATTTTAATAGTTGCATTTAGAAAGAGGGTTTCGACGGCTGAAACGGTATAATAGTTTTCAAAATAAAATTTATATTGAAATTTATAAATATATTTTAATGAAGTATTCATGTAAACATTAAGTCACACATTTGTCTTGTTTTTATAAACAAGCAGTAAAATATATGTTCTTATAAGTTTAAAAAGGTTGTCACTCTCTCTCTCTCTCTCCCTCTCTCTCTCTCTCTCTCTCTCTCTCTCTCTCTCTCTCTGTATATATATATATATGAACATTGAAAATACTGTTCATATGCCCCTTTAAATGATTGCTATTTTATCGCTTTGTGAAGTTATTAAAATGAATATAATTAAAAACACAATATTTAGTCAAGCATGTGAACTACAATGCATTTAACAAAAACGTCAGTTTTTATTGCATTGTTACTTTTGCCACATGAAAGTCATGGTTTATGCTGTTCTTTACAAATGCGGTACTACTAAGTACAAGTAGGATGTTGATGACAGACTGGCATGTTCAACATGAATCTTGTACGTCATGCATCGACGTTTTTAAACACCAAAATTATATTACCTAAGATCAAGCAGTTCTCTGTCATTCTCTGGGTATCGTATACATATTAGTGAGCGCGATGCACAATGTTTAGAATTGGCATAACTGTATAAGTGACCAAACACGAATTGATTTGCTTGTTACACAGCTGTGATTTGTATGGAAGCCTTGTAGGATAACATTTTTCAAAAATCATATTTTTCACACCCTGTGAAGATTAGGATCTCATTTGTTGCATTTGTAAGTGCGAAGAATGTGAATGACCGAAAACTAGGGATGCGTGAGGATCACATTTTTAACCAAATTTTACGAAGAAAAATTTCGGTTATTAGATTTGGGTATGTCGTTTGGCGGACGGGCGGGCTCAACTTTTCGTTTCCGCTCTCTTACTCGAAAAACGGATTGAGATATTTTAATGAAACCTCATACATACATGTAGATACTTTATATCGAGACCTCCCTTGAGATTGCATATGGAGTGGGTGGGGTCTCCGCTCAATAACTTAAGAATCCATTAAGGTATTTTAATGAAACTATATACATAGATGCTATATATTGAGACCTCACTTGGGATCGCATATGGGGTGGGTAAAGTCAAGGTCACCGTTACTAAAAATAGAAAAACAGTTTCTGCTCAAAAACTTGAGAACGCATCCGGTTTTTTTAATGAAACTTCATACATATATACTGTATAACGAGACCCCACTTAGGAATGCATACGGCACCCAGAACTTTCGTACGAAAATTTGATTTTCGTGGAATTTCCATGTTTCTTGTTTAACATATTTGATGGTCAGTTGATGTCAAGACCATATTTGAAATCTTTATTTTCAGGCTAATGCTAGTAATAGACACAGTAGTTATCATCATTATAGTCAGTATCATATTAGTCTTCAAAATCATCATTGTCATCATCATTATAGTCAGTATCATAATAGTCTTCAAAATCATCATTATCATCATCATTATAGTCAGTATCATAATAGTCTTCAAAATCATCATTATCATCATCATTATAGTCAGTATCATAATAGTCTTCAAAATCATCATTGTCATCATCATTATAGTCAGTATCATAATAGTCTTCAAAATCATCATTATCATCATGATTATAGTCAGTATCATAATAGTCTTCAAAATCATCATTATCATCATCATTATAGACAGTATCATAATAGTCTTCAAAATCATCATTGTCATCATCATTATAGTCAGCTTCATAATAGTCTTCAAAATCATCATTGTCATCATCATTATAGTCAGTATCATAATAGTCTTCAAAATCATCATTGTCATCATCATTATAGTCAGTATCATAATAGTCTTCAAAATCATCATTGTCATCATCATTATAGTCAGTATCATAATAGTCTTCAAAATCATCATTGTCAACATCATTATAGTCAGTATCATAATAGTCTTCAAAATCATCATTATCATCATCATTATAGTCAGTATCATAATAGTCTTCAAAATCATCATTATCATCATCATTATAGTCAGTATCAAAATAGTCTTCAAAATCATCATTATCATCATCATTATAGTCAGTATCATAATAGCCTTCAAAATCATCATTGTCATCATCATTATAGTCAGTATCATAATAGTCTTCAAAATCATCATTATAGTCAGTATCATAATAGTCTTCAAAATCATCATTATCATCATCATTATAGTCAGTATCATAATAGTCTTCAAAATCATCATTATCATCATCATTATAGTCAGTATCATAATAGTCTTCAAAATCATCATTATCATCATCATTATAGTCAGTATCATAATAGTCTTCAAAATCATCATGTTAATCATCATTATAGTCAGTATCAAAATAGTCTTCAAAATCATCATTATCATCATCATTATAGTCAGTATCAAAATAGTCTTCAAAATCATCATTATCATCATCATTATAGTCAGTATCATAATAGTCTTCAAAATCATCATTATCATCATCATTATAGTCAGTATTATAATAGTCTTCAAAATCATCATTATCATCATCATTATTGTCAGTATCATAATAGTCTTTAAAATCAGCACCATCACCACGAACTATTGCACTTGTTACACTCTGCATGATGAAATAAAAATAATACCTTAAAACTAGTAAGACATTATGAATACAGTGTGGTTCTTGTCCTTACAAACATTTCCACAATGTCTTCGAGCATACCATAATTGTGCAAGCACTCCCTTCATTATTGATGGCGTTTGTGTAGGTTTTGATGCTTCTCGTACAGGTTTATTCGATTCAGACAAGGCTGTTAAAAAGCCCAGATGAGAAAATGGGACGGAAGGACGGACGTACTAACTGAATGTAGGATGGAGGAAAGCAGAAAAGAAAGAAAGAAACGAGGGAAGGAAGGAATGGAGGGAGGGAGGGAAGGATGAAGGGAGGCAGGCAGGCAGGGAGGGAGGGAGGGAGGAAACTAGGTAAAAAAAACAGTGTGCGGACGAACAAATAGACAGATGGTGTGATGGACATGCAGTCAAAATGTCGGGATTGACGTGGCATTATTAAATGCCCTCATTGTTCAGGACGTTCGTGTACTTCTTAGCTATTATTGTGATATGTTGGCAAAAACTGAATTTACTTTAATACATTAACTTCGTGAGAAATAAAACCTAACCATGCCAAAATAATTAACGATCTGTCGTATCATTCGTCGTAAAACGGTATACTTAGCAACACTATAATGTCAATACTGCGCATGCCGAAATAATTAAACTTTCAACAAAAGACTCATAACAAAACGATATGTTGCTTTTGTTTATGCAAACATGCTAATTAATCAGGTTTTTACCCGACTTCCTGACGTCATTTCCGTAAAATAAAGTATGATTACCCATAGATCTCGGTTTTATTTACATACAGTAAACTATTATTAAATAATTACACAAAAATGTCACAATGACACTTCTCAGGCACATAAAATGTGTAATAGTAGTTAAATCTATTTGAATGAATTGTACTTGAAGTACCACTATGCGCCTGCGCACTATTGATAAATGTAGTCTAGCGTAGGAAAATGTCCAAAGAAGTGCACGATTTTGTAGGCATGAGTTTGAATCCTGTTGAAGTCGTGAAAAAAAGGCCTCCACCCGTACCAAATTGTGTTTCTGACAACACACTGACAACACACTGGCTATACGCTGGTAACAGAAAAGTCTGTCTGACAATATGCTGACAATACACTGGCAGAATTTTCCCATATCGGACAACATACTGGCAATATTACCAGTGTGTTATCAGATGCTGACAATAGGCTGGTAATACACTGGATGCACACTGGTAACATGTATTAATATCTGACAATACACTGGCAACATCTGCCAATACACTGGGAACAAGAAAAGCAATATTTAGACAATCTGGCTATACAGTGGCCATAAGTTTGATACAACGTTACATATGACAACACACTTGAAAAATGCTTAGGTGTTTCAGAAGACTTTTTTTCTGACAACACACTGGCAACAAAATACTTTGAAAGTAAAGAAAAAGACTGACAAAGCGCTGACAACAAAATATGTTGTCAATTAAACTTGGTTACATGCAATTCATACAATTCATCCAAATAATATATCTGCAAATATGTGACATACAAAATGTATGTATTGTTTCAGAATGCTTTCCCCAAAAAATTGTATTTTGAATTTAATATCCATCTTCTTAGATTGTTCTTAGATTGGATTTTTATCAATTTACAAACATGATGTTTCTGATTGGTAATTTTCAAATGTATTCATGAAGGGGTAATGGATCTTTACTGCATAATAAAATAAATAATTTGCTGCTTCTTACAACATGTCACATTTTCTGTACATAATTTGAATACATTCTGGTGTGAATTATTTCAAGAAATTGTTGTTTGCAAGCAACATAATGTTCAACGTATTTAATTATACGCACACAAACGATGTTTAGGGGGGTATATAGGAGTGAGCTTGTTGGTCTGCCTGTCTGTCAGTCTGTTGGTTTTTGGTTTCCGGATGATAACTCAAGAAAGGCTTGACATATTCAAATAATTTTCGGTAAACATGTGTAACATCATAGAATACAGGTCAAGTTCGATGTTGGTTACAAACCACTAAATTTTGACAGAGTTATGGCTCCTTCTCGATTTAAAATTCCCTAAAAACATGGTTTTCGGATGATAACTCAAGAAAGGCTTGACATATTCAAATAATTTTTGGTACACATGTGTTAACATCATAGATTACAGGTCAAGTTTAATGTTGGTTTAAAACCACTAAATTTTGACAGAGTTATAGCCCCTTTTCGACTTAAAATCCCTATAAACATGAATTCTGGACGATACTCAAGAATGGCTTGACATATTCAAATAATTCTTGGCATACATGTGTAGCATCATAAAATACGGTTCAAGTTCGTCTTTGGTTACAAACCACTAAATTTTGACAGAGTTATGGTCCTTTATTTGACATAAAAATGGCTTCCTGGCGATAACTCTACAATGGCTTGACATTTATATAATTATTGGTACACATGTGTAGCATCATAAATACAGGTCAAGTTCGACTTTGGTTATAAACCACTAAATTTTGACATAGTTATGGCTCCCCCTTTTTGACTTAAATTCCCGAAAAACATGGACAATTACTCAATAAAAGCTTCACATATTTCAATAATTTTGGTACATATGTGTAACATCATAAAATACAGATCAAGTTCAACTTTGGTTACAAACCACTAAATATTGACAGAGTTATTGCTCCTGTTGAAATTAAAGTTTATCAAATACACTGTTGACCATTCACAAATCAAAGCATTCTCTCTCTGTCCATTACTTTTGAATGGATTCCTTAGTTTTGTGACAAAGCCATATTGTGGGGGTATATGCGTCACTTATGTGACAATTCTAGTTTTGTTTTGACGTATACCAATGTTTCAGACAAACATTATTCACATGCTACTATATTTTAATTTATAGGACTGCTTTAACTTCAAGAACTTACTAATTATTATAGTGAAGCTCAAAACACACACAAAGTTGTTACACACCATCATCATCATCAACAACAACAACCACAACAACATCATCATCGTCATAATTAACAATAATTTGACCATGTGTTTCGCTCAGATGCAATATTATATTCTTTAATTTCTTTAAGGAAATATTGTATCTTTACATTAAACATAAACTATATTATTAAATACATGCATTTATAAAATATACCATAAACAAGTCTCCATCTAGGCAAGCTGGCAATACACTGACAACACACTGGGTTCATGAAATTTTGATGCCAGTTTGTTGCCATTGTGTTCCCAGTGAGTTGTCAGACCGACCAAAACACAGGCACACAATGGCAACATTTTCTTTTTATTATTGCCATTGTATTGACAGTGTATTGCTAGTGTGTTGTTAGTGTATTGGTCGGTCTGACAACACACTGACAATTCATTGACAACACACTGGAAAACACCAAAACCAGTGTATTGTCAGTGTATTACCAGTGTTTTTTTAGTGCCAGTGGGAAACCAGTGTATTGTCAGTGTGTTCAGTGTTTGTTTTCAGTGATTTGTGAATATGCCCTTTTCTGAGAAATTGTGAAAAATGCGTCGTAAAACGCCACAATTGTGAAAATATGTCTTATCACTAATACAGGGAAATACAAAAAATTATCAAATAATAACTAGTGGTTTTGTTGTATTTAATCACACTTAAAGTAAACACACATGATATTAAAGTGTGATCTTTACATTCATGAAACCTTATCATGAAACATTCCAGTTAAATTTCTCTATTTGCAGATTTGATATTGTCAATTATTCTTTTAATTTGCAAAATGTCCAATGGCTTCACTTGAGTCAAACATCAGAGTCAATAGAAATGTCACATGATTGAGATGTAAAAGGCTAATTAAGGGACAAAACAGGGGTTTCATCGATGTCACCACTATAGTATGTGAATCTGACTGACTTGCACTCGTTACTGACAGTAAATCTACTTGTGAAGACACTAAAGTTGAAAATGTTTAATTGTAGCACAAATTGTCTTCGGGGGCTTCACTTACTGTTTTATCGCTAAAAATTGCGTGTTGAAACGATGACTCATTTTCCTGTAGATAAGCTTGTCTTTTTATAATAAAAAAATTCACATAGTACTGAGAGTTTCATGAAAAATGCATTGCGATAACTTTAAAAACAAAAAAAGAAGAAAATAATCCGCAGTGTTTACATTTAAAAAAATCCTTAAAACGCTTGATTCAATACAGATTATAACCAAATGAGCGTTTGCAGTGAGGCGGATGAGCCCAACCGACTGGTTCACGAAAATATCGATAAAACGTGATACGAGTCGTGTTAAAATCGAGTAACCTTTCAAAGGAGTGTACATAAAACTTTTACCGAAATTTTATCCTGTGTAAAGAAAATTCACAAAATTAATTAAGATTTTGTATGTTTTCATCCACTATTTCTATTTGTGAATTTTGGGCCAAAAATTGTGAAAAAAGTATACTTTTTGGCTTTGTGAATGGTACCAAATATCGGCATGAAAACGAGGCAAAAAAATGATGTGAATAATTTAATATGAAAAGTATTTTAGTGTTGGCAGTGTGGTGCAAATTTGTTGGCGGTTTTATTGCCATACCAGACAACACATTGGCAACATAGTGACAATGCACTGGTCATTATCACCAGTGTGTTGTCAGGTTTGACAATACACTGGCAGTACACTGACAGTGCACTGGATTTCAACTGACAACACACTGGCAATACACTGAAATTTCGTAATGGCATGTCTATATTTTTAGCTCGACTTCGAAGAAAAGGCAAGCTATTCTACTCGCCCCTGCGTCGGCATCCGAGCTAGGTTTAAGTTTTTTGGTAAGCTAGTTTCTCAGGAATGGCCAGAGAGATTTTATTCAAAATTAAAACATTTATTCCCCACATTCAAATGAACCCATAGGCCAAGTTTGGTTACTCTAGTTTAAAATTTGTCAAAATTATGGGCCATTTTACACTTAGAAATTTTACATAAGCTATATGGACAGGTTAAAGTTTTTCGGTAAGCTGGTTTCTCAGGAATGGCTTAAGAGATTTCATTCAAACTTAGAACACTTATTCCCTATATTTAAATGAACTTATGGGCCAATTTTGATAACTCTAGTTTGAAATTTGTCAAAATTATTGGCCTTATTACACATCGACATTTTACATATAGGCTATACCCTTCTCGAAAAAGTGTTTTTAATACGCATTTAATGTGGTTATTGAAAGTGATGTGCAACATTTTTGCATGTCGCAATTATTTAACACAATTATGTAGTCAGCTGTTGTTATTCCATTACAGGTATACGTGTATATCGATAACAGACATGTAGAACTTATACCATGCGTATACAAATTAAATCTTATACTGCTATGTTTATATAGATAACATATGTTGCCACATTTACCTTTTTCCCCCACGAGGGACTTTCGTGGTGTTCATTCAAGTACTAGATCTCGAAGTCGACGCATTTTAACAACAGATGTCTTAGTTATTTAATTTAAAAATGTTCGATGGTAATATATTATTATTATTAATATTATTATTATTATTATTATTATTACAAATGCTTTTTGTAATGTATTGTAGACAAACTACCGATGTTACACGCAACGGCTTAAAAAAGCAGTCGAAGAATAATAGTGGCTGACAGTTTAATAGTGTATACATTAAACATAGATTATATTAACACATATATTATTTTTATTTATAACTGACACGCGTTTTAGACAAAAAATAAACGAAGTAAGTGTGCTCGTTTCGCTGAAATGTTGCAAATACTCTTTTTTTAAATAATAATTCTTAGCATTAAGTATGCCTCCTCCCACACGTAATGGGTAGGGAAACATGTTGATTTTGTGCTGAAAAGATAGATGTCTGGATGGATGGATGCATGGATGGATGTCTAGACTCCTGAAAAAAATATGCTCTTGTTCTCCGTTACCCCTGGTCCCATTTAAAAAAAACTCCACAGGGTTGATCAGTAACCACGTCTTATAATGCATATCGTCGGCATGTCATTGTCGGTAGACTTTTAGCGGAGTTAAAAGTCCACCGACAATGCAATGCGGACGATATGCAACTTTGAAGTTGTTCACATAACAGACTTTTTCTGCGCTTGTTCGCCGTAACTCCTGGTCGGATTTTGAATAATCTTCTCAGGATTGATCAGTACCAAGTCCAGTTGTGTATATCGTCGGCTTGTCGTCGTCGGCGGATTTTTTGCGGAGTTATGACCCCTTGAAGTTTTTCACATAACAATCCTAACGCTCTTTCTATACAACCCCAGGTCCGATTTTGATGAAACTCCACATGATTGATTTGTACCAAGTCTAGTTGTGTTTAGCGTCGGCATGAAGCGGCGGCGGATTTCGGCTGAGTTATTGCCCTTTGACGTTTTTCACATAATAGACATTTTCTGCGCCTGTTCTCCGTAACACCTAGTTGGATTTTGACAAAACATAACCGGACTTATCAGTACTGATTCTAGTTGTGCAAATCTTCGACGGCAGAATTTTGGCGGAGTTATGGGCTTATGGCCATTCCAAGTTGTGAACATATCTTGTCTGACCTGTTTTCTGTAACCACTGGCTGGAATTTGACAAAACTTCACAGGATTGATTAATAACAAGTGTAGTTGTGCATATCTTCGGAATGTCATGGTAGGCGGAGTTATAGCGATGCGTAGGGGACTGGTTTATAAGATCAACTGCAGGCGCATAGGAACAGGGGCCGAAGGAACCGCAGTCGCGGCTCCAATATTTTAGGGAGCATAAACAAATTATTTTCGAAAATCTTTATTACTTACAAAAGATTTCTCAGTCGTCTGCAACTGTTAAGAAAATAGTATTAATGTCTCCGCACAAAATGTCGTCTGTCCAAACAACGTAGGCTGAACATCTTCTTGTTCTTGTTCAGCTTTCCTGATTACAAGTTCAATGTAAAAATAAATGTTCGAAATCATACTGGGAACACACTTGTATATGTTCAAACTGAATTATAGTAAAGCTGTATTTACACATTGTGATAAGACACTTATATGTGATAAGACACTTATATGTGATATTTTTATTATTATAATTTTATTTTAATTTTTTTTTGGATGAACAAGTGTATTTACCTCGTCCATAGGTATGCGCAGGTCGAGGCCATCCTGCTCCATACCGTATAAAATATGTTAGTAGCATTTGTATTCTTTATATATGTGTTAGTACAAATTGAAATAATTGAATTTCATAATATCTTATGAATAATAATTAAAAATCATAATATCATAAGATATACAATATTAAATTGTTGACACAGAATGTCATATATTATAGAATACAAAAGAAGATGTGTACAATCTATTTTGCAAAAATTGTAGACAGCAGAAAATCTAATATTTTATAGATATAAGTATGCTAGAGCATTATGATATCTATATGCTATGAATATAACATAATCAAAGACAAAATGAAGTATATAATCTATGTTGCATTGTTTCACTAGTTTTGGGAAATGTTTAAATACACAAGGCATATACAAGGTATATAAAAATAGTGGTTAGGTCACAGTGTACTGCAAGTATAGAGTCTTTCAAGTGTACACAAATATGATAAAAATATTGCATAGTTTTGGGGTTAATGTACCAGCAATCTTACAACTGCCCAATTTTGGAATTCATTGTCACGGTAATTTGTATGTTTTTGAATGTCCCATGCTAATTGTAGCCTTTTCTTTAGCCCTGTAATGGTTGGGATTTTACATGATTTTTTACATATCAAGATGTATCTTTTAATTTCTAGAAATAAAATGTTTATATGGTTCATTTTTTCATTAACAATTCCAAGAAGTACGTCCTGACAAGAAAGTGTAGGCAAGTTGATACAATTTGAATTTATTACATCTTTAACATGGTTAATAACTGGTTGGATGTGTTCACATTCCCAGAAAAGATGAGTTAAAGTTTCCTCGTTTTTCGTACGAAAACAACATATGTTATCAGTTACAATTTTCATTTTACATAGCAGATATTTAGTTACTAAAATTATATGTACAATTCTAGTCTGAAACCATTGTATATATGTATCTCTGGTTAATTTAAAGACAAAACTGTATGCATATTTCCAATCAATATCAATAAAGATTTCGTTCCATTTGATTTGACTGGAAGGTTTTTCATTTTTGGCAATAAATTTGTTATATACTGACTTCTTTGTTTTTGCGTCAGAACAAGTTCACTGAAATAAAAAGAAATAAAAACACCATTAATATTTGGTTTATATATTGTATCAAAACCAGAGTTTCTAGTGAACTCTGAAACAGTTCTTTTTAGTCCTTCGTAAAATAAAACATTCAGGTGTTTACCAATACAAATCTCAATATCTTGTTTAGTTTTGAACTTTCCATATGTACATAATATATCTTACAAATCATATTCCTCTATCATACATATTTTTTTCATAAATGCAATTTAAACCAATCTTAAAATTGTTATTATATAATAATGTCATATTTAATACATCATCAAATTTACAAACTTTCAGTTTATTTATGTGCATAATATAATATATAAGGACATCTTTCCAAAAGTGGTTACCTATTCTGTTCACAATTTTCTGAACATAAGCACTCCCCATATTTAGCATTTTTTATCATCAAACATGGAATACACTAATTGAAAACATTGACCTGTACATGTTACTATTTTTTTTATCCAAGTCAATTTCATACTTTTTTCAAATGAATAAATATCAATCATATTAAGTCCTCCTTTTTCATAGGGTTTGATGAGAATATTGGGTTTAATTTGTATGGGTCCATCCCAGATGAAGTTACAAAACGAGTCATGTATTTATTTCAACACATTTAATCCAGGGCTGGGGAGAGCAATAAATAAATGTGTGAAAAGGGGAAGTAATACAGATTTTACTATGGTTAATTTTCCTAGTGGTGTAAGGTTTCTTTTTTCCAAAAATGTATAACATTTTGTAAATTGATCAACTTGCTTGAAAAATTGAGGTCGGTCATTTTTTCCAAATTTACATCAAACATAATTCCTAACACATTAAAATTGGTTGTGCCCCACACTAATTTGTACTTAGTTTTAATTGAGTATGTACTATATTTCTTGGAACATATCCATATCAAATTTGTTTTGTCATAGTTAATTTTAAGTCCAGATTCTAGTGCAAAAACTTGTAATAAATCAATTGCAGCATTTAGTGATCTATCTGAGCACTTCAATAATAAACAGGTGTCATCTGCAAATTGGGAAATTTTGTAGTCTATGTTTTCAATTTTAATTCCTGTAATTTGTTTAGAATTCCTTATGGTAATTGCTAAAATTTCAGCAAATAATATAACGATATACGAACTGATTGGGTCACCCTGACGACAACCCCTTTCAATTTTAATGAAATCTGATAGAAACCCATTGATCTGAATGGCTGTCATGGTGTTGTATAGGAAAAGAGAGATCCATTTTCTGAACTTTGTACCAAAGTTAAAGTATACGGTTTTTTTTCAATAAAATTAAATGCCAATGTATCCAATGCCTTTTCGAAGTCTAATGTCATTATCATGGAAGTACCAGTTCTCGAACCTCTAAGGCTGTACCCTGGCCTGTAGACTTTGTTGCAAAAGCATTCGTGAAAACAACATTTTAGATCACTATTTCAATCTCTGGTGCACATTTTTATACATGAATAGTGACACAAATTCTGTATGTTTTAGAAAATTTACACCGCATTATGTCACCACCCTTCTATTTCAACTGTCATGGGGGCCTAAAAATAACTGACCTATTCTCGAACCCACAGCTATCAATAACGAACACACGGTGTATCACATGATCATCACATGTTCTTTCGATGCAGCCGATAGGGGAACTCAAAGGGGAGTTTTTCTTTCAGAAAAAAACATTTAATTAAAGAAATATGTACATTTATTTGAAATGCATAAACAGTCATAGAGTCTTTAATAAAATTGTTTAACAAAACTAAATTAGAATAGTAAATACTAGTTTTTTATGCATATTTCCGATAATTTTGGACGATTGTTTAGATTGTTTACCGTAGCTCATATAATCTGATGACGTCTTACACACTTTTCTTACAAGTAAATAGCGAATGAACAAAAGGGTCGAAAATAGATGAGGTTCGAGAATAGGTACCTACACGGTAAAAGCCCTGGTCTTTTGTCATTTTCTGTATATTTTAAGATATCATATAAACGTCTTGTGTTTTCTCCTATATATCTCCCCTTTATAAAACCAGTTTGATCTTTGAAAATAAGTTTGTCAAGAACTTTCTTTATTATATTAGCAATTGTACCTGAAGCTATTTTGTATACAACATTTAAAAGTGTTAACGGTCTAAGATTCTTAAAATAATGTATTGGTTTATTATCTTTTGATATTTTGGTGAATATTCCTTGCTTTTGAGTGACTGACTAAGACCCTGAAGTAAAAGCATGATTAACCCTTGCAGTGCTGAGACCGGATATAACCGCTCAAGCTATAGGTAACCTGGCCCATGCTAGGCCGGATATGTCCGGCGTATACTTGTATTCCTTATGCCCTTCTTCCGGTCGATTTTTAAATAAATACAAATGTGACATCCTTTATGCTGTATATAATCCAATTCCTGACACTTTTCTGCACCATTCTATTAAATCTTTTCTATTTTCCAATCCAAATTACACTGTTTAAAAGTGTTTGATTTTCTCTTTTAATAACTGTCTACGACGTCCGTCATTTTGTTGATATACTGTTTATCTGTATTCTCGCGGTACTTAACCTTTAAGTAAATATTTGGAGCAAAAAAACAACTAACAAAACATTTTCTTTCAATAACATGCTATAAATTGAACCTTTTAACGAAAATAACAACTAGAAATTGTGTTTAAAAGTAAAGAATTCGTCCTTAAATTATTCTGTTTTTCAATGCACCATGCAGCCATCTTGAAAAATTACGTATTCGGTAGTCTCGCGGTAAAACTTTTGTTTTGAAATAAGTTTGCTGTTAGTGTATAAACAAAGACAAATACACTTTTAATTGTTGAATTGTACCCTTAAACAAATATAACACAACTATAATTTGAGTCTTCATTTATATTTACTCACGCAGACGAAAGTGTAGACATTGACCCCTCATGTCTACCGATAGCCGCAAGCTGATACGAACGTTATTTATATTTATGGTTTCAAATCATATTACTTGTTTAAATTGGAATGAATTAATTTATAACATATTATTTTCTTAAAGAAAACCAAAAATATGTTAGATGTTGACAATTAAGCATGAAAATCCGAAGATAATCAATTACCGCGAAAATAGAGATACCGCGTGAATACCTATGCCGAGTATACAACAATTGTACACGAGGTTAAAAAATCTTTAATATTATTGATACAAACGAGGTATCATGCTTGTTTTCTTATCAAACATGGTTTAAATATTAATTTAATTATTAACTTTAGAAATTTTTGTTCAATTTAGTTAGTATTTGTTTTGCACAGGAAATGCAAGAGATTATATCCTGTCAAAACAAACAAAATGGTGGACATAGTGTTTGTTTCCACTTTGGACAAAATGTAAAGGGACAAAATGGAAAGGACTTTTCCACTGTAAATAAGAACTTAACGATGTCAAAGCACAGTATTTCTTGTGCTTTGATGATTTCTCTCCATTATCGACAAAATCATGGGATTCAGAAATAGGTAAGAAATCTTACACAGGCTCTTGTTATAATTATGTCAATTTGCTTTCACTTTCACTTTCAAACTGCTTTAGTTGAAATGAGTTGGTTTGGTTCTACTTACTTTATAATTAACAAAATATTTTACAAATTTTCTTTGCACGTGTTGATAACAAGTGTGCCTATATTTTAAATTAAATTTTACTATAAAATGTTTCAACTTTTGTTTATGAATGAATAGAAATGAATAGGCCTATCTATGCTGAGTTGTAAGCAGCGGCTAATCAAATACTTCTGTACATATTAGTATAAACATACATTGTATATGCTGCTCAATATGTGATAATTTTCTCCAGTAAATAGTTTATGTTGTTAATCATTAATTATTTATTTGTAATTTTACTGCCAATAACAATTTAGAAGTAGCAATTTACCATCACTGGTAATAAAACTTAATTTCAACTATATATGCGCATTGCTTGACGAGTAGAGCTGCAACTAATCTTCTGATGCATATTTCGATACATAAATCAATTGTAAATGGCCCGATCCGATTGTCCATACTAAACCAACCAATTTCCATTCAAATCTCTTTCATATATGTATAAATGATTTGGCATAAAACTGTTAAATATACATACAGTGTTTGATGGTGTAGAATCATCGTGTAAATTGATCATGGCATCAGTGTTGCTGTAACACTGAAACATCGATCTAATGTCAAACATTATCACCAAATGGTTTTCCTTTATTCTTATTGTATTTAAATATTAGGCGCACATACTGACATTAACCATTGCAATGGCATTAAACAAATACAACTCTACTATACTTCAAGTGATGCCTCATAAATACACAAAACCAAGCCAGTAAAAAGGAATCATAAATCGAATCGAAATTTTCAACAATAAATGATGTTTGAAATAAAAATCTAACTAAGTCATTGCTAAATCGTTGCAGCCCTATATTGACAAGACTATCATTTGATGATTTGAAAAAAAATATTTAAACAAGTCAATTTAAAAGTAAAAAAAAATCCTCAAGGCATGGTTTAATTTATATGGGAATATTTTCAATTTATTCATAATCAACTTAAGACATTTAAATGTAATTAAATAGATAATGTCAATAATTAATTGGTCATATTTGGAAGGATGCAAAATAAGTCAAGATAAGATTCTTATTCACATTTTATTGTTTATTTTTTGTTGAATAAAAGTGCAAATATGATGTTAAATATCTAACTACTGGCCATTTGGAAGGACTAATCACATGAACTTTTGGTCACATCAAGTTAATAGAATACAAGACCAATAGACGATGAACCTCAGATATACAGAAAGGTTACAAAGCTTGCACTGTTCCAATGCCATTCATGTGCGCGGAAATCCTATGCCCGACTTTTCCGACGCAGGTAATTTAACTGTCGGACAAGTACATTTTTCCTGTCTGCTTGTCCCTGGTAGACAAGTACAATTTCAGTGTGTGAATGATGTACTAGTTGGAAGTTAATAAATAATATTTTCATATTATTATATACTCCAATAACAAATTGTTTTATTTATTACTTAAGGAAAACACATCATGAAGGAAGACCTTGAATAAAACTATATTTTAGTTTTCAGAAGTTACTGTTCATAGCGGGCAAGTAGATTTTTTCAATAAACTTGTCCATGGACTAGTAAACAATTTTGATATTTTCAAGACTGTCAGTAATGGATGTTCTGCTATTTGCTATGAAGATTAAAGAAACATTTCAATAATCTTGAACATTTGACCACAATATATAATTTTATTAAATCGCTTTGCAAAACCAATATCATGTTAAGCAGTTGTTTCTCTGTTACGAATAAAGATAATCAAGCTGTCAAGCAAGCAAATCATGTGGCAGTTCCTACAGTCTCTAATATTTATGAATACTGTTTCTCTTCTGTCAGCCATAATAACACAACTGACAAACATTTCATTATTGTGCATCTAATTTTTTATACACGGTACATATTTTACATTGAACATCAACTGCTTAAGCGGCAAATATTGTTCTAACTTGCATGCCTGTAACAACAGCGTACATGTATAGCATCCAAGATAATATTGACTTTTACAACAATTAGTGGAAA
The DNA here is from genome assembly GCA_027627225.1 of Congeria kusceri. Classification (NCBI taxonomy): domain Eukaryota; kingdom Metazoa; phylum Mollusca; class Bivalvia; order Myida; family Dreissenidae; genus Congeria; species Congeria kusceri. The sequence goes on along the minus strand of CM051040.1, from coordinate 8,263,205 downwards.
CTTTAAAGCTACCAGAAGTTCCGTGAGTTGTTCCAGCCTTTTGTAACATTTTACTTATTTGCTGAAGATGATAGAGATTTGTGCAAACCAAAACAAATAACAAATAAAAGTACATGTGCTCGCAATTTCATGCAAAGTGACAGTCAAAACAGGAAATGGTTTTTTAACTATACAATTTTAATACACACAATATTCAATTATTCAGATTATGACAAAATAATAAAATGTATAATATTTGTATGTCATTACATTACAAGTACATATATTCTTGAAATTTATATTTTCAAAAAAAACTGTCTTTTTTACACCCTCAACTGATTTTACCAGATAATTGGCCAAACAATGTCATGGATTGTGTATATATTCTATAAGAGCTACACATCTGTCTGTTGTGTTTTATGCAATAAATTTATATGCATCATGCTAACAGTAAGATTGTACCGACTTACTGGAAACTGTTACTCATTTCAAGAAAGGCATAACAAGCGTTACATTGACTCTTACTAACTGAAATGTATGATTCATTAATGTAAATTTGTCCACTTGTTTAGAATCGACTTGTTTTAAAACTTCATAAGTATCAATAACTGCAACATATTAGCACTGGAATACATCTGCCAGCTGGATACAACAAAATCAACAAAACAAAATAAAACAAGTAATACAGTTGAAATCAATTCAGCACTGGCAAGTAATACAGTTGAAATCAATTTAGTCTGGCAAGTAGTACAGTTGAAATCAATTCAGCACTGGCAAATAATACAGTTAAAATCAATTCAGCACTGGCAAATAATACAGTTGAAATCAATTCAGCACTGGCAAATAATACAGTTGAAATCAAGTCAGCACTGGCAAATAATACAGTTGAAATCCCATTCAGCACTGCAAGGGTTAAGACTTCTTATAATAAAGCATTTCAAATCTTTCAAGAAAACTTTAAAAAATTATGTTGTAAAGCCATCCGAGCCCGGGCTTTTATCATGTTTCATATTTTTCAAAGTAGCTGAGATTTCTTCCATTGTCAGCAAGCAATCTAATGTTTGAGATTGGTCACAGCTTAGTGTTACTGTTTCCGTTCTTCAAGGTCATTAAAAAATATCATTATTATAATTATTTTGATTTGTTGCAGCCTTAGGATATAATGTCTTATAATAGTTAGCAGCTTCTGTTAAAATATCTTTTTGATCATATATTTTCTGGCCATTATCATTTACTATATAAGGTATTGTTTTACTCGATGAATATTGTTTTTCCAAATTGCAAATGAATTTTGTGGGTTTTCACAAAAGTACCTTTCCATGGTTTACTTCACAGAGATTTAAATCTAAAGTTATAACTGAATGACCGGATTTTTAGCTTTCTTTTATATCAGACTGTCTTATATGTTGTACAAGATTGCTAGTGACAAGGAAGAAATCTAGCCTGCCTGGCTGAAGAGTGTTTGGTTTTCCCCATGTATATTGGTTAGCATCACCATTCATTAGTCTAAAAGTGTCTATCAAGTTTCTATCATTTATAAGAGAAGATAACAGTTCCCTTGATTTCTTGTTGTTATCCAGGCTTCTATAATTAACAGTTTTGAGTCTAGTACAAGATTGTAATCCCCACAAAAAATATAATGGTCATTTCCAAAAGAGTCTATTTTCAAAAAAAGCTCAGTGTAAAACATTGGTTTGTCGTTATTGGGCCCATACAGGGTACATAGTAAATCGTTTTGAATCGACTGTTAAATCTAAGTGTAAATAATTACCAAACGTATCCTTTTCAGTTGTATGCTTTTTAACTGTTATGTTTTTTTTAAACAAAATACATACACCTCTAGAGTTGGAAGTACCATGACTAAAATAACATTCCCCATCCCACTGTGTATATATTTGTTTTTCCATAGTTGGGGTAAAATGACAATATACATGCGCTTTTTTTGTTAAATAATCAATTACATCATTGCGATTTTTACAATCTTTAAGGCCGCGACAGTTGTAAGAAATAATCTTTAAGTCAACCATTGTTATAAAAGCTCAAATTTTTCATTTGGTATATCCTAAAACAACACAACCCAATTATCAATATTCTCAACATGTGACATCTGATTCTTGAATGCTAAAATTATGTACAAAAAAAAATAAATTGTTCTTTACACTAATGTCCTGAACAGTAATTGAAGAAAACATCAAACAAGTGAACAAAGCTTGCTGTTTTTTGCATAATAAACTCAGTTTCTTAATTTATATGGCAACAACTGTATTGTAAGTAATTTAAGGCAGTTCTAAACATAGTAATTATATTATCATCATATGCTTGGATGAGAAAGAACAACAAAAACTTCAGTGTGTAATTGTTTACCTTCATGATATGAATGTTTACTTTTTAAAAGTAATTGTGTACATGAAGAGAAAGAACAACAACACAAATCTGATTGTGTCATTGTTTACATTTACAAACAATGAGTTTGTATTGCATGAAAATGTAGTTTTGAATATAATCAACTGACATTTGAATGCTCCAATGTATTTAAATTCAAATACATAACATATCTGGAGCATTTTAATTAATAATATTAGGAAGCTACTTAGGACAGAAACACTCAAGATCTACTTATTTACATCAGAATAATTTGGGTCATTATTGGAAAACCCGTTGTTTAAAAAATAGATAGTAAATGCAATCCAGTGATTAAAGTCAGTATTGGAAAAAAACCTATTCTAAAAATAGATTGTGGATACAATTAAGTGATGAATTCCGCAGGTTTAAAGCTGTTTATTCACAATCAGATTTTTTAACAATGGCGGTCGTTTAATATAAGTTTTATTGTGTTGTGATTCAACAGATAAAAGCAATAAAAGTTCAATAGCAGCGAGATTGCGATTAGTAATATAAAAGTGAACCGGTGTATGAAAATGAACAAATATACATTTCAGCATCTTCAAGGAAAAAGAGCAACACTTATTGTATGTTCACTATAAACAAAATGTAGATATGTATCCAATGACTATATTTATCTTAAATATGCAATTATATCATTGTTTTTATACATTCGCTTACTGGTATTTCCATTTATAGTCCTGGTATTTCCACACATTCCACTTATAAAATCGCTGTTATTTTTCTCACCACTGTCAGTATGTGAATCTGACTAACTTTCACTCGTTACTGTCAGTAAATCTACATGTGAAGACACTAAAGTTGAAACTGGTGAACTGCAGCACAAATTGTCTTTGGAGGCTTCACTTACTATTTTCTCGCTTAAAATTGCCTGTTTGAAACAGTGACTCATTTTCCTGTAAGATAAACTTGTCTTTTTATAAAAACATTTCAAATACTACTGCGAGTTTCGTGAAAAATTCATTGGGATTACTTAAAAAAAAAAAAGAAGAAAATAATATGCAGTGTTTACACTTAAAAAAATCCTTCAAACGATTGATTCAATACAGATTATAACCCAATGAGTGTTTACAGTGACCCCGATGAGCACATGTAAAATCGAGTAACCTTTTAAAGCGGTGTAGACATATAACTATTGCGAAAATTTTATCCTGTGTAAACAAAATTCACAACATTATTTAAGATTTCATATTTTTTTATCTGCTTTTCCATTTGTGAATTTTTGCCCAAACATTGGTTAAAAAGTATACTGTTTGGCTTTGTGAATGGTACCAAATATCGGCATGAAAATGAGGCCAAAAAAACTTTATACATAGATACCTTATATTGACACCTCGCTTGAATTGGGTGGGTGGGATCAAGGTCAAGGTCACCGTTACTAAAAATAGAAAACCTGTTTCCGCTCAATAACTTGAGAACGCATCGAGATATTTTAATGAAACTTCATACATAGATACCTTATATTGAGACCTCGCTTGGGATTGCATATGGGGTGGGTGGGGTCAAGGTCACCATTACTAAAAAATAGAAAAACTGTCTCCGCTCAATAACTTGAGAACGCATCGAGATATTTTAATGGAACTTCAGACATAGATACCCTATATGGAGACTTCGCTTGGTATTGCATATTAAAAATATTTCTTGACAATTGCACATATTCACAACTTCTGCAAATCGGGGGGGGGGGGGGGGTACATGTTTTACAAACATCTCTTGTTTAGTTTTGACATATACCACTGTATCAGACAAACATTATTCAGATGCTGGTAAATTTTAATTTATAGGACTGCTTATTATAGTGCAGCTCAAACATACACAAAGTTTTTACATACCATCATCATCAACATCAACAACCACAATAACATCATCATTGTCATCGTTTTCAGTTTCACTATTAACAATAATTTGACCCTGTGTTTCACTCAGATGCAATAATATGTTGTTTAATTTCTTTGATGTAATATTGTATCTTTACATTAAACATAAACTATATTATTAAATACAGGCATTTATAAAATATATTATAAACACATATATTATAAACACATCTCCATCTAGGCAAGCTGGCAATACACTGACAACACACTGGATTTACACTGGCAACATTTTGTTAAATGGGTTCTTTCCAGTGTGATGCCAGTGTGTTGTCAGACCGACCAAAACACCGGCACATACTGGCAACATCCTCTTTTATTCTTGCCAGTGTATTGCTAGTGTGTTGCCAGTGTATTAGTCAGTCTGCCAACACAGTGACACACTGACAACACTCTGGAAAACTCCAAAACCAGTGTATGGTCAGTGTAGTGCCAGTGTGAAACCAGTGTATTGTCGGTGTGTTGTCAGATTTTTTATAGATAAACTTTGCTAATTTATTTTTCAATGATTATGCCCCCCTTCGAAGAAGTGGGGGTATCTTGTTTTGCACCTGTCCGTCGGTTAGTTGGTCGGTATGTTGTTCGGTCGGATGGTCGGTCTGTCCGTAGACCATTTCGTTTCCGCACAACATCTAGGGAACGCTTTGACCTACGATCATGAAAGTTGGTATGCTGGTTACTTGGTATTGAAGGAAGACGCCTATACATTTTGAGGGCAACAGGTCAAAGGTCATTTTACAGACACGTTGTTTCTGATTGGTCAATATCACGATATCTAGAGAACGTTTTGACCTACGATCATGAAAGTTGGTATGCTGGTTACTTTCGACAAAAGAAAGACGCCTATACATTTTGAGGTCAACAGGTCAAAGGTCATGGTCACAGTTGCTAAAAATAGAAACTCTGTTTCCGCTCAATAACTTGAGAACACATCGAGATATTTTAATAAAACTTTATACATAGATACCTTATAGCGAGACCTCGCTTGGAATTGCATATGGGGTGGGTGGGGTCAAGGTCACCGTTACAAAAAATAGAAAAACAGTTTTGGCTCAATAATTTGAGAACGCATAGATATATTTTAATGAAACTTCATACACAGATACCGTATATTGAGACCATGCTTTGGATTGCATATGGGTTGGGTGGGTCAAGGGCACCGTTACTAAAAATATAAAAAAGTTTTCCGCTCAATAACTTTAGAATCCATAAAGATATTTTAATGAAACTTACATAGATAGGTACCTCGCTTGTGATTGCATATGGGGTGGGTGGGATCAAGATCAACGTCACCATAACTAAAAATAGAAAAATTGTGTCTGCTCAATAACTTGAGAAAGCATTGAGACCTCGCTTGGGATTGCATATTAAAAAAAATTCTTAACAATTGCACATATTAACAACTTGGCTGCAAGTCGGGGGCATACATGTTTTACAAACATCTCTTGTTACTTTATGATTCCCTGATAAGAATAATTAAATATGATAAGTATTTAAGTGTTGCCAGTGTGGTGCAAGTGTGTTGCCAGATTTCTACTGACAATACACTGGCAATACACCAAAATTTCGTAAGGGCATGTATATATTTTTTTCTTAACGATTCCATCAATAGTATTACTTCTAGAAAATGTGTAGTTTTAAAATACGTGTCTATAGTTATGGGAAATGCCGCAGATAGGCCCCTTGAAATCTGTTTTACACTACAAATGGTATTCCAAAAAAATTGATTATTCAAACAAAAATTCTCGTTTTTAGGTAAGGATGAAAGTAATCAACACTCATGATGTAATACATCTATTTCTAATAAAACCAAAATAACTTAGTTCATTTTTACAAAATACTTATTATAACCTTACGGGTTATCATTTATATTGGGAGTTACATTTCGCGTGTTCAAACGGTACATGAATGCGCGTGTATGTGCGTGCAAGCGTGATAGTGTGCCTTTGTGTACGAGCGCAAGTGTGAAAGTGTGTAAGTGCACGCACTTCGCATGTGTTTACCTGCTCGCGTGTTTGGGTGCGGTCGCGTGAGTGTGTGTGTGTGGGTGCGTGACTGGGTTTTTAGCTAGCAGCTTTATCTGTACCAGTTTCATTTAAATTTAAAACAAGTGTTATTGAAATAAAATTTTGATAAAGTAATGAAGATATACTCATGCACGCTTTAGCACTAAATTGACGACTTTACAATAAACACATTATGCATTTGCACTGTCATGCACTATGTTTTAAAATTACCTGTAATTGTTAATGACGGCGAATGAAACCAATTTATCGTTGAAATATTATTTAATAAATCCATAACTCTTCACAATTGGAAATGATGGATTGTGAAATCTTGCTCTCTGGGCAAATATTGGTTATGATTTCAGTATGTTGATGTGTTAAACTTTTTATCAGTAAACATGCAAATAATGTCATGAACAATAATTGCGTCACAAATTGAGATTGCTTATGTATTGTACACTTTTTTATGGATTATGAAATTTTGTGTAAAGAAGCTTTCTTGTAATTGGGAACAGGTACTTCTGCAGAATCAACTAAAAGAAAGAAAGAAACGACATCGACGCTGCAATAATTAAATTAGATACAACGAGTCATTTTAATGTGACCTTAAATACAAGTGTTATTATGAAAACAATGCCAAATTAAATCTAATTTTCCATAAATTGTTGTAAGTTTTCAAAACCCCGCTAATACGACCATTTGGGGATCTGGATAAGAGTGGTCTTAATAGCGGGGTGGTCGTATTATCGAGGTACAGCAAATTAACGAGTCAGTACATGCATTTGTCTTTGTTATTTTAAGTTTTAATAAAAATCTTGAATATTAATGAAAAGATAACGAACATCAATTCAATTTGTTTTCTATGAAATAATGTAACTTATATTTACGGATATTAACATTATATAAAATCGGAAATTAAATTTAAAAAAGAAACATTAACCAAGTCCATTTATAGTTAAGCAATAATCAGTGTTATGCACGAACTGTCAGATAGTGCCAATTAACGTAATCTGATATTATGTCGCTGTGCTAATCCCTTATCAAAACATCCATATTGTTTTGTTTTGTCACACTCTCCCGTTTACAACCGCAAAGCAGTGCGTTATCTCCAGGGCATATGTTGTTCTTAACTGATGATGTAGAGTGTCAATAACCAAATGACACTGGTCGCAATAACGGGGTAATTTTGAGCGTTATTAGGTACTTTCGGTCTGGGATTAGTGGTCATAATACGGAATAGCAGGGTGCCCGTATAATCGGGGTATGCGAGCATTGAAATAAATAGGAAAACAATCGGGTCATATAAAAAGTGCGCGTTTTAGCGGGGTGGTCGTAAAATCGAGGCTGTCGTTAAGCAGGGTTTTAGTGTATATGTACATGTACATGTTGAATGTGTGCATATAATTGCGTATTCGCAGGAATAAACATATATTGTTCCTCTTTTTAAATAAGACAACCATTGTTTCACTGTTACTATCATTTTGCATCAATGCGTTGTCCTAGCAATATAACTCGGAGAACAAAAATATTATCACTATTATTATTATTATTATTATTATTATTATCATTATTATTCATTTTAATTTGGACTGTGTCATAAGTTGATTGAAATCTGTATTTTTCATTTCAGATTTTCGTGGAAAATTAATAGTGCTCTATACGACAACGCGGAAAACTTTGTCTGTTTCACCATTATGGGAAGGTCGTGACAAACCCATCTGGGATGTCTTTGTGCTACCGAAATTAAGCCAAGTTACAATCGGGAAAGATGGATCTCGGAAAAAAACGGATAACGCGGTTCACCAATACAAGGACATATTTTACAAAGATGACAAACTAAATACATGTAGTCGGGTTTTTGTACAAGGCGAACCAGGAATGGGAAAATCAACATTTCTTACTAAATTAGTGCTTGACTGGTGCGAGGCGGTATCTGTACAAAATCCCGAGCACAAAGCTACATTCAGTGATGTGGAAACGTTAAATGAATTTAAGTTTCTCTTTTACATATTACTGAGAGATGCAATGGGCCAGCGCGAGGTAATAGAGATGATCAAAACACAAATTATCGACATGATTTACACGGGTGACAAACGCGAAGAAGCCTTTAATCTTATACAGCGTATCCTGGAACAAGAAACATGCATCGTTATTATGGATGGTCTAAACGAGTGGGCTGATCATTTGAACAAATACCCTGTGCCTTTAATGGCAAATTGTCATACGAAGTGTTTATCGTTAATTACAACACGGCCATGGAAAATGGCAGATGAGCGAATCAAGGATTCTCAAATTGACAGACTTCTGGAAATTGAAGGAATAACTAATCCAGAAGAGCTAACACAGAACATAATACTCAGTGTTCAGATTGGGAATCTAAAGACATCTACAGATTTTATGGCATACGTAAATGATCGTCAGTTGTTGCAGTTTCTTACGTCACCATGGCTGCAGACCATGATAGTAAACTTGTGGATGAACAATACGTTTTCAGGTGGTTCATTGTGTGAAATAAACTGTATTCTGCTAGACACTCTTTTTAAGAAGGCAAATGCAAAAAAAGGATATTTTAAAAAAGGACACCCAATTCGGTGTTTAACGAATACAAGCTTTATTCAGCCACAGGTCGAAATATTTGATGAGCTTTCAAATGCTGCGTTTCACTTCATATTTTCGTCGGGAAAGGCATTAGTGTTGACTGAACGGGAATTAATGAATTATATGTCCAAAGAACACTTGGAATTTTGCCTTAATGTTGGCGTGCTAACTGCAAGGAGCGGTTGCACAATAGCAGAACATGATTCACAGGTTTCATTTCTCCATGAGACAGTTCAGGAATTCCTTGCAGCATATCATATGGCAAATTCAAATCATTCAAAGGAGGTCCTTGAAACAATTGTCCAAAACAAACATACTTATGATGCGTTAGAAATGAGCCAGATAATAATTTTTCTGTGTGGGCTCAATTGTGAAAAAGCTAACACGGTAATAAACATTCTCTCTAACAGCAACCTCCTCAACGACATAAACCATGGACTGAGCTTGTACGTCAAGCAATTTTATTCTGAGATCAATGAAATTATGTTTCAAAAACAAAATTACACCAAGCAGAACATTGAAAAATCTGAACATGATCAGATGGACTATAATGCACGTTGCCTATGTTTATCAGTCTTATATCAACGCATGATTATCGCTGGTTACAATGAGTCTAAGGTTAGTGAGCAAAATGACAGTTTTCTAAAGTGTAATCACTTTACATTCAGTAGATGTCGTAATGAGTCAGATTCAAACGTATTAAAGGCACTTTTAATGATCAACAGGTCGGACGTCCATTCACTTATTTTAGAACGTAATTCACTACAATTAAACGAAATACTGGCGGTCCTTCAAATGTCTAAGCATTGTCTTAAACGCGTTAAGACGACAGGCACTCCTGAAATTTATAAAGCGTTACAACAGTTGAAGATACAGGAGCTGGTTTTTATCGGGAAAATCGATATTGTATCACTTTCTGATGTGCTGCCATCCGTGTCTAATTTAAGGTATTTAAAAATAGAAGAATCCACGTTTAAGGACGAAATAATTTTGCCAGCCACTTTACAACATTTAGATTTGTTTAAAAGTACATTAACTGCTGAGTTTTTGCAACGGTTGCTGGTGCAATTATCCTCATTAAAACATCCTGTAAAGTGTGATCTGTGGGATGTTGTCTTGCAATCAAGTGAAGAGGCCTGTGGAGCCGATTCAGATATACATGTATCTGACTTGCAATCAGAAATGTTGAAACGTGACATGTCTAATATAGAGATATTAGTGGAAAATGGCAGTAGTGAAATGTTTGAAATATTTCGTGATACTAGTATAGGGATCATGGATCTGAGAACAGCTGATGATGTTTCATTCGCATCAGAGATTCTTCCCACACTCAGCAAGTTAAACGATCTTTATTTACGGGGGACCTATATGAGTCATTGTGATCTCCAGCTGCCTGCTTCGGTACAATGCATATCTCTGCAGGAAGGCGAATGCTCCACTGAGTGGCTGTGCAGCTTGTTGATCACGCTTTCTTCATTAGATCATCCTGTAAAGTGTGAGCTGTGGGAAGTTGTATTGCAATCAAGTGAAGAAGCCCGTGGAGCCGATTCAGATATACATTTATCTGACTTGCGATCAGAAATGTTGAAACGTGACATGTCTAATATAGAGATATTAGTGAAAAATGGCAGTAGTGAACTGTTTGAAATATTTCGTGATACTAGTATAGGGATCATGGATCTGATAACAGCTGATTGTGTTTCATTCGCATCAGAGATTCTTCCCACACTCAGCAAGTTAAACGAGCTTTATTTATGGGGGACCTATATGAGTCATTGTGATCTCCAGCCTGCTTCGTTACAACGCATATCTCTGCAGAAAGGCGAATGCTCCACTGAGTGGCTGTGCAGCTTGTTGATCACGCTTTCTTCATTAGATCATCCTGTAGAGTGTGAGCTGTGGGATGTTTTCTTGCAATCAAGTGAAGAAGCCTGTGGAGCCGATTCAGATAAACATGTATCTGACTTGCGATCAGAAATGTTGAAATGTGACATGTCTAATATAGAGATATTAGTGGAAAATGGCAGAAGTGAAATGTTTGAAATATTTCGTGATACAAGTATAGGGATCTTGAATCTGAGAATAGCTGATTGTGTTTCATTAGCATCAGAGATTCTTCCCACACTCAGCAAGTTAAAAAAGCTTTATTTACGGGGGACCGATACGAGTCATTGTGATCTCCAGCTGCCTGCTTCGTTACAATGCATATCTCTGCAGAAAGGCGAATGCTCCACTGAGTGTCTGTGCAGTTTGTTGACCACGCTTTCTTCATTAGATCATCCTGTAAAGTGTGAGTTGCGGGAAGTTGTATTGCAATCAAGTGAAGAAGCCTGTGGAGCCGATTCAGATAAACAAGTATCTGACTTGCGATCAGAAATGTTGAAATGTGACATGTCTAATATAAACATATTTGTGAATAAAGGATGTAGTGAAATGTTTGAAATATTTCGTGATACTAGAATAGGGACCATGAGTCTGATAACAGCTGATGATGTTTCATTCGCATCAGAGATTCTTCCCACACTCAGCAAGTTAAACACGCTTTATTTATGTGGGACCTATATGAGTCATTGTGATCTCCAGCTGCCTGCTTCGGTACAACGCATATCTCTGCAGAAAGGCGAATGCTCCACTGAGTGGCTGTGCAGCTTGTTGATCACGCTTTCTTCATTAGATCATCCTGTAGAGTGTGAGCTGTGGGATGTTGTCTTGCAATCAAGTGAAGAAGCCTGTGGAGCCGATTCAGATAAACAAGTATCTGACTTGCGATCAGAAATGTTGAAATGTGACATGTCTAATATAAAGATATTTGTGAAAAAAGGATGTAGTGAAATGTTTGAAATATTTCGTGATACTAGAATAGGGACCATGGGTCTGATAACAGCTGATGATGTTTCATTCGCATCAGAGATTCTTCCCACACTCAGCAAGTTAAACACGCTTTATTTATGTGGGACCTATATGAGTCATTGTGATCTCCAGCTGCCTGCTTCGTTACAACGCATATCTCTGCAGAAAGGCGAATGCTCCACTGAGTGGCTGTGCAGCTTGTTGATCACGCTTTCTTCATTAGATCATCCTGTAGAGTGTCAGCTGTGGTATGTTGTCTTGCAATCAAGTGAAGAAGTCTGTGGAGTCGATTCAGATAAACATGTATCTGACTTGCGATCAGAAATGTTGAAATGTGACATGTCTAATATAAAGATATTTGTGAAAAAAGGATGTAGTGAACTGTTTGAAATATTTCGTGATACTAGAATAGGGATCATGGATCTGAAATCAGCTGATGATGTTTCATTAGCATCAGAAATTCTTCCCACACTCAGCAAGTTAAACAAGCTTTCTTTACGGGGGACCTATACGAGTAATTGTGATCTCCAACTACCTGCTTCGTTACAATGCATATCTCTGCAGGGAGGCGAATGCTCCACTGAGTGGCTGTGCAGCTTGTTGATCACGCTTTCTGCATTAGATCATCCTGTAGAGTGTGAGCTGTGGGATGTTGTCTTGCAATCAAGTGAAGAAGCCTGTGGATCCGGTTCAGATATACATGTATCTGACTTGCGATCAGAAATGTTGAAACGTGACATGTCTAATATAGAGATATTTGTGAAAAATGGCAGTAGTGAAATGTTTGAAATATTTCGTGATACAAGTATAGGGATCTTGGGCCTCGGAGCTACTGATAATGTTTCATTGGCAACCGTTCTGCAAACATAGTTGACCATGTTGAAAAAACTATATTTATGCGGAACTTATATCACACGATTTGATCACCAATTACCACCACACTGGAGTTTATGAGTTTACTAGAGGTCTCGTGTTCATTGGAATGGCTGAGCAGTGTGTTGATCAGACTTTCTACATTACAGCATACTGTTCGTTTCTACTTGTATAAATGTGTCGTGTTATCAAGTAAAGAGCCCAGTCACCATCATTTGGAACAAGATTTGTCGAATATTACATTAGAGGTTATGAAGGACAGCCCTGGACTGTATGAAACCTTACCCACAATGCCTATCACCAGCCTGAACTTGACGCAAACAGAAAACGTAGACTTGTTGTCACAGACGCTGCCTCTTCTTACTCACTTGGAGCAGCTTAGAATTTGTTTGAACGAATATAATATGAACATGAAACTGCCAGAATCCATAAAGTATGTATTCATGATTTATAAAACTTTAACGCCATCCTCGCTACGACATTTCGTGCAGAATCTGTTAATTATCAAACATAGTGTACAGTGTAAACTATTGTTCCGTTTTGAAGGGAATGTAGAAGAATATACATGTATCAAACAGGAACTTGATGAACTGGAATCAGTAGAGGTGCAACGGTTTGAATTTGTTGAAAAGCAGCCATCTGCGGGTGGCGCTGCTGCTTTTTCAATCTCTGCTACTGCTGATGATGCTGATGACGATGGTGATAAACATTTATTACGACGAGAGGGACATGTGGATTCGAGAAAATGGGTGCACTATTATAAAGTTAGACTTCATATTTCGTGTTCAGAGAACTTTAAAGTTGCTGGTTAACTCGTGCAATTGCTAATTCGTTAACTCTGTTATGTGTGCGTCTGGGGCCGAAATCATCAAGCTTCTTAAGAAGCCCATAAGCCCATGATTTGAGCCTTACTTACGTACCATTTTCAAATAAAATGCACAATGCGAATAACATCTATTTATTCTCAAACAACTGTGTATTCATAAGCAACTATTAATTTTTTTCTAAACTACAACTTGTCACTTTACATTGAGTGAGACATTAATACACAATAAGGCACCCATGTTTCAGAAAATACACTTAAAATGCCGACGAGGCTGTATAATATATTTTCGTGTAATTACTTCTTTAATTGTGTTGCGGTCGCTATAATGAGATTTATACGCAAACTTTAATGTGCAATGGTTTGCTTTTATTATAAATATTTCGTACATTAACATAGCATTCTTAAGTTTAACATATTAACAAATAGCCAATTATGAAGACTTACTTTGCCGCGAGTGTGTGTGTAAATTCAATTAAATGCTTAAAAGTGGCTTTATATAAGAGACGCAAAATGATTTTTGCAATGATGTTGATGATAATAATGATTGTAAATAATATTTTTTTATGGTAACCGATACATTAATGATAATGTTTTTATTACACTATTTCTATTACATGAACAATAACCTAACGCATATTAATGATAGCCTAAACAATGATAATTTAAAATAAGTGAAATGCCTATTCCTTTTGAAATTGTCAGTGCACACAAAATGCGTTGCATGAAATACGTATCATCCCTGCATTTGTAAATATTTTTATGTGTATATAATTTTCCTATTTCAAATGATTTATGCATAAATGTGTACAGTTATTTTATTTTCAACTTGACCGTTATAGATATTGCTTTGTGTTTTATCATGTTGAAATACATATTACTTTGTATCTCTGTTAGTTTGAAATCAATACACGAAATTCATTTCGAATTCGTGTGTAAACAACTATATAAATAATCAGTATGTATAAATTGTATATAGATTCTTATAATCGTTGTAAACCCAGTTCTATTTTGTTTATTTTTTCTACATTATAATTATTATTGTACTTTATTAGTTGTTTACAATATACATCTAAATTAGTCGATTATTTTAGAGTGTAGCAAAAGGCTGGTGGTCGGTAAAATCCCCAGTAACTTAACTGTCCCACCCAATTTCCTGTAGCCAAGCAATTGATGTATGTATTCTTATTCATTGAAAACGAAGTCCTTAATGTGAGATCTTGTTATACACGCATTTGTTTTCCAAGCGTGTAAATCCGCGATGAAGCAATAACTCTAAGTGTGACGTCATTGTGTGATGTCATTAATGCCACCCACACACTCCATATTGGGAATAATGACGGTAAAATGATCAAAACTCGATGTTAATTTCAGTCGAAAACTTAATTATTCCTGGAGGCTGAGAAATGAAAAAAAATATAACTATAAAAGAAAAAGCATCGTAGGTTATTTTTAGAAATGACAACCTGATTCGGCTTCGTAATGTACATATATGTATATAGAGAGTGTGTGTTTCTATACCCCCACTTTAGGGGGGGGGGGATATAGATTTGCCCTTCTCCTTCCGTCCGTCCGTCGGATTTTGTGTCGCGCGTAACTCAAAAAGTATAACTGCTAGAGTGATGAAACTTTATAAGCATATTCATATGCATTGGGGCTTGTGCACCTGGGTATTTTGGTGCAGTTTTGTCTGACATCAGCAGAGTTATGGACCTTTTTTAAGCAAAAAATGACATTTTTGGACTTGTGTCGCGTGTAACTCAAAAAGTCTAGAGTGTTGAAACTTTATAAACATATTAATCACCATTTGAACTCGTATTGGGTATTTTGGTGCAGTTTTTTTCAGCGGAGTTATGGCCCTTTTTTAGCAACAAATGACATTTTTGGACTTGCTTAGCGTGTAACTCAACAAGTATTATTGCTAGAGTGATGGAACTTTATAAACATATTGATCAGTATGTGAATTTGTGCACCTGGGTATTATGGTGCAGTTTTTTTATGATATCAGCGGCGTTATGGACCTTTTTGTTAGCAAAAATGACATATTTGGGCTTGTGTCACGCATAACTCAAAAATTATTACTACTAGAGTGATGAAACTTTATATACGTATTAATCAGCACGTTAACTTGTTCACCGGAGTATTTTGGTGCAGTTTTTTTTCCGCCATCACTGGAGTTATTACCCTTTTTAGCAAAAAATGACATTTTAGGATTTTTGTCGCGTGTTACTAAAAAAGTATAACTGCTAGACTGATGAAACTTTATAAACATATTCATCAGCATGTGAACTTATGCACATGGGTATTTTGGTGCATTTATTTGGACATCAGCAGAGTTTTGTGACAACCATCGGAATGTGGGGGCATCCGTGTCCTACGGACACATGTCTAGTGTTAGTTTACTACCGATAAATTGCAACAAGCATTAAACTTTATACTGACTTTATTGTCGTATGTGCCATTATCATCGTTTAGTCATGTATCGTTTTTATTGCAATCAATGTCGCGTTGTTAGTTACATGGTGTATATACACCTTTCTATTGTTATTACTTGAGACTGAACTCGTGAGATTGTATGTACACTGCAACATATGTGATAACAAATGTTTTTGTTTCAGATTTCAATTTTGCAAAACAACTGTAATATAACGTTCATTCTAACTTGATACTCGCTAATTTTTCTGTAGACACAGAACAAAACTATCGTAGTTAAACTACCAATATACAACGCAAAGGAAGTCCCGATTGTGAGTACATCTTAAAAATACTTAAAAACTTAAGTTCCCCATATGAATTCTTAAGTGCACGTTATAAATAACTAATAGCCTCCTAGGAAAACTGTAAAGCTGCTTACTCACACTTAAGTGACAGCCCTTATGACAGCTTAAGTGCAGCTACCGAATACAAATGTGCACCTCAAGAATACTTAATAGCAATCCATCAACGCTTACCGTAAGTGTCCCTTATAAATAACTAATAGCCTCCTAGGAAAACTGTAAAGCTGCTTACTCACACTTAAGTGACATCCCCTTATGAATGCTTAAGTGCAGCTACCGAATACAAATGTGCACCTCAAGAATACTTAATAGCAACCCATCAACGCTTAAGTGTCCTTTATAAATACTTAAGCATACATAATGAATAATTTAGTGCACCTTTTAAATATTTAAGTGCAACATACAAAAACTTTATGGCCCCTGAAGAACACTTAAGTTTCCCATAGGAATGCGTAAGTGTCAGTTATGAATAACTAAGTGCCTCTTATGCATACTTTAGTGCAATGCTTTGATTAAAAGGTTTATTTTAATATATAGACACAAGGTAGCTTTTAAAATAAACATTTGTCACTGTTAACTGTGTGAGAAGTGTTCATTCCCATTACTGGAACAAAGTATTATATGTCACTCTTTAATTATGTAAATACATATTTGAAAATGCATCTACCTTGCAGCTGTCGTCTTAAATAACCTCAACTTGTTTAGAAATGTTGTTCCAATGTTATTACGTTTAAAGACAAGTTACGTTTTTGTACTTAGTGCAACGTCGCTAATAATGTATTTTCTGTCCAATTGTTTGTACTAAAATTGGGTTTGTTGTATTTGTTTGTATGTATATTGTTTACGCATTATAATTGTATAGCCGTGTTTTGCAATGTTCGGGAGCCTTAATACACGTATCAGGTCAATAATTACAAAATCGACACTGATCATTAGTATGTTAAATGCCCCTACCCACACGCCACACCGCCCAGAACGTGGGATATTGATAATTCATCTCGGAAATGGCATAGTTATTAGATAATTGCAATCTCATTAAAATCAAATCCTAACGTTGTTAGTTAGGATCTGAAGACGACGTATAACAGGTCACGTTCAAATGATCCTCCGAACAATAAAATATCAGTTCTGCTGCGCCCAACGAAATTGCCTTTTGCACAGCAATGTTTGGCCATGGTTTGTGAAATGCATATCCAGCTGATCCTGGGAGATAAATAATTTACAGTCAATTTTCGCATGGATAACAATTGATATAGTGGTACCTTAGGCGGTTAAACACCCAAAGTTCGTGTTTATTTCGTGCATACCTTTTGTGGTTTATATATAAAGTTAAACCACAACATTTTGTCATTCGCTCCTGAAAAGTTCTACTGAACTGACCGCTAATGCGAAGTCATCAGATCAAGTCAGCGGATATTATAGTAGTGTCAGAGTGGAGATGATTTTAGTGAGATTGAGTTAATTGTGTTTTGTAATAGTTGTCGTCGTTTGAATTTGTTTGATGTGCTGTTATTTATTTCTGTATTATAAGATTGTTGCTCGCTTGTATATAAAATACTATGTGATAATACTTTTCAATATGATAATCACAACAAAGTCAATATCTAACAACAATATATTGTTTCAATGTTCTGTTTTCGATTAATCTAAGATTTAATGTTTTGGATACATTTTATTTAGAACTACGTACACTTTTATAGCATAAACGGGTTATCTTCAACACGTGTTGCGTAAACTGACACTGTGTCGGAGAAACACATGAGGAAACTGTTATTATTGGTAATCATTTGAACAATGTAAATGATTTTGATAGAACAGTTTGTGTTTTTCTCTTGCTTGTGTATTCTGTGCTGTCGGATTACATTATTGTACACATAATGTGTAGGTGTTATTAACTTAGTTGCGAATTGGCATTGAAAGCATTGAAAATGTATGTGCTGCGTTTCCAATATCGTTTCTGGTAAGAGCTGATTTATATTTTCTAATGCGTAATTGACGTTTTATTATTTTATATTACAGCATAAGCTTTCGTTTAGTTTCCATCATTGCAATAGTAGTACAATGAAATGTGTAATGCATATTTAGTTGTTTTTAGCTGACTATTCAAAGACAATGTGAGCTTTCCTACTCGCCCAAGCGTCAGTGATGGCGTTGACGTCCGCGTCTGAATTTGGTAGAAGTTTTTATTCAAAAGTCTTGTTACCTCCAAACTACATAAGTTATTCACTCGAAACTTTTAGTAAGCCTTTGTCATTAACTCTCTAGCATCAGGGACACCAATCCCTATAACTCAGTTTTGTATTTTGACACAGTTATGGCCCTTTTCACAGAGAATTTCAGTTAAACGTTTTAACTCAGAACTTTTTTCACTTCAAAACTACAAATTATTCAATTGAAACTTGGAATACACCTTTGTCATCAACTAGAGCGTCAAATGCAACATTTTCCATAGCTCTGTGTTTTATTTTGACAGAGTTGTGGCCCATTTCAGCATTGATTTCAGGTTGATTTTTTTTCTTATTTCAAATACATAATTACGTAAGATATTCACTGGCAACTTAAAATATACCTTAGTCATCAAATCCACCATCAGAAGCAACATTCCCAGTAACTATGTTTTGTATTTTGTCAGAGTTATGCCCCATTTTTACATAGATAATTAGGTTAAAGTGTTTATTTAAGCGTCTTATTACTTCAGTTATCCACTTGGAACTTAAAATAGACCTTTGTTATTAAACTCAAGCATTAGGGGCAACATTAACCATAGCTCTGGTTTTTATTTTGACAGAGTTATGCCCCTTTTCACCTAGGTATTTTTGAAAAAACAATTATTTCACAAGTTCTTTAACTTCAAAACTAAGCTTTGCATTGAAACTTGGAATGTAAAATTGTGAACAATTTAAGCATCATGGAAATAATTGCCAAAACTCAGCCTTGTACTTTGACAGATTAATGCCCAGTCCACTTATACACCAACGGAAAAACATCTAATTTTCAAGCGCGCTGTTCTCTGACAGTTCTTGTTGTTGTACTATATACCTGTTATCAATGTGGTGAATGTTGAATTATTAATCGTAAATGAGAATATACAGCCAATATTTGTTTTACTTTTAATAGTCTTTTGCTGCAAACTTTAAGATGAATGGCGAACATAAACCATTGTTTGTACATAAGAATTTACATACGTGTTTACACTATATTGTATCTAATCATAAAGCTTGCGTACATGTACTAAATGTGTTTAGTATATAAATTGTCTTCTAATCACTATCATTTACATTCTTTATATGGACAAGATATTTAAAAAAAAACACGTTATTTCATAATAGTTCAAATGAATTAAATGGTAAATTATTTCTTCTATGTGTGCTTTCTTTTTGGATTGTTTATTGGTTTTTTATTGCAAATTTACACGTTTAATGAATGCAAAAGATGTAAATAATGTCTTTGCAGTCGGTTAATAATACAGGCGTGTTATGTTCTAAGTTGTGTGAGAATTTGATTTCAGTTTATTTTAAAATATGTAAAACATTTATTATATTATAATGTCCGGTTACAGTTAATGTGACATAATTTACGATTGGATGCGTTCGACTGTATATCCCCGAAGGTTTGGCATATAGATATCGCCACTTCCGTCACTTTATCTATCCGTCCGCCCGTCCGTCTGCTCATGCCCCGTCTCCTTTCCTGTGCGCAGTATAACATCCACCTGTATAAAGGGAATGTGACTGGAACTATATGGATCAAAGTACATGATTCTAGCACAATGATCATAACCATGTCTTCAATATTCTTAGAGTTATTACCTCTGTTTATTTTCTTTTTATTTAATTCCTTTGCGAAGACCATGACTCCGTCAAGTATAATGTGGTTTAATCAAGCCTCATATTATGATACATGTAACTGAGAAAAAGTTTATAATAAGAATAGTAAATTTATGTTTATAGTATTCATGGAGTTACTTCCTTTGTATGGTGTTGGGTGGATTATTATTCCTTTATATACAAATGAAATTTCACACTGTGATTGTAGCATTGAGAGCAGTGTATTCAAAATGTATGAAGTTGCTGTACTTGATTTATTTTAAAAGAATAAATATGACGCTGTTGCTACGCAGTTCAGCGTTCAAGAACCATAACTCTTTATAATATTGTTTTAAAAAGTGATAGGACTTAGTGTTTACTTTGGGACATTGGTCAATTGTAGTGACATCCGATAGTTTTTTTGTTATTTTTGTATGAATGGATATGCATTTTTTGTACGCAAATTGATTATCCATAGTCTGAAATAAGAATGTCATTAAAATACAGTGTCGTTCATTAATGTGTACAGAATAATGACATTTAATTAAAAAAAAAACCTGGGTAAACCAAACACCTCTGAAAACCGAACGATCGGCCCGGTCCCGACACTGTTCGTTTTAGACAGGTTCTACTATAATGTGTTCCAAACAATAATAAAAGGGCACCGATAAAAGCCCCAATATGTTTTATTATGTGATCATATACAAATAGTAATAACTTTAAGATGTGCCAGGGGTGGGCCTGAGGTTGAATCTGGGATACGCGTTGATGATAATAATGTGGGGAACATATCCGCGTACTTTGTTTTGTTTCTGGAAGACGTCGAAGATACGCTTAGAGCGTATCAGGATATGTCTGTAGAGCGCATTAGGATATGCCCGTTTATAGTATAAACACATTAGGAAATAATAACGATTTTGTAAACTTTTAGCTAGGTTCCCAATTTCCAACACGCACTGTACATCACAAACTCTTAGTTATGCCCCCAAAGTAGGGCATATAGTAGTCACACCGTCCGTCCATTTTCGGTGTTCAGTCAATTCGGATTTCATATCCGCTCTGTACCTTTTTAATGGATAGATTTTAATGTAACTTCAGATTATTATTTCTCATGACCAGACAATGTGTCGCGTACAACTACCGTGCTCGTTGGCCAAAGTTCAAGGCCACAATTCAAGGTCAAAGGTCATGAATTTTCGTTTCTGTTCCGTACCTTCTGAACGCCTGGAAGGATTTTAAAATAACTTTAGATATTCCCGATGAGCAGACGATGTGTCGCGTACAACTCCCATGCTCGTTTGTTAAAGGTCACAGTTCAAGATCAAAGGTCAAGGAGTTTTCGTTTCCGCTCGGTAACTTCTTAACGCATGGAAGGATTTTAATATAACTTCAGATTATTATTTCCCATGACCAGACAATGTGTAGCGTAAAAACTCCCATGATCATCGTTCAAAGGTCAAGGTCTCAATTTAAGGTCAAGGTCAATTATTTGTGTTTCCTTTCCATAGCTTCTAAACCTCTGGAGCGATTTAAATATTACTTCAGATTATTATTCTCCATGACCAGACAATGTGTTGCATACAATCCCATGCTCGTCTGTCAAAGGTCAAGGTCATAGCTCAAGGATTTTCTGGTTATTCACTATAAAGTCTTAACGTCAGGAAGGATTTTAATATTACTTCAAATTATTATTTTCCATGACCATACGATATGTCGTGTACAACTCCCATGGTCCTCGGTCAAAGGTCAAGGTCAACATTCAAGATCAAAGGTCAAGCATTTTTTTCTGCTTTATAACTTCCAAAAGCCTGGAAAGATTTCAATAATACTTGATGAGTCGCATACCACTTACATGCACTCCGGTCAATGTTTGTGGGACCAAGGTTACAATTAAAGGTCATGTACTAGAATAACATTTTTATAGGCAGCATCATTTTTGCCAACATATAAAGAATGTAATAACTTGTTGGGAATGAATTTTATTATGAGGCAGTGTGTCACACACAACAAACAGGTCTGTTGCTTAAATCTCAAGATATTTGTCCAGGGCATAATATTGTACTCTGACATTGTGTTTGCCTCTCTCTGACAAGCATATGTTTCGGAGGCATACATCCTGTTACAAGCCTTATTTTTTGTTTTTAATTACTCGTATTCAAATTTTGTTTTCTATAAGACCAACTACGGCGATGCTTTAATGTAAAGATGTTTAAGGCCATCCTAATCGTTATTCAGCCAGTGTACGCACTGGCGTATGAGCGTATGCCTAGGTACGCACTGGCGTATGAGTGCATGCCTAGTAAGCACTGGCGTATGAGCGCATCCCTAGGTACGCACTGGCGTATGAGCGCATGCCTAGGTACGCACTGGCGTATGAGCGCATGCCTAGGTACGCACTGGCGTATGAGCGCATGCCTAGATACGCACTGACGTATGAGCGCATGCTTAGGTACGCACTGGCGTATGAGCGCATGCCTAGGTACGCATTGGCGTATGAGGGCATCCCAAGGTACGCACTGGCGTATGAGCGCATGCCTAGGTACGCACTGGCGTATGAGCGCATCCCTAGGTACGCACTGGCGTATGAGCGCATCCCTAGGTACGCACTGGCGTATGATCGCATGTCTAGGTACGCACTGGCGTATGAGCGCATGCCTAGGTACGCACTGGCGTATGAGCGCATGCCTAGGTACGCACTGGCGTATGAGCGCATCCCTAGGTACGCACTGGCGTATGAGCGCATGTCTAGGTACGCACTGGCGTATGAGCGCATGCCTAGGTACGCACTGGCGTATGAGCGCATCCCTAGGGACGCACTGGCGTATGAGCGCATCCCTAGGTACGCACTGGCGTATGAGCGCATGCCTAGGTACCCACTGGCGTATGAGCGCATGCCTAGGGACGCACTGGCGTATGAGCGCATCCCTAGGTACGCACTGGCGTATGAGCGCATTCCTAGGTACGCACTGGCGTATGAGCGCATGCCTAGGTACGCACTGGTGTATGAGCGCATCCCAAGGTACGCACTGGCGTATGAGCGCATGTCTAGGTACGCCCCTGTTTGTAGATATGTGCTGCAAACACGTTATGTGTACATGTTCTGTAAACATGTTTTGTAGACATGTTCTGTAAGCACGTTATATAAACATATCTAATTCTAATTCGTTTATGTTTGTATAAAGTAGTATATACTAGTTTTGTAGACGTGTTTTGCAATCAGGTTCGGTAGACATATGTTGTAGACATGTTTCAGATACATGTTATGTAAACATGTCCGAAATGCATATTCTGTAGACATGTTATGTTTACATATTGTAGTCTTGTTTTTGATCTATATTCGGTATCCATTCTCTGTAGACATGTTTGCGTAGACATGTAGTGTTAACATATATGCATATAAATGTTATGAGATATCTTATGAAGAAATGTTCTATATATACCGTACTAGAAAACGATTTGTTGTAATAATGCCCCCTTCAAAGAAGCAGGGGTTTTGTTGTTTGCAAATGTCGGTCCATATGTTCGTCAGTATGTCGGTAAACCAGCTACAGAACACTTAGGCCTAAGTTACTGAAACTTTGTAGGCATATGGGTTATGGTATGTTAAAGGATCTTGATTGATTTTGGTGTCAGTGCCTTGAAGGACCAGGTCAAACTGACCAAACAATTAAAACAATGCCATTTATTGTAAAATATTGTCCGGGTTATGAAAAAGTAGGGGTCTGTATCGGTAAACGATACGTATACGTAAATCCGTCATTACTTCCATTGGCTCGTGGTACACATCAACTTGATTTCTAACAGTTTTGCCTGTTTGCATCTTTTTGAGCACGTGTGATTAGGCCATACAAATTTGATTCTATGTTAAGCGTCCCCATGATTTTTTAAAACCTACCAATCAGACAGGAACAAAAAAGCAATGAGTCGATGAAAAAAAAAATTCTTAACTGATTCGTGGCAGTGCTACAAGCTTGAGCAAATGTTTACTTGCAAAACTATTATATATCATCCTCATACTGGGAACCAACTTAAACAGATTATTTTAACGGTAAATTCACTACTGGCACACTTTTTTTTACAAATATTTTCAAAAACACATAAAAGTCATTTTGTTCAAGTTCATCTGAATTTATATCATATCATAATAAATTGACAAACCCTGACATTTACAACAAAGAATAAATGTAGATTATAACATCTTCATGATCATAGAAACATGTTTTAACTTATTTTAAATTGAACATAAACAAATTTTAAAGTATGTTCTAAAAGGGCAATTAAAAATAGTAACAAGACCAAAAATATAAATTTAAAGTGTTCTAGATCTTTAAAGCTATAGATAAGTTACTGACAAATGCAAGATTCCAAATCAGAATTGTGTAATATCATCAACTTATTTCGAGTCATACATACACCCAAAATGCAAGATTGCCCACCAACAATATTCATTGAAAACTCGAATATAACTTGAACTAAGCATCATGATTTATGATATTTATAATGTCATTCATTGACTGAGATCATAAAATTAAGCAATTACACAAAGTGTGTCATTATAGGCATATTTTATACGCTTTCCAACTTCATTTTTACATTGTCATAAATGTTTGTTTTTTTCGTTGGAGCATCCGAAAACCTACCAGCCCGAGGACGCTAAACATAGAATTAAATTGGTATGGCCTTACTGGTATATTAATCATTTTGTTATGTTGCTGAACGACGAAAATTGCACTTGATTCTATTAAATTACCTTTAAAGCAAATATTTTAGTAAAAGATTGAAAACAAGTCACACATTCTTTATTTTCATAGATGAATTTGAAATTTAACAAAAATTAAAGACTAGGGTACGCTTACTTAGTTAGTAATGAAACAATACTTATTTTGCCTATTTTAATAAAAATATTATTTTAATTTATACTTATACTTAATGATGACCATTAAATTTATTCTTACTTTTGTCAATGATTATTTTATATTATTAAAAAAAATCGTTTTACTTTAGTACCACCCTTAAAACATACATTAAATGAACAACATTAAATACTTTAACCCATATTGGAATAAATACAATATGTTGCAGTAATGTATGCTGATGTTCAATGTAAGTATTTAACAGAAAGAAAGACCTTGTTACAGTAAAAACGACTTGTATGGAAAACAGTTTACAAAAATTTAATTGCAAGTAGTTCGTCATATTTGGTACTATTTGATTAATGCCTGGAATTGAAAGTAGCCTTATGTGAATGCGAGTGAAAAACAAACATCAGAAGTATGCAGTTATATATCTACACATGTTTTAAGTACAAATATGATACAATATATGGAATATTAATCATCTAGTATCGACACAAATTTCGTATCGATAATTCTGATCGATACAGTACAAATACGATACGATATATGGAATATTGATCATCTTGTATCAACACAAATTTCGTATCGATAATTCTGACCGATACAGTATAAATACGATACGATATATGGAATATTGATCATCTTGTATCAACACAAAATTCGTATCGATAATTCTGATCGATACAGAGCCCTGGTAATAAGTTATTCCTCGCAGCCCCTGGGTCTTGGTTGGTTAAAGGTCACGGTCAGACTTACTAAAAGTCCTAAAACCTCGTTAAAACTCTACTTTTTGGAATTCTTAGCCTTGGATTCGTAAAACTCGGTTGGTTGGTTATGCCTACAACCAGATCCGTATTGATTATTGTAATTTATTAGGTAATTGGCTCAAAGGTCAAGGTCAAACTGACCAAACATTGAAAAAACTTTCATTTTTACTCTGCATACTTGCAATTTGTACAGAGATTTTTCTGGACCTATGGGGGAATGTCTGTTTTTACAAACAGTTCTTGTGTATTGTGTTTTATTCACTCCTATAATGCATACTTATTCCAAAATACCTGTAACATGAGTACAATAATTTTGGAAACTATCAATGTGTTTGTGTTCTTCTACATACAGCCATTTTTGACATTCTCTTATTTCCGTTATACACGTCTACAAAATGCGCATGGTTATCAAAGATTAGAAATAATAATACATTTATACATTGCGAGGAATCAAATATATGTCTTAAATGGGCTGTTGAAGTCAGAAAGAAGAATTAGCATATATTAATATATGGCATTAATTTGACATGAAAACTAAAAACATTGTAATGTGAATTGAGTTTTTCTAACTGCAATCATTGGACATTGGAAATCAACGAGAAAGTCTAACTGCGTGCCAAACTATGAAACACAGACTTAAACTAGAATTACTAACATACAAACTATTTTAGGCACATAGCAAGACGTGTTTCAGCTTCTAGTAGTTGACCGCGTCTGTAAAAGTTTACATTACGCGGGGGAAACACACGCAATTACCTTAGTGACGGATGAATGGAGGATTGCGTCCCATTGTATTTAATGCATCCAATTTGAATGATTAAAAAAATACAGTCTTCGCTTTTCTTGAATTACTGACATAATCAACCAGAAACAATTGCAATTAATAAATGAGTAATAAATGCTTAAATAAATAAACTTAATATTTATTTAAAACTATCTTAATAATAAAAATGTTAAATCCTACTAACTAAATAATATATTTGCTGGTTATGATAAGTTAAAAGGGCAATGCAACTTCAAATTAAATTGTCCGACAGCGAGAATTCCAACTGTGGTTTTGAGGCACATAAGTACATAGGTTCAGTGGCCAAACGATTTCTAGGAGGAAACATGTACATTATTTAACTTTTGCGGAGAATGCAAAGAAACAAAGAGGAAAGTATATATTTTTCATTTATGTGTTTTCTTTCATGTTTACTCATATGTTACTTTTGTACATAGTTTGCAGTGCATTAATTAGATAGTGACATCGTTCAGCTAAAACATATCTCATGCAACTGTCTTTAGTGACAATACTATGAACTAACTTTGTAGCCTATGTATTAATTCATAAAACCAGTAACCTACTGAATGACTTCTCATAAATAATTCATACAAAGCACTCGCTACATTTGAGCATTATACGAGCGAATAATGTTTCATCAATACCTTCCTGCTTGTATTGTCATAAAATTAACGCATGTAAATAATTGCCTATAACAAAACTATCCACGGCCTGTTATAAACTATTAATTATTTATTAAAGCACCAGGAATGTACTTTAGTAACTCTTTAGCAATCATAACTAGTGGATATTAACTACGTGGCATTGCGTGCATATAAAAAAGTGTTGTTTTTTTGTTGTTTGCTGACGAAAGGAATTAGCTTTTTAATTTATTGATTGTTTGTTTAAATGAAAAATGAATATACAATTGCCAAAAATGATGTCACAATAAGTGAGTGGAAATTGTATATAAAGAAAACGAAAACGCCTGCGACATTACCAGAATGTTCATCATGCAATGTAAGTAAAATATACATGTGTTCAATATATGCTCATCTTGTGAAATGCAAGTTTAGATGGGATATTTAACCAAATTTTTTTTTATTTATTGTAGTTAATCGGCCAATAAACAACGATTTGGATGCGTTCTGATGCGTAGGAATTAAGACAAAAAGGCGTTTGCCCGAGTTGTTAAATAGCCACGCATCAGAAAGACAAAGAGTTGTTTATTGGCTGATCAACAATGATAATGCGAAAATTTGTCGATTCTAACATGATTTGACATTTGATATTTTTGCAATTGACCAAGTTTATGTGTAACATTACAAAATTGTCTAGTGACCTGGTAAATAATCATGTTTCCTTCAAAAAACGCTTCATTGAGTAAAGTGGGTGTGAATGGTGTTTATCTTCAAAACAATTTGTCTCCATGGTATTAGATTCAGTTTCTAGTAAATATAATTGAGGCGTGTCGTGGGAAACCCGGGCTTTATGCATGTGCGTAAAGTGGCGTCACGGATCAGCCTGTTCAGAATCCGAGACAGCACCTTCCGCATAGTAATTTATTCTTAGAACAGACTTTCTTGAAACAGAAAATACCATAAAAGCGGAAAGTTTTCTCCGGATTATCCGGGACGACACTATGCACGTGCATTAAGCCCGGTTTTCTCACGACACGCCTCAATTATATTTTTAATATTAACGGGACTATGTCATATCGAAATGGGCCTCTAGAGGGCAACGTCTGAAATTAATTTATTAATACTGGCATGTGATAACGGTTAAAACAAGATATATATAGTGGGGAAAGAGAGTACGCATTCTGAGATAAAAATCAATTTATCATTATGGTCGTGTTTGTTTGGCCCTTTTCATGTTAACATTTGAAGTCAGAATTGTGGGCATTTTGTACAACCATAGTTTACACACTTAGTCTATTCTTTACCAAGAATGGCGCCGTTGGTTAAAGCGTTGTCTACTGTCATTTCATCGTATGGCTCATGAGTTCAATACCCACTTGTGGTTTTATTTTTTCCAAATTGTTTGCTAATTTGTTTTTATCAAATATCTCAGTGTGTATTGTATATAATATTATTTATAGTGCAATAGGAAGCCAATTTGTTCGGTGACAAAGTTCCTTTTAGGACAATTTGAAACTCACACAGAAGTACAACGTTGTAAATGTTGCCAGCTTCAGAATCGTAAAAAAGGAAACGACGTCACGTGGAGGTTGCTACCACGCCATGTTGGCCTGGTTCGCTGTTTGCTGGACCGGAAATGGCGAATATCAGCCGGTCTGTAAGTATAATCCATGCTTTTACGGATGCCTTTCAAACGATGTAAACGTATCATAATTAATATATTTTGTAAATCATGATTATAAAGTAAAAATGCGAAATATAACTTGAAATGAGTATTGCAGTTCATGTTTTGTTTAAAATTTCGCGCAGTTTTATGTTTTATTCAGAATTGAATGCAGTTCGTGTTTTGTGTTATTTTTTGAGTTCTTATTTTGTTAGATTATCGTGTTGATCGCGTTTTACTTAGAATATCATGCGGTTCAGGTGTAATTTTAAACGTCAACCAGTTTGTATTTGCTTACATATATTATGCACCTCGTTGTTAATTAAGCATTTCGTGCATTTCGTGTTTTCATTCGAATTTCGCATAGTTCATGTTTTATTTAAAAAACTATCATGAATCCGAGTTACCATATAATGATGGTTTTCGTGTAGAATAGACAAGCTTGTAATGTGTATGAACAGTTGACAAGAAGGAACGATGTATTGTATAGAAAATGATGCTTATCAAACAATGTGTGTCACCGCGCATGTTGACAGTTTTGCTGACTAAATCTAAACAATGTTTGTTCAATGAAGTATAACCAGAACTATGAAGAATTGACTTGACTTGGAGGAATGATGTATTTTGTATGGAATCGAACATGTTCGGCAAAATAATATGTGTCGCGACTTCATGTATCTTTTTTCACCGTTTGTGGTTAAAATGTGTACTCTGAATACAGTTCTCGTGTGCTAAAAAGAGACAATGTTTTTTTTTCTTTCTTTTCTTTCTTTGGTCATCAAAACTTTTTGGGTTTTGTTACCAGGCTTTATTACTATTTCAAGAGAAATGGGATGTGTGCTCTCCACGTCGTATCGTCGTCAATCTGTCGGGGGCCGCCGACGGCGGGATCGTCTACATTAAGGGCTACGGATCCGCGTTCAAACAGGACACGACGTCGAACGTCACCGTGCACGAGTTCGACTTTAACGCTTTCGGTATCGCTGAAGCGGTAATTTTGACGTCCGTTTGAACGTTACAATTAGGTTTTCATCGTGTTTCATCTACTTTTAAGTACATTAGTTTAACCTTTATTATATGCCAATATATATATTTAAATTTCAGATTTATTTTTATATAAATTTCAGATTTATTTTACTGCAGCTGTAGGAGCCCTTTTCGTTCATATCATCCCTGTAAATTAATAACCCAATTGATCTTTTCTGTTCTGTTATCGATATGTAGTGATATTTGTAGAAAAACTGTGTTTTATGTCAAAATGCCCGAAGGATGATTTCAAAAGCCACTCATTTCCAGGAGACATACTTCACCATCATCGTACAGAGGAATCCTCTCTATCAGAAGGGCGATGACCTTCAGGAGTCTCTCCTCTGCATCTACGACCTCAGCAACATCAGCGTCGGTAACGGCGTCAACGTCGGGTAGGTGACGTTCTGATATTGAAAGTAGCATTTGTCAGAACGTCAAGTCTGCTAGGCGAAGCCAATATTTATAAAGTAAAAATGACATGATTGTTCACGTCATACCGGTGACGGCCATATAGTTTACGTGCTCAATGTATGGTCGACGTCGGGTAATGTGACTTGTATCAAAGTCTATCAGGCGAGTTTCAAATACGGTGCATACCCATTTATAAAGGCTTTACAGTAGAGAATGTGACGTGCACAGTTGTAATGCCCCATGATATAATATTTAACCTCATTATGTCATTTAATGTTGAGATCCATGTCAATGGCGTCAACGCCGATTAGCGACGTCCAAATACGCGAATTTTACGTACTCGTGCTAGTGATGTCAATGCGGCTTTGGTAAAAAAAAATATAGCTACATGTAACGTGAGTCACGAGGTTTTTTAAATGTCATTGCAACATAAGTTGCTGAATTGTGTATGCTACATAATTTATATAATGAATTTAAAGTAAAATATACATATGTGTGATACTGAGTTGATCGTTTATAGCGACAGAGATGACGACGCCGGCGCTAACAAGACGGTCAAGCCGACTGCGCAAATGTATCTGTACAAGGACGGCTGTGACGTGGCTGGAAGTAGCGTCAAACTGACGGATATGATCACCATGACGCTTCAACTGGGCGAGGAATATTTTGGTAAGTAACTATAGTTGTGTAATATATGGGTATGACGGACATGATTACTATGACGCTACAACTGGGCGAGGAATATTTGGGTAAGTAACTATACATGTAGTTGTGTAATATATGGGCATGACGGACATGATTACCATGCCGCTAAAACTGGGCGAGGAATATTTGGGTAAATAACTATAGTTGTGTAATATATGGGTATGACGGACATGATCACCATAACGCTACAACTGGGAGAGGAGTATTTGTGTAAGTATCTGTAGTTGTGTAATATATGGGTATGACGGACATGATAACCATAACGCTACAACTGGGCGAGGAGTATTTGTGTAAGTAGCTATAGTTGTGTAATATATGGGTATGACGGACATGATCACCATAACGCTACAACTGGGCGAGGAGTATTTGTGTAAGTAGCTATAGTTGTGTAAGTAGCTATAGTTGTGTAAGTAGCTGTAGTTGTGTAATATATGGGTATGACGGACATGATCACCATAACGCTACAACTGGACGAGGAGTATTTGTGTACGTAGCTGTAGTTGTGTAATATATGGTATGAGGGACATGATCACCATAACGCTACAACTGGGCGAGGAGTATTTGTGTAAGTAGCTATAGTTGTGTAAGTAGCTATAGTTGTGTAAGTAGCTGTAGTTGTGTAATATATGGGTATGACGGACATGATCACCATAACGCTACAACTGGACGAGGAGTATTTGTGTACGTAGCTATAGTTGAGTAATATATGGGTATGACGGACTTAATCACTATGACTCTACAACTGGACGAGAAGAATTAGTATAAGTAGCTACACGTGTGTACTATACGGGTATGATGGACATGATCACACTGACGCTACAACTAGGCGAGGAGTATTTGTGTAAGTAGTTAAATGTGTAATATATGGGTATGACGGACATGATCACCATGACTCTACAACTAGGCGAGGAGTATTTGTGTAAGTAGCTGTAGTTGTGTAATATATGGGTATGACGGACATGATCACCATGACGCTACAACTAGGCAAGGAGTATTTATCTAACTAGCAATAGTTGTGTAATATATTGGAGTGACGGACATGATCACCACGACGCTACAACTTGGTGAGGATTGTTTGTGTAAGTAGCTATAGTTGTGTACCATATGGGTATGACGGACATGATCGCCATAACGCTACAACTAAGTGAGGAGTATTTGTGTAAGTAGTTATACCTTGTATCTGTGTGATATATGGGTATGACGGACATGATCTCCATGACGCTGCAACTGGACTAGGAGTATTTGTGTAAGTAGTTATAGTTGTATATTATATGGATATGACGGACATGATCACCATTACGCTAAAACTGGGCAAGGTGTATTTGTGTAAGTAGCTATAGTTTTGTAATATATGGGTTTGACGGACATGATCTCCATGACGCTACAACTAGGCAAAGAATATTTGTGTAAATAGCTATAGTTGTGTAATATATGGGTATGACGGACGTGATCATCATGACGCTATAACTTGGCGATGAGTATTTGGGTAAGTAGCTGTAGTTGTGTAACATATGGGTATGACGGGCATCATTATCACGCTACAACTTGGCGGGGAGAATTTGTGTAAGTAGATATAGTTGTGTAATATATGGGTATGACGGATATGATCACCATGACGCTACAACTGGGCGAGGAGTATTTGTGTAAGTAGTTATAGTTGTGTAATATATGGGTATGACGGATACGATGACCATGACGCAACAACTGGGCGAGGAGTATTGGTGTTATCAGTTGTAGTTGTGTAATATATGGGTATGACGGATATGATCACCTGGTCGCTACACTGGGCGAGGAGTATTGGTGTAATCAGTTGTAGTTGTGTAATATATGGGTATGACGGTCATGATCACCATGACGCTACAACTGGGCGAGGAGTATTGGTGTAATCAGTTGTAGTTGTGTAATATATGGGTATGACGGATATGATCACCTGGACGCTACAACTGGGCGAGGAGTATTGGTGTAATCAGTTGTAGTTGTGTAATATATGGGTATGACGGATATGATCACCTGCACGCTACAACTGGGCAAGGAGTATTGGTGTAATCAGTTGTAGTTGTGTAATATATGGGTATGACGGACGTGATCACCTGGACGCTACAACTGGGCGAGGAATATTTGTGTAAGTAGTTATAGTTGTGTAAGTAGCTATAGTTGTGTTTTATATAGGTGTGCAGGATATGATCACCATAACGCTACAACTGGGCGAGGAATATTTGTGTTAGTAGTTATAGTTGTGTGATATATGGATACGACGGACATTATCTCCATGACGCAACATTCGGTAAAAATTCAAGTGAGAACTTTTACTCATATGGACTAGTCAATACAGGTAAATCAGACGTTTTTTTAATACAGACGATTGATGTGAGTTTTTAAACAAGAAACTACGATTCCCCCTACTTCCAGTGAATGGTTAGTCCCCTCATTAGCAACATAATTTAAACTGACGCAACAACGGGGCGAGGAAAATTTGGGTCAATTAATATACTTGCTTCAAATTAGAAAAAGGGCCACGCGTTTGACATTTTCCGGATAATCACCATATCATCTCAGAATGTTCTCCAGTCTCACAATAAGCACCACCACAATCATCAAAGCATTAATGTCATCACCGTCATATATCGTTTGCATTTTGCAATGTAAGTGGTCCCTGTACTTAACCAATGTCCTGCAATTTCAGTTATAAGCATTAGTATGTCAACATGTGTAACGTTATCTTCTTTACATACGTTGTAATGATGAAAAACGAATGGTGTTTTGATATACTTAGTAAATTATTGCTATTCTTTGAAATATTTCGTCATTGGCAGGATAACGTCTCATTGCAGACGACTTTGATATCAAGGCGCTACGCTGCAGGGCCAATACAATCGACGTTACTCTTGACTAGTAAGTAATGTTGTCCAGCTTTGTTGTTGCATTTTGTTATTTGTTGTTGATGTTTTGTTTGGATGTTGTTGTGTTTTGTTCACAAAAAAGGTGTTTATACGCATAATATTTGATTATCCATGACGATGTGCATTTTCGTGTTTCAGTTTTCTTATAACGTGCATTCTTGCCATATCGCATAATAAATCGATAGTGTGACAACATTATTAAGAAAATGCAGTACACAGTTATAGAAGTAATTTATTAACCTAACGCATTTGTCTCCCCTACTTGCGCGGTGGACGTTGACCTGTTCCCGAATTTCGTGCGCGTCAACCAGGGGGTGCTCACGGCGGCGTTTCCGGCATTCCGGACCACACAGCTGAGCGGCGGTCTGGTGGAGATGATGTTCACGTGCACGCTGCAAGTGTGTCTCGGAAAGTGCGCGCCGGTAGGTCATGGCTAACACGTACACGTCATAACACGTACTGACGTCATAGATGAAACCGGGTGCCCCGAATGTAAAGAGCTATGCTACTTTTACGCTATATATGAAAACGGGCGCCAGAATAAACCAAGTAATGGTTCTTACGCTATAGATGAAAACGGAAGCCCAGAATAAACCAAGTAATGGTACTTATGCTAAAGATAAAAACGGACGCCCAGTATATACCAAGTAATGGTACTTACGCTAAAGATGAAAACAGGCGCCCAGAATAATCCAAGTTATGGTACTTACGCTATAGATGAAAACGGACGCCCCGAATATACCAAGTTATGGTACTTACGCTATAGATGAAACTGTGACGGGCGCCCCGAATATACCGAGTGACGGTAATTTACGTTTAGGGTGAAAACATTCCCCGTCCGCCGTCACAAAACTTATAATGGCGACTTACTACGGTTAGAGTCAATGTTCAAATTTTAAAGAAAACCTACTGGCAAACCAGTGTATAGTTTTACATTTTTTCCTGTCATGGTTATTCCGACCTACGTTTTATTGACTTCAATGGTCGTGAGTTTACCGG
This sequence comes from Congeria kusceri, assembly GCA_027627225.1. NCBI lineage: Eukaryota > Metazoa > Mollusca > Bivalvia > Myida > Dreissenidae > Congeria > Congeria kusceri. Next base: position 8,228,482 of record CM051040.1, on the reverse strand, counting down.
TAAGTCGAACTATTTAAAAACCATCAATGGTGTTTCATTTCATAATCCTGTATTTCCAGACCTCTTGTAGCGCTGACGTCGTGAACGTTGACAGTTACGGACGTAAGAAACGTGACGGTAAAAGATCGGCGTCATTCGAAGAAGTAGTTTACGACGAAGTTAACGTGGGGACCGCACTTTCCATTGGCACGGATATTGATCTGAAACAAAAAGTGAGTGTTTCTGTCACAACACTGTAATCCATTTAAGTTATATGCATTACATGTATTCTGTCAGATTTCACTTCACGTGTTGCAAATTGCTATTCTTTTTGTCACGCTTCAGTGAGCATTCGGTATTTCCCTTTGCACGAGTGTTTCGTTCGATTGGCAGGTAGAGTCATTCGAGGTTCGCTTACACAAGAGTAAACACGTGGTTCATCATATTTTTAATTACAATAGCAACTTAAACAGCATAAGGGAATGAGGAGATCAAATTTATATTCAAATATATGTATGTCTGTTTTTTCATTTCTGTTGTCGTTGTTGTTTATGTTCAGAACGGTGTTTTATTCGTCAGATTTCTTGTATGTTTACGTTATTAATTTATTCTGTTTGATAATATATTCAAATGCGTTATATGGCCAACTAACTAGTTTCGTCGATATAAAAGAGATGTATCCGTGATGATTGTTATTGTTAGTATGGGTGAGGCCCGACACTCTACCATGTGACATTTAACAAACGCGCACAGGTTTCCAGAGTTTTTTCCCAAATGCAGTTCAAAGGGTTTTATCTCTGTTTTTTCCTGGGCGAGTCACGTTGCACATTACATTAATTATTTAAAGAATTGCATATAATTACTATTCGTGTGTATAGTTCTTTTAGATATTTGATTTTGTTACTCTTTTTGTGCGTAGCAAGTTAGCTTATTTGCTTGAACAATATGCAGACTAATTTTATACTAATGTATTATATATGAGCACAGTAAAACGGTGTTACAGACAAATAAAAGAAAGGCGGACCGCCTCCTAAAGAACTATGTGCTTGTATTTTATGGTTGTATAGGTGCTGTACTTGTTGTAAGAAAGGAAATTATTTATTTATTTTCGGACGAACGCAGTGAGGAAGAACATAATTTTAAATATCTTTTGTCTAACACTTATGTCGATAAAATAATAAACTAGGCTTCCATTCGCAAACAATTGTACAAACATATCCAAACGTTCTTACTTGATGTGAATAAACTGACGTGGATTCATACTTTTTGAAACTGCTGTTTATAACATGTAATTTATATGTGCGTAAGCTCAGTTAATTGCACGTTCAGGATTGCCCAAATGAGTTTAAACGGTTACTTTTTTCAGAGCCAAAGGAAGATGACAGCGTCTGCATCAATAACGCAGCGTTAATAGCTTGTCTGTTGGCTATTTTGGGGGTGCTAGTGACGTCAGTGACGCTTACGACGTGCTCTACCGGAAAAATGCTGAAGAAATCCGAACAGTTACGGAAGTTAACGAGCGATCACGAACGTCTACGACAAACGCCCTTGGATACAAAATTTGTCGACTAGAACAAAAGCTTGGCACAGATTTACAACAAACCCCTGAGGTAAGTTCAAATATTTTTTTATGACTCATTTTTGAGCCTCTGATCATATATCCACTTTGCAGCTGCGTTAAAATAATTTGCATCGAAAGATAAACATCTGACAAGAAGCAAAATCGAAATCAAATATTGAATAAGTTATTCGTTTATTGAGGGCCCGATGTCAAGTAACAGTGTCGTATTATCTTAAAATTGCAGTGAATAAAGATGAGCATCAGTATCGATTATATCCACCACCAATTCCCCACCCGTTGTACTAAAGACAGACAAGGCCTCGAAAGTTACAGACTTGGGTTGTAAATGTAAATCGCTATGCGCAGAACAAAACAAACCGGAAGTGGGGTGCCTCGTAAAACCTAAACGCTGAAGTCGCAGGCATCTGTCTCCATGATCTATACTTCTAATCGCGAAAGCTCAGGAACGGTGTCAAAGAAAGCACTTTCAAATGCGGCGCGATGTACAAAGTCCGCCTCGACCGGACGTGACCTCATCAGTGACCCGGATGAGGATAGCAAGGCGAACCGTAGGAGACAGCTTCAGCAGTGCAAGGAACTCTTAATGCAGCTTGGAAAAGATACAGTTCTGAAGAATAAATAGGGCATTGGTATAGGACTACTTTTTAAGCTCGACTTTTTGAAGAATTGGTGAGCTTTTCTATTCGCCCCAGCGTCGGCGTCAGCGTCCGCGTCAGATGTTTGTTAACTACATAAGTTATTCACTTGAAACTTGGAATATACCTTGTTATCAACTCCAGCATCAGGTGCATTATTCCACGTAACTCAGTTTTGTATTTTGACAGAGTTATGCTCCCTTTTCACATAGATTTTCTTGTTAAAGTTTATATTCAAAACTTATAACTCTTATAACTTCAATACTAGATAATTTATTGACTTGAAACATTGAATGTACCTTTGTCATTAACTCCAACATCAAGTGCAATACTCGCCTCGCCATAACTCTGTTTTGTATTTTGACAGAGTAATGCCCCTTATTCACATAGATGTTCTGGGTAAAATTTATATTCAAAAGTCGTATGTAGGTTAGATACCAGTAAATCATTGTGTATCCCTCCGTGGTCAATTCAAAAGTAGTGTCTGTTACTACAGAGTTCCTCTTCTCTTCGGGCATAAAAGCCATTTAGGTATCTCAGACATGTGGTTATTTCTATTATCCTATGCGTGACTGCAAAATTTTGGAGCATTTCATTGGAGGCTAACTTGAAAGGTGAACATTTGGGGTGTGTTTACTGTGGTATGGGGCTTTTGTCGAAATATGACTGCCGAAACCCTGTTTTCTACCGGTGCCTGCATTCAAGTGAGATGCATTTTCTTAGAAGTAACACGACATATCTTTTTTTATTGCAAATTTTGGAAGAGGAAAGATTGACCTTTAGATTGATACCAGGCTTGCATAATCTGAAATACAAGGAAATGCTAGAAAAATGCTTGGAAAGTTTGCCGTTTTATAATGGGACTCTATGGGAATTGGAATTACTGGTTTCTAACCTTTAAGAAAACCAAGGACCGGCCCTTTAGGGTTCACTTATACATAAAATCACCATGTAACTGTGTTATTTTATTGCGTTCATTACTTTTGACGGAAATAAATGTGAATAATATCGTAACTGACACGTTATCTACTCTTTTAAAGCGAAACCTGTTTTTTCAGGTTCAAAAAAATGAAAAAAGTACGGAAACTCGCCTTATGCAGCTCACAGCACATCGAATCATGTTATACGCGAAAATTACACGTTTTATACCTTATTACTGTCCATTGCATTAAAATAAGTCTAAATGAGCTGGTATTTTGACCGGTTTATGTGATTTAGGTGCGAATTTTAGTCCACGCTCCCCATACAATCCAAGTACTGAAGCGCAAGCCAGATGGCTTATCATGTGTCATTCTCAAATGCGTTTTGGAGGGCATTTCTACTTAGCGGATCGACCTGAAATTTTGTATTTGTGGTACAAGTAGGTTAATAATGATGTAGAAGAGTTTTTTTCATGATAGCAAAATTTTGAGTTTTCTTTAAGGTTAGATACCAGTAAATCTTTGTGTATCCCTCCGTGGTCCATTCAAAAGTAGTGCCTATTACTAAAGAGTTCCTCTTCTCTTCGGGCATAAAAGCCATTTATGTATCTTAGACATGCCTTTTGTGGTTATTTATATTATCCTATGCGTGGCTGCAACATTTTGGTGCATTTCATTGGAGGCTAACTTGAAAGGTAAACTTTTGGGGTGTGTTTACTGTGGTATGGGGCTTTTGTCGAAATATGACTGCCGAAACCCTGTTTTCTACCGGTGCCTGCATTCAAATGAGATGCATTTTCTTAGAAGTAACATGACATATCTTTTTCATTGCAAATTTTGGAAAAGGAAAGATTGATCTTTAAATTGATACCAGGCTTGCATAATCTGAAATACAAGGAAATGCTAGAAAAATGCTTGGAAAGTGTTCCGTTTTATAATGGGACACGATGGGAATTGGAATTACTGGTTTCTAACCTGTAACTTCAAAACTACACTAGTTATTCACTTTAAAATTGGTATTTACCATTAACTCCAACATCAAGTGCAACATTCCCCATAACTCAGTTTTGTATTTTCACACAGTTATGCCCCATTTTTACATAGATTTTCAGGTTTTAGTTTTTATTCAAAAGTTTTATAACTTCAAAACTTCATAGGTTATTCACTTGAAACTTGGAATATACCTTTGTAATCAATTACAACATCAGGTGCCAGAATCCACATAACCCCATTTAGTATTTTGACAGCATTATGCCCCCTGTTCACATAGATTTTCGGCGTAAAGTTCAGCATTCAAAAGCCTTTTAATTTCTAAACTGCATGAGGTATTCACTTGAAACTGGGAATAAATCGTTGTAATCAACTTCAACATCAGGTTCAACAATCCCCATAACTCTGTTTTTTATTTTGACAGAGGTATGCCCACTTTTCACATAGATTTGGGGTTAAAGATTTTGTTCCAAAGTCTTATAATTTCTGATCTAAATAAGGTATTCAATTGAAACTTGGAATAAACTGATACAATAATTGCCATAACTCAGCTTTGTATTTCAACAAATGTATGCCACAATATATATGTACCAACTGAAATGCTTTGAATAGTCGAGCGCGCAGTCCTCTTACAGCTCTTGTATTGCAAGAAATTGCGCGTATAACGTTATTATCACACTGCAGTATCTGATATTTTTATATGATATTCGCTAATTTTTCTACAGACAAAGAAAAAAATAATCGTTGTTAAACTACCCTATAAACAACGCAAAAAGTAGTCCCGACTCTGAGCGGCGCATAGTTTAATGTAGATCTGATTACAATTGCAAAAATATTTGTCAAATCGTGTTAGAATCGAAATAATTCGATTTCTCGTTGTTCATCAGCCAATAAACATCTCTTTGACGTTCTGATGCATGACTATTAAATCACTCGGGCTATCGCCATCGTGGTTTAATTCCTACGCATAAAGAACTCCAAATCGTTGTTCATTGGCCGATAAAAAACGATAAAGTGAACATTATTTGTTTGATGATGTTATGTATAGCTGTCAGCAAATTAATCCTGAGATGATGTTCTTGCGTTTAATCAGTAGAAAAATGTTTATGTTTCCAACTTTACTGTATCAACCATTTAATAAACTTATGCTAAGGCGTTCATCATTTTGCAAAAAATGGATTAAAGTACATGTATTGTATAAAAGTGATTTTAATGACAAATTATAGTTTGTGTTTCTGTTTCTACAAACATGTAAATAAAATTATAATAGCATCAATTATAATGTTGTGTTCATGTCTTTTCTTCTGGAGTACAATATGTAAGTATGACAAATGATCCACTTTATGCCACTTACATGTTAAACTCTTTCCATCTATTATTTATGAAAAGATTTCAATTCGTCTAAGTTCACAAGCTCTACCGCGTGCATTTTAGTGTAAAAAAATAGGTCAACAGTGAACACATGTTGTATTTAAATGCAGTAAAAGGGTAAATCTATTATTATAATTGACATTTGTGAAAATGTCGATACATCTAATTGGTTATGCAAATATTTGATCGGGTAACAGAGTGCAAACCTACTTAAGCCAACCTTCTGTAATATTCAGTATTAATCATACAGTTTCATTTATTCAAGGCAGGTGACAAATATTGCCGAATCGCCAAATCAACACCTCACAACATAAAACACGGAACAAACGCAATAAACAAATATGAATAAAGCTGGCCTCATTCGAACGGTTAATGCAAGGAATTGGGGAAGTAAACCAGTTTAAACCACTTGGACCAGAAGTATTCATAAAACTTTTAAATATGAATAAAGATTAATCCCATAGCATCGTAATGCAACTTAAACAATCATAAAATTAAATTTATTTAAATTGTTCAGTATAACTCTGATAAGACCCGATATTCATGGAGCTTTCACCCTGACGGGCAATATATTGACGTGTGATCTGGACGTACTAATGCAGAGTGGCAAAACGTCATATACGTGTGTACGTAGTACGTCTTTTTTTTGGAAAAAAAAATATACAAAATACGTAAGCATCTCGGATTTGTTCAGAGCGCAGCTAGCTTTACAAGAGACAAGTGAAAACAACATGATTTTAATTAATTTGCGTTTATCTATAAACATGGGAAGATTCTATAAATGTGATGGTTGAATAAGATAACATCATTTAATTCTATATTTTTATATTTCAAAAGACATTCATCGTTACTGTTTAACTGGGACGAAGGGTGGGGTCTGGATGCAGCACCCTGCTATTTCACTCCAGGGCCCATATTTATAAAGATCCTTAAGCCATTCTTAACTTAAGTTGAACATAAGTCAAAATTAGAATTGTGTTTAATTCACTATGCTTTGGAACATTTGCATGACTAATGCTAGATATGAATACACTTTGAATTATATTGCAAATTATGTGTCAAAATCTCCCAGAGATGAATTAATTTTCCGGAAAATCCAATAATTGAATTTGAGAATTTTAAGAATGTTCTTAACTTTCGACTAAGATTCTTTATAATGTGTGATGTGATATGTATTGTTAAAATTACTTCTTCTCTGCTAAATTCCTTCCATTAAAATTATTTTGGTTATTAAAGGAAGCATCTAACCGTGACTACTTTCCCACATGAAGTGTTGCACTAAATATTGTTTGTGTATTTTTGTTTGCTTTTTTGTAATTATATATGCTCACATGTTATTACAAAATATTTATGTTTTGGTTTTGTAATCTGTGAAACAAAATAAAGAAATGTTCTTGTTCTTGTTCTATAAATACCAGCCCCGATTCTCACATATACAAGTCACTCAATGAAAGCAGCTATAAGGCCTAACACACAACATGTAGTTCGTCGTCTGTATAATTAATGTATAAAATGTATATGTAACATAAAGTTGAATATGAAGCACATTGTAGATTATGACAATGCCAGGCGTCAACAGCTAAAGTCTGCATTAAATACATTAATTAAATTCGCTGTAAATAGAAATGCTTCTTTTTATGTATATTTCAGTCTTGTAAATGGCGACCCAGTAATTTACGAGATGACAGTTATCTTTCCTGTTGATTATATAACCTACCTTTTGAGTAAGCTTACCCTGATAATATATAGAGAAAACTAGGTTAGTGTTGAATACAGATAAGTTTTTTAGCGAGGCTTAGGAAACCTAAACCACGAGCCTTGGCGAGTGGTTTAGGTTTTCGTGCCGAGCAAATAAACGGATCTGTATTCAACGCTTACATGGTATTCTATTTATCCCATCATGTTCTGTTTTTATGTTGAAAATGAACGAAAGAAAATCACTGGATAACACGAAAAACATCAAATGACGTCACGACAATAAACGAAATGACGTCATTGCGCGTGTTTGCTGTATTAAACAAGGTGGAATACAGCTGAGTTTTTTCCACGTGGTGTTATTTCGTCGATGCCGCTGTGTATGTTTATTTTTCCATTCAACAGGTATGTTATACAACAAGAGTGTGGTATTTAATAAAGTCTCCTTTGTTAACATCATATATATTCATAATATCTTGAAAACTGTAAAAGATTTGCTTTCTGAAATCATATATGTGTTCCATATATTGTATGCCATTTTCGGACCATGATTTAAAGACAAATGTTTTATTATTTATTTTGTATAAATGGATTATTCCAAATTAGTTGCTGCTGTATTGATATATCTTCCCTTTGAAACGAAGCACTAAGCCATCCACAAACAACATCCTTTAAGAACACGGATTTTATATTAAAATATTTTACACCTTTTTTAAATGCAAGTGTTATATTCTTTTATATTCCGTGCCATCTGGGACAGAGAACGGCAGAGCATTTCTTTTTCTAGACACTTCACGTTCCATGCTGAAGAATTTCTCAAACACCTTGTTGATATTTGCGCCCGAAATTGCAGCATTGTCTTTTATTTGTAGATAACTTTAAAACAAAAACACATTGTTTTGATTGATGCCCAACATCTCTGCACTGGCGATTATTTTTAGATAACCTATATACAAACACCATCTTGATAGTTTCGCCCTTAATCATAGCATAAGGTAACGTTTTTCCAGAACTGTATGATTATGAATTGTCGTTAGGTCGTATTGATAACTATGCAAACATCCTGTCGACATTGTCGGTATTGTTGGTAGATAACTATCCAACATCCTGTCGATATTGTCGGTATTGTTGGTAGATAACTATGCAAACTTCCTGTCGATATTGTCGGTATTGTTGGTAGATCACTATGCAAACATCCTGTCGATATTGTCGGTATTGTTGGTAGATAACTATGCATACACCCTGTCGACATGTCGGTATTGTTTTTTGATAACTTTACAGATGCCCTGTCGATCTTGTCGGAATTGTTGGTAGATACCTATGCAGACGCCCTGTCGATATTGTCGGTATTGTTGGTAGACACCTATGCAGACGCCCTGTCGATATTGTTGATATTGTTAGTAGATAACTGTGCAAACGCCCTGTCGATATTGTCGGTATTGTTGGTAGATAACTGTGCAAACACCCTGTCGATATTGTTGGCATTGTTGGTAGATAACTATGCAGACGCCCTGTCGATATTGTCGGTATTGTTTGTAGATACCTATGCAGACGCCCTGTCGATATTTTTGGTATTGTTGGCAGATAACTGTACAGACACCCTGTCGATATTGTTGGTAGATAACTATACAGACACCCTGTCGATATAGTCGGTATTGTTGGTTGATAACTATGCAGACACCTTGTCGATATTTTTTAAAGATAACTTTACAGACACCTTGTTGATATTGTTGGTAGATAACTGTGAATACACCCAGTCGGTATTGTCGGTATTGTTGGTAAATAACTGTGCAGACACTTTGTCGATATTGTTAGTATTGTTGGTAGATAACTATACAAACATCCTTTTGACATTTTAGGTATTGTTGGTAGATAACTATGCATACACCCTGTCGACATTGCCGGTATTGTTGGTAAATAACTGTGCAAACACTATGCCCATATTGTTGGTATTGTTGGTAGATAACTGTGCAGACGCCTTGTCGATATTGTTGGTATTGTTGGCAGATACCTATGCAGACGCCCCGTCGATATTGTTGGTATTGTTGTTAGATACCAGTGCAGACGCCCCGTCGATAGTGTTGGTATTGTTGGTAGATACCTATGCAGACGCTCTGTCGATATTGTTGGTATTGTTGGTAGATACCTATGCAGACCCCCCTCTCGATATTGTTGGTATTGTTGGTAGATACCTACGCAGACGCCCTGTCGGTATTGTAGGTATTGTTGTTAGATACCTATGCAGACGCCCTGTCGATATTGTTGGTATTGTTGGTAGATACCTATGCAGACGCCCTGTCGATATTGTTGGTATTGTTGTTAGATAACTGTGCAAACACCTTGTCGATATTGTTGGTATTGTTGGTAGATAACTGTACAAACACCCTGTCGACATTGTCGGTATTGTTGGTAAATAACTATACAGACACCATGTCGACATTGTCGGTATTGTTGGTAGATAACTATGCAGACGCCCTGTCGACATTGTCGGTATTGTTTGTGGATAACTGTACAAAAACCCTGTCGATATTGTCGGTGTTGTTGGTAGATAACTGTGCAAACACCGTGTCGATATTGTTGGTATTGTTGGTAGATAACTGTGCAGACGCCCCGTCGATATTGTTGGTATTGTTGGTAGATACCTATGCAGACGCTCTGTCGATATTGTTGGTATTGTTGTTAGATACCTATGCAGACGCCCTGTCGATAGTGTTGGCATTGATGTTAGATACCTATGCAGACGCCCTGTCGATAGCGTTGGTATTGTTGGTAGATATCTATGCAGACGCCCTGTCGACATTGTCGGTATTGTTGGTAAATAACTATACAGACACCCTGTCGACATTGTCGGTATTGTTGGTAGATAACTATGCAGACGCCCTGTCGACATTGTCGGTATTGTTGGTAGATAACTGTACAAAAACCCTGTCGATATTGTCGGTATTGTTGGTAGATAACTGTGCAAACACCCTGTCGATATTGTTGGTATTGTTGGTAGATAACGGTGCAGACGCCCCGTCGATATTGTTGGTATTGTTGGTAGATACCTATGCAGACGCTCTGTCGATATTGTTGGTATTGTTGTTAGATACCTATGCAGACGCCCTGTCGATAGTGTTGGTATTGTTGTTAGATACCTATGCAGACGCCCTGTCGATATTGTTGGTATTTTTGGTAGATACCTATGCAGACGCCCTGTCGACATTGTCGGTATTGTTGGTAAATAACTATACAGACACCCTGTCGACATTGTCGGTATTGTTGGTAGATAACTATGCAGACGCCCTGTCGACATTGTCGGTATTGTTGGTAGTTAACTGTACAAAAACCCTGTTGATATTGTCGGTATTGTTGGTAGATAACTGTGCAAACACCCTGTCGATATTGTTGGTATTGTTGTTAGATAACTATACAAACACCCTGTCGACATTGTCGGTATTTTTGGTAAATAACTATACAAACACCTTGTCGATATTGTTGGTATTGTTGGTAGATAACTATACAAACACCCTGTCGACATTGTCGCTATTGTTGGTAAATAACTATACAGACACCCTGTCGACATTGTCGGTATTGTTGGTAGATAACTATATACAGACACCCTGTCGACATTGTCGGTATTGTTGGTCGATAACTATACAGACACCCTGTCGATATTGTCTGTATTGATAGGTAGCTAACTATGAATTTCACTAATAACCTATAGTTTACGAAACGAAAAAAAATCACAACATTAATAGAGTTGGCGTTAATTTAATTTTCTTCCAAATACTCTTACCTGTTCCCTTAGCGTTAATGCGGCAGTCCAGAAATATGTTAATGAAAATAAACTGCAGAAATTATTTCTAATGGACATCTTACCAATCAAAATACAAAACGAATTGTAATCGATGCAATAGTAACGTTTTGGTAACTTTTTTATAGTATATTTTCTGTTTGCGACAATCGGTGATGCGTCTGGATTAGATCAGATGTATATTATTGTATGTTCCGTTCATACCAAGCGTATTCGAAATAAGACAGTATAAAATGCCTCTTGTAAATAAGAAACAGTTTTGAGTCCAATAAACACCATTAACGTTCGTAAGAACTATTGCCAAATTACAATGTTTGGAATAAGACTGCGGCTTTAAAAATATTAAAGGATAGTTCTGGATTGATTTTTATATCGACTTTAAATATGCTGTCAGTGGAGCCTGTTTTACATGTATGGTGTTAAGCAAAGTATGAGAAGCAGTATTGTTTCAATCAAGGAAGATGTTGGATGAATCGTATTCTTTTTCAAATGATGTGTTAGGAAGTATACCAGTGTATGTAAATGGGTGAACACTTTATGTAAATTCATCATTTATGATCATTATGAATAGATGTCTGGATGGCTAACATTACTTTCATTGTTCCCATTGTGTAATAAAATAACTGATATGTGTTGCAATTTCATGAATATGGTAATGAGTAAAGAATATGGCAATGGTATCTGTGTTTCATTATAAAATATATTTTTGAAGGAATCGATATCGATTAAGAAATTCTTATAGATTCTTTAAATTATTAATTTAATAAGTGTATTTTGTATTTTCATTTAAAAGGAAGTACACATTTTATGAGATTGGCAATTAGTTATTAGTCAGTGTCGTATATGTTAATATCATAATGCCAAATATATTATTTTTGGCAGCATCAGTGAACAGTATGAACAATGAATGAAACAATGAATGTAGGATTAAATGAAATGAAAATAAACAATTGGCATTATAATTAATATTGGTATCAACAATGTTTGCCCTGGATGCTAATAATACTGACAGTGAAACAGTACAGTACATATATTATTGAAATAGCATTGTATGTATGATTTAATGATTTTAATTTGGCATTATACAGTTATTTCGTAGGCGTTTTGACAACAGTCAAAACTGTTCTCCCGAGGTGTAAGGGATGATTTTGGAACTCTTTCACGAGGCCGATAGGCCGAGGACAACAATTAAAAATAATTACAACGATGGACAACAGTATAGAATAAGTGTTTTATTACCTTACTTTTTATAACATAGATCTTACTTGTTAAAGACACCATAACGTATGTTTATGTTCCGAAAAAATATACTCAACCATTTATTTCTCTTTTAACTTGATGTTTTATTGTATGTATGACATATATAAATAATAATTTATTATATGTATATAATATTTGAAATAATTTACCTGACACAAATGCTTGCATTTAATCGTTCCCTGGCGTGTTTTGTTACGAATACAGCGTGCGACTGTGACGTCATGTCACAACTTTACACAGGCGTTTGTGCGCATCATTTCTGCGCATAAAACAGTTCTTCGGACAGGGCAACAGTCGAAAATGTTTCACACCTCTATTAAAACATGTATAAGTGGGAACAGTTGAAAATATTGAGTAATAATTTATATAGAGTTATGTAATAATATATATTATTACCAACTTTACTATATTAATGATAATTAAGCGTTTTTAACTGTTTACCACTTTGCTAGAACAAGCTTCTTCCAACAGGCAACATTTTGTGATCTTTCATGGTTTTGTTTCGTTATGTTGCCCTCGTTATTATTCAAAGGGAGCAACCTGCGCAGAACGTTGCGCAATGTTACTTTAAAGTAACACTGACTGCTACTGACTGTTACAAGCAGCTAGGACTCAGGATAATGATTGTTCTATTTTGAGTTGTGTGATTCACAACTATCATTATATCAGATTTCATGGAAAATAAAACAATTCAATATTGTTTTTATTTATTATTAGAAGTAGGTAATAAAACAGATATTTCATTGTCATTTTGGAAAAGTCAAATTGTTCAACAGTTCAAAATATGCCCCCTCTACTTCAGGAAAACAATTTGAATGTTCCCAAATGCCAATAAAAATTATGTATATTGTTTCCAACCATGTTTACATTGCAAGCTTTTAATACTGACAGTGGAACAATACGGTACATATTTATTATTGCAATAGCACTGTATATATGAGTTTATTGAAATAAAAATAAACTATTTGGCATTATATATTGTTCCCATCAATGTTTACATTGCATGTGTATACTACTTGCTCTGGGTCGAATGAAAAGATAACATTTGGTCCTTTCACTCTGGGTTTAATATGAACTACTTTTCACTTTGTTGTGATTTGTTTCTTTGAAAAGTATGTGAATGACCTTATCGCCAGTGTATACATCGGCCATTTTAAACAACAGAAAACACAAAGTAAAATTCAATAAAAATATAATTAAGCGTCAACGACGCAGAAAGTATGGCACTATTTTCCCACCACAACAGTGAGCGACACTTTTGGCATCATTTATGATTTCACATTTATGACGTCATAATGAACAAACTACAATGACGTTTCAGCACATCTCACGCATTTCTTTATTTATCGTCCAAAAGCATGAAATACAAAGATTTTTATTTTAGTGTAAGATCGTATTTTATTTCATTTGTGATAATAGAAACTGATATTTTTACACATGGCTCCACCATTCATGAAAATATGTTGTATATGACCACTCATGAAATAAAATACTATCTTACAGTGAAACCAACAAATATCTTCCATATCCTGACTTCAAAGTATGTGTGATAGCTGCAAATGGTATAAGAAATGTAGTCCACATGTGACTTTAGGGCTATTTCTAGCACAAGCAGGAATTCATGGAGACTATGGAAAGCTTTAGTATCGGGAGAAAGCGGACATTTCTTTAGTTGGATTAGAACTCACTCCTTCAAAATCGCGCTATGTAATGAAAGCTGCCCACGCTTGTCAACGTTTATCAATTTCATTCATGTCGATATTACTACTCATACTAATGTTCCAGCGCCCGCGAAAGTGTCTTTGTTCCGTCAATACGCCACTGTAAGCAATATTAAATACAACTAACGTTATGCTATGAAACCTTTTTATTTATAACTTAACATTTTTTATAAATTAACATGTCTAAGAAGCAAACTATTTTCCTGCATTAACATTAATACATGTACTTATATAAGCAATGAATGTTGACGTTATAACGTTCAAAATATTAAATTCAAATAATGTGAATACTTCCGAAATAAACCAGAAAGAAAACACAACTTTATTGCTAAAGGAAATTACAAGGCTGAGATAATAATAGTGGCCGAACATATTGAATATGAAAAACGTAAAAAAACAACATTAACAACAACACAACAACAACAACAAAACAAAAAAGAACAACGAAAAAACAACAACAATACAAGAGAAAGGTACAGTTAGAGCTATCAGTCTCCCAATTCATACGGGTCATGTTTAAATTCCTAGACAATGGCACGTATTTACCATTCCATTCTTAGATTTGAGAGGTGAGGAATACATAATATTATTGAAACTGTTATATTCGAAGAATCTGTTAATTTGCATCTAACTTGATTTTCAACAACACTTATGTCAGCATTCTTCATTCATAATAATTTGTTAGTGATAGAAGTGACTGTTGTACTCAGTACATTTGTACAAAAGTGTTTTTGTTTCATAGTCTCTGTTTGTTGTGCAGTCTTAAGTCTAAGAGTCGGTTGGTTAAAAATAAGTCAGGGCTGGTATTTATAAAGAATCTTAGTCAAAAAGTTAGAAAAATCTTTAAATTGTCAAATTTAATTATAGGATTTTCTGACAAAGTAATGCATTTCTGGAAGATTTTTACACATTATTACAATATAATTCAAAGTGTATTAATATCTAGCATTAGTCATGCCAATGTTCCGAAGCATAGTGTTTTAACAACAAATTCTAATTTTGACATGTGTTCAACTTAAGTTAAGAATGGCTTAAGAATCTTAATAAATATGGGCCCGGGTGCTCATTCCCACATTCTATTTTCTTAGCTCTTAAGTCTAAGAATCGGTTTGTGAAATATTGGCTAGGTGCTCATTATTTTTACTTACAGTGTTGTAATATTTCATGCTCATCTTTTGTTTACAGACGTTACAAGCGTTTTCACATCAGGAACGCCATCAATATGTACAGAATGCGTAACGCGTCTTATATCCTTACTATTTTATTACAAGTCCATTCCCAAATTCAAGGAATTATTGCTGGCGTTTAGACTGGTGTTAGTTTACTTGTTAATGTAACAAGTTGAAATGTAAATAGTATGTAACCGAAGTATTGAAAAAGTTCGAGCTTGTGAGAATAATTTTTGCGTTGGAGCAATTTGATAATCGAAGATTGTAATTTGTTGATTCATCTCTGTTAATATGTCATGAATTATGTATTTTAGTAAAGTTACTTATTAATTATAAGGATCTAGAAATGCTGAAGGAATGTATTATTTATATTTTTATTTAGTTATATTAGTTTGTATGTCGTAATATTCTGACACACAAGGCCTTGCTTGCTTTTGTTAAGAGAATACACAGTGCACGAGCTATTTAATAACGTATATATCATTGATTAACTATGTATAGCTAAATAAAGTACACCTAAATTGAACTCATGTGTTTCATGATGTCTTGAAAACGTCTCCAAATGTACATGATGGTTATCTTGCTCCCAGTCAATTTACTTCAGTGTCCGTATTGGAAAGCATAGCTTTGCTAGTGAAGTATACAACGGGGAAGCATAATGTACATCACAAACGCTTTCGTTGGGCATCGCAACTGGATTGCCTACTCTCGGTGACATATATCATCGCATACGAGGTCATTGATTCAAGGTGCATGTACTGCATATTATAACATGACACGCTCCGATTTTCTATTGAAACGAAAGACACAAAATCGTTGTTTATTTCCAATAAACAACGCAAAATACTTGTTCCGAAACTTTGAAATATAGTTCGCATTGCAATTGCAGAATACTCGTATGAAGTCAGGTCATGTAAGAATCGACATATTTTTGCTGTATCGTTGTTTATATGTAAAAAACAACGAGTTTTTGTTCTGATGCTAATGCCCACGTGAGTTAATTTTACGCATCAGAACACAAAATCGTTGTTTTCCAATAAACAACTCAAAACCGAAAATTATTTCTTAAATAGCACTGTCTTGCAAAATAGTTCAGTTTCAAAATAACATTGTAATAATTATATATTCTTAAGTAAAAACAAGAGGGCCATAAAGTTTCATTTTTATTGGGCAAAAATTGTAGCATCTGGAGTGTTTACCAGCCTCATGTGGAATATTAACCGCCATTCTGGTGCGCTATTGGAAATCCAATAATCCACTGACCCGCATAGGTGATTATATCCAATCTTTGCCGAAACCAGGCGTCGTTTTCCGATGTTGTATTGCTTTCAATCGATAGGTGTCATAATATATAGTCCCTAGGCAAACAGAAAATTACTAATAAGTTAAATTACAATGTTAAGCCGCGACACCCGTTATTTAATAGATGAAATTAAATTGATTTCTCTATTTGTAAGAAAAAAAAAATACATATGTGCATAAATTGATCAGTACGTTTAATTAAATAAAGGAATCATACTAAAGCAAACTGAAGCTGCTGGAATCAGCTGAATAAGCTGTGTTTCTAAATAGTATATAATTGGTGTCTTAAACGCAGAAAAAAACAACAAGGCACACCAATAAAACTTTATTTAATTGGTTTGTATTTATCTTCAAAATATTGTATAATTAATTAAAAGAAACTCCCAAATCGCAATAAATATAGTTTTAATAAAACAGTCATGTTTTAGCAAACTTCTTCAAAAATGTAGTCATGCGAATTTCCTATTTTACCTGTTAGACATTTCGAGAGGTAATGTTGTGTTATATAAAAAGTTGTATATTGTTTCTGTATATTGTTACTGCATATTGTTCAGGTATGATAGAAAATAAGTTTCTTCAGCGATGTCAGATGTTTATCATCAATAGTTTTCATTCTATTAAAAATTACAACAAATGTATTTTCTTCGTATTATAGACTTTAGTTAATTAATACGGTAACTTTCTTATTTAAATTGAAAAATGGAATACCTTCACAACGGACAAGATTATCCCTGATAACAGTCGGTGTATTCAGATTTGTATGATACTGTCATAAAATCTTATCGGATTAAGTTGATAGTGGTGCCACAGCTGAACAAGGGTCAAACTATCAGCTTATGATGTTTCTGCAAAAGTTTAAACAGACAACATTAAATAAACTTAGTCTTTTTGACATAGCAAAAAAAAGTTCTCCACTCACATGTACTTAATAATCTGTTATATTTTTAAAAATTAGATTATAGCTCGTAGATTTATTGCCTGACTATCATATGCTATTTGTTCAATTTGTAAGAAAAACAAACCAGCACCAAAATCTACATACATGCAATGAACAACGTTCAAAATAAAAAGCTTCATAAAATACATTATTAAATAATATAACTTTAAACAAATATATTTAGATATATTCGCTAGTTCCATTGAACTAATGTATTTTTTGGTTAATTGATGTTTGTATAAGACATGTCAAATACCTCGTATAAAGATTCGAATTATTCTTTATGTAACAACGTTAACCTTACGTACACTAAGTAATTATTTAAAAGGTTTAGATTTCATTAAATTTTGGTGTGATCTTCTAAATATGTAACTGGCAAGAAAATCACATTTCAATTACTCTGTTAGGGTAACCTTAGTTTTCACTTATATGGTCCTTACTTTATTACCCCATAAAACCAGTAAACCCGAGGCGAACACAGATATTTTCAGTTGATCTGGTCATTCTCGGGCAAACACCGTGGAAAATCCCGCAGTTTGGCGGAAACCAAAAAAATATAACATCAACTAAATTTAAACGCAACAAGGACTAAAAGAATATTTGTTTAAATTCATGAAATGTATATACTGTATAATATGCATATTATATTTTGTGAAACCATTTGCACGTAAGCTTTTGAGAATACTTTTCAGCGAGGCAAAACGTTCAAAACTTTGGTGTAAAAACTAACCAAAAAATACCGATTTACCCAAAAAGTTCATAATCTCTGATTCATGACATTGTACGGCTTACACGTGAAGAAATAATGCTCGGTGGCAATGAACAAGCATATAAATATTGCTGCTATATCACCATGTCGCTGTATGCACTGATATGCGACCTCAATGTGTGTTGAAAGAAACTCTGCTGTTAGATTTGAATAGTATAACGGTGGATTAATGTACATGTCACAAAATGTGCTGCATGTGTGTGTGTGTGTGTGTGTGTGTGTGTGTGTGTGTGTGTGTGTGTGCCCAAGCCATACCTTTTAAAAATGTGTCTTGTTTTTATTCATCTAAATGAATTACTGTTTCGGTAGAGCTGATCGATATACCCTAACTTTTTTTAATCACAGTTTACTAGGTCGGATCAATAGTGGGCTCACTGAACATTCCTTGATATGTTCACGGGACGAGCCGGTTCTAATAATGGATAATAAATTAACCGGAACATTTATTTCAATAGAGGTCAACAGGATCAGGTCTATGTTTGGCACTATACACCTGTAAAAATAAGAAACAAAAAAATACACTTATATCTTAACACCATGTCAAGTTTTCTTGATAAAATACTTTGATTTAAATAGTATTTTAATTACTTTTTCGAAACTTTATCTGAACGCCTCTTTGTCGCTTATATGTAGAGAAAAACAAATTGAATTAGAAAACCATCTTTATGTATAGTTCTATGGCATTGTCGTGACCGCTATTGTAAGAATGGAGGAAGACATGCTGTCAAAATACGTTCACACGCGGTCATGAGACTCCTCGGATCATTTTAGTTCTATTGCATTGTCGTGATCGCTATTGTAAGAATGAAGGATGATATGCTGTCAAAATACGTTCACACGCGGTCATGAGACTCCTCGGATCATTTTAGTTCTATTGCATGGTCGTGATCGCTATTGTAAGAATGGAGGATGACATGCTATCAAAATACGTTCACACGCGGTCATGAGACTCCTCGGATCATTTTAGTTGGACATGTTAAGAAATGTCGTGTCGGTGAGGTGGCCCGGTTGTGTAAAACTGTAGATAATAAGCATACTAAGCATGAAGCACGGCGCAAATAGAAAACAATACAAATAAAATAGCAGACGATTTGAACTATTTACACACACTGTCTACGCGTAACAATCTTATTTCTGGAAATATACCAAAGGAGGCCGGTGAAACTCCTTCTAAAACTGGAGTGCTTCATTAGTCCTTAATTGTGTACAAATTAATGCTTGCCCAGAATGCAGTGGACGGGATAAAAAGTGAGAGAGAGCACAGCGATTTGGTGGCCCGTCGAGTGTCACACCACGTTGGAGGCGCGACTTCAGGCACGAGAAGCTCCAGGTGAATAGTGTCTTTTTGCAGACAAGGAACTGGTGCGAAAATGTAGACTCCTCGCAGAAACTCGTATTTCTATGTAGCAGAGCAGTCCCCCCCCCCCCCCCCCCTCCGCCGAAAATAACCGCGTAACGACGAATTCTGTTCAGGAAGGCGCGACAGGTAAAGGCGGCCGGAAATAAGGCTAACATGGTGTACGACACGCTGTAGGTGAACGGAAGCCGGTGAAAGATACGTAGGGAGTGCCGGATGGGTTGATATGGAACTGGAACGGATTCAGTGACAGTAAGGGAAACGATTCAGAATGTACTTTTTTAATATCCCATCATGATGTTATTATTTTAATGGAGTCATTATCTACAGCTATATCACATCATGATTTTATTATTTTATCTGATTCTTGGACTTGTAAATCAAGTAAAAATTAATTGGAATGGTTTAAATGCCTTAATTTTAATAGGAGTTTAGACATCCTAATGGTAAAGGAAATTGTTTTGTATGTACACAATTATTTAACGAATGGTATTTCTGTTGTTAAAATGTGCATGCTTCAATATTTAAATAAAATTTTGATAAGTGTTTCGTTAATCAATTCACTGATGTCTATATTGAAGCAGTGTATATGTGGGGGTGAAGGGTGACCCATATTTGATCTTATTGATCAAGATTTGTTTACTTGCTTAGAAAATGACATCCTTAATTTCGAATAATCGGTCAATGTACTCGCGGCTGTGGACTTATTCGCACGGATATCTCCAGTATTGGGAAATTAAAACTATCTATCTACCTCCCTTTAGCTTCGGTCACAATCCACTGCGGTGGCCGCGGAGCGTAGACCAACCGCACGATTTTGAGACCGCATTGCAAACGCATGCTTTTTGTGAAACCTGTGGAGTTGGTACGGGTAACGTGCGGTCGCCGCATGTCTGCCGCGCGTTTTCAAGTTTAGCAGACCGCTGCTGTGTCTGTGAATCGCATGATTGACGTGCGACGGTCGTACGGCGACTCTACGGTTACGGTGCGACTGTGAATTACGTTTAATGTCGACGCACGACCAACGCATAGTTATCGTACGACCACCGAAAGTTGTTCGCGCGGTCGCCGGAAGATAGCAAAACAAACAAATATCAATATTTATTTTTTCATTAAATGTACTGGAAGCTTTGAGTAGTATATACAAACTCTTCATGGAAAAGCGTTAAACGTAAGGAATAATCTCTTAGCAAAAAAAAAAAATGATACAAAGCCTAAGGCTGCTTTACAATTATTTGATTCGTTTGTTTTCCAATATTATGTCTTTTGGTTACGATGTGTGGGGCTTCTCAAAATCCCATACATTGAAAAGGTTACATATTAAATTCTGCAAAACATTGCTAGCTGTAAGACAATCTGCAAGTTATATAGCCATCTACTTTGAACTTATCCCCTGTACATAGATATATATGTTAGGTTTCTTAAATACTTTTTCAAACTATGTAGGTCTAAATTTTTTATTATTATTATTATTCAAATATTGTTAACATGTCAATGTTTTGATGTTGTACGGAAAACAAAACTGGTTTGCATCTATAAACCAACTTCCTGGAAAAACAACATATTTTTAGATGTTTGGTTATACACGTATGGTTTACTACTCCGATATATATTATCGGTATACACCGACCTCATATCGGTAAGTGCTATTTTCGTGTAGCATCGTTCCGACATGAATTAATATTTTACCACTGATTATTCACTTAACAATGCTTTAACATGAAATATAAACATTAATATACCAATTACATGCCAAAATGTCAACATAAAATTTACTTAAACACTTTATCCTTATATTTAAACAAATGCACTGGTCAAATTCTATGTAAAGTCCTCCATATTGCTCTCAGTAATGTAAAGCTGGTTTTCATTGGTCAGTAAATATACGGATCGCATAACCTGCAGAATCAAATCTTTAGCCTGTATGAAATCACTTATTCAATAAGTGTTTTATTTATAAACTTTACATTATTTACTAAATGTCCAAGCCCCTTTCAGGTTTAATATGAAATATAATAAGTACATAACAGGGGTCGTATTCCCGAAACATCATTTTCTTAAGTATTTTAATATATGCATGAAATTCTGCAGATTGTGTACTAATTATCCACTTATTATTAAATACTATTTACTTAACTGTAATTAGAATCATTAATTTATATATAGTTTAAATACATATTGCCTTACAAAACAAGGAACTTAAGTGAAAGTAGTTTAAGATAAACTTAAGATATTTCTGGAATATCGCCCCAGAACAGAACAGAACATTTTATTTTGTGAATGAAGGCCTCCGACCCATAATGCATACATGTAACATATACTAATACATCAATTTATTATTTGAGTTATGCGCCGCAAAGATCTATCGATAAGCGGGGCTGGTATTTATAAAGAATCTTAGTAAAAAATTAAGAAAAATCTTGAAATTCTCAAATTTAATTACTGGATTATCTGACAAAGTAATGCATTTCTGGAAGATTTTGACACATAATTTGCTAAGGTAATTCCAAGTGTATTAAAACAAGCATAGTGTTTTAAACACACAGTTTTATTTTGACTTATGTTCAACTTACGTTAAGAATGACTTAATAATCTGTAAAAATATGGGCCCAGGTCAAAATGTTGTTTGAGATAGAGCTGCAACGCTTGAGCCATGACTCGATTTGATTCGACTTCGATTTCAAATATCCAACGATTTAGCCATGGCTCGATTATATTCGACTTTGATATCAAATATCCAACGATTTAGCCATGACTCGATTCGATTCGACTTCGATTTAAAATATCCAACGATTTAGCCATGACTCGATTCTATTCGACTTCGATTTCAAATATCCAACGATTTAGCCATGCCTCGACTTGATTCAACTTCGATTTCAAATATCCAACGATTTAGCCATGGCTCGACTCGATTCAACTTCGATTTCAAATATCCAACGATTTAGCCTTGGCTCGACTCGATTCGACTTCGATTTCAAATATCCAACGATTTAGCCTTGGCTTGACTCGATTCAACTTCGATTTCAAATATCCAACGCTTGAGCCATGACACGACTCGATTCAACTTCGATTTCAAATATCCAACGATTTAGCCTTGGCTGGACTCGATTCGACTTCGATTTCAAATATCCAACGATTTAGCCTTGGCTTGACTCGATTCAACTTCGATTTCAAATATCCAACGCTTGAGCCATGACACGACTCGATTCAACTTCGATTTCAAATATCCAACGCTTGAGCCATGACTCGACTCGATTCGACTTCGATTTCAAATATCCAACGATTTAGGCATGACTCGACTCGATTTGACTTCGATTTCAAATATCAAACGATTTAGCCTTCGCTCGACTCGATTCAACTTCGATTTCAAATATCCAACGATTTAGCCTTGGCTTGACTCGATTCAACTTCGATTTCAAATATCCAATGCTTGAGCCATGACTCGACTCGATTCAACTTCGATTTCAAATATCCAACGATTTAGCCTTGGCTCGACTCGATTTGACTTCGATTTCAAATATCCAACGATTTAGGCATGACTCGACTCGATTCTACTTCGATTTCAAATATCCAACGATTCAGCCTTTCAAATATCATTTAATTTAATACATATATTTCGATTCGATTAATGTTTTCCTGTATACAGGTTTGCTTGCAATATAAGACAGATTTATATTTATTATTATTATTATCATGTAGTGGTTAATACGGACGTATGCGTCTTATACATCAATATAAATAAGAACAGTGGAAAATGGTGTTTAAAATAACTCGTTCAGAAACCATGAGGCCATGATAAATGTACATGACTAATCTACACAAAACCATAATTTTAATAACGGTTTGATGACAAATCATTTATAAATAAATCAAAGAGAATCGACTCGAAATTAGCTGATTTAGTATCCACAATCGAATCGGCCCGTTCACAACCGATTGATCGATTCATCGAAAGAATCGTTGCAGCTTTATTGGTCGTTTCTTGGCTTTTCAGCTTCTTATATACAATTAGTATTTAACTATTACAGACTGGCCTGGCTTTGACCTTGAAATCCAAGATCAATTCATTCAAAAGTATCCGGATAATATGAAATAGCAATATACGCATTTCATGAGGTGAGTGCATTGTCTGAGAGACACTTATAGTGTGCGGAACGTTGCATATTGTGTACGAATATTGAAGGGGCACTCGAAAGTTGTATTCACTATCCTCTATCGTTTTGGAATTTAAGTGGCAACCCTTTCATTGTAATAGGATTTATTCATTCGGGACTACTAGTGGGAATTATTCACAACATTTGATTGGATATTGAGGAAGGTCAAAAGATGGGTAAGACAGCTACGCCAAACAATATCCTGACATCATTAGAATAAATGGATGGTGTTACGTTATAATTTTCGAACAAACATGTACAGTCCCTCTTTGACGAATCACTGGAGGATGCATATTTGATTTTATAAGAGTTGAAAATACGTTTTTTATACACGTGTAACGAACATTTGGCGTTATATTACAATAAAGCTAGCCTTCGTATTGATTACATTAAAAAAAAACTCCCGGAAAAAATCTACAGAGTGTGTAGAATATCCAGTTTTTTTTTCACCTCTGGGGAAAAGTTGGCGGGGCCCTTCAGATGGGAAATTTAACGCCAAAAGGGGATTGTTTTAAAAGCATTATTACATTTTTATATTCTACTTTGTTATCAAACATTAATGAATTGTTTTGCTCCAAATGATAACTTAGATTATGCACAAACTTGGTGTGATAAAATATTGCTGGGATTGTTTTCGAAAATTCCTCTATATTGTTGGGATTGTTTATCTTCCTCTATCTTAGTCAATTTTTCCCGATTTTGGTCATTTTGTAAAATAAAGCTTATATTCTGGGGAAATTTTAAAGTAATTATAGGGGGAAATTATATACTTTTTAAGCAGGTTTAACACTGATTATTGATGTTGTAAATCAATGTTAACTTGTAACAGTTTGAGGAGGTTAGAAGTCACCTAAGTTAAGAAATGTGACCCCTCCCCCGTTATGTCACTATAAACATAATAATGGTTTGACCCGGACTAGTCCATGTTATGATAGGGTCACTTGACTGCTTGTGTATTGAGGCAGGGTCGTGTAGTGTTTTCATGGAGTCTATGGCGTGCTTCTGTACACGTCGAGGATAAAAGGTTGTTAATGATAATAAAGGTGTTCTGATGCTAGTTTCTGCTTCACTGTAGTCATCTAACAGTGTTATATTGCTACGTTCTTAATAGTCTCAAGGTATTTTGACAACATGCGAAACAATTTGATCCCGTTTGAAACAGAGCCCAAATAAAAATTTGTATACATACGTGGTCATTTGCTGCTTGAAATTAGCTTCTATATAATAGTAATACCATGCCGCCAAAAAACTGGCTTAAAGTCAAGAACTCTATCGCCTATATTAACGGGGCAGTTCATCTCAGAACTCTGGCCCCATGTTCACAAAAGATGAACTCTAGGAGCAAGATCAATTTTAGCTGATCTTGATCTTCCAGCTCAAATGAGCGGAATATCAAAGATATTTTAATTTTCTCCTTGATATAATAACATGATTTATGTAAGGTTTTGAATAAAATCTTTCTATCAGATAGCAAATGTACGCTGATAGGAGGTCATAATCGTGTATACTATATATTTGACCAAAAATTAAATTTGATCGTAATTTTTAGTGAACGCCATTTTTTGAGCCTGATCCTGAAATATCTGGCTCAAGTTCATCTTGAACCTGAAAATCAGGCTTAACTTGTTTTGTGAACACGGGGCCTGCAGATCCTTTTGGAAATGACACAGCCCCTTTTTTGGAGACTGTTACACATCGACCATCACCTCCATCTGCTTCCCTGGTGGATATAGTGGTCGAGGTCCATTAGCCTGCATCTCAGCCCTCCTCTGACAATGATTATGAATTTCCTATCAGTAAGGCAGCATTTTATACCTTTTAGGAAACAATTCGGCGGATATTCGTGTTACGCCCGGGACATTTCTTGTACTTTCGAAGTACATTTGAAATATTTGAGCTGTATTCTGATTCAATTCTTCGGGCTGCTAATAAGAGTTCTCTCCTGCTGGCGCAACTGGAGTTTCGCTTTACTTATATTTGAACGTTCCAACAATCGAGACACCGTCTGTTCAGACTTCAGGCGACAATCCAACAGTATTCGTACGGCAGTCGATTTACATTCTAACTATTTTGGCTGCATTCTAAAAGCCTTCTAAATAAGCCTAGGAGCCTACTATATTTTATTTATAAATTAGATACTTACTTCGTTGTATTGCTTTTTTTGTAGCATAACGTATGAACAAAATTAATATGTTATTTTGTTCAGAGTAAGTATTCGGCGTTTCGAAATGTTTTCATAACAATAGTGATTATGTACTTGTGTCATAGTAAGCTAAAGAATTAAAACCTAAAAGTCGCATGAGCAAAATCTTACACACGAAATCAATTTTGCCTTCGTCGTTTAATTCCTGCGCATCAAAACTCCTAATCGTATGAAGTACGATTAGAGTCTTTAATATATTAGACAGAATCATGCTCGTAGAAACGAGCATCATGCTCGTAAGGTGGAGCATCATGCTCAATGAACGAGTATAAGCTCAGTAAACGAGCATCTTGCTCTTTCGGCCGAGCATCATGCTCATCAGATCGAGCATCGTGCTCGTCAATTCGAGCGTGACGCTAGTTTTTGGAGCATCATGTTGGGTTAGGCAATAAAGACTCTCTTCGTACGGCCTAGTACTATTGAGCATGATGCTCAATGACCGAGCGATTTTACTAGTCGGTAAACAACTGCAAAACGAAAACTATTTATTCAACAACACATTATTTACAATAAATTGCTGTGTCTTTACTGTTACATACATCGTACTGTTCATTTTTTGATTTGTGACTAGCATTTTTGAAATTATTTTCACTTATTGAATTGATCCTTTTAAAATTATGTGATCACATTAAACCTCATAAGATTTATCAGCGTTTAAGAAATAATTTTCAATTTAGAGTTGTTGGTCGGCTAATAAACAACGATTTGGAGTTTTGATGTGTATGATTAAACCACGAGGCGTTAGCTCGATATGTTTAACAGCCACGCATCTGAACGACAAATAGTTGTTTATCGGCCGATAAGCAACGATAATGCAAAACTTATTTCGATTCTAACACGATTTGACATATAGTTTTGCATTTGAAATTGGAACTACTTTTTATTGGAACTACTTTTTACTATGCTCCTCTCAGAATCGGACCTTCTTGTTGCGTTGTTTATTGGGTAGTTAAACAACGATAATTTTGTTCTTTGTCTATAGAAAAATTAGCGAGTATCATGTCAGAATGCAATATAACAAACGAAATATTGAGAAACCTTCTTTATTTTTTAACTTGTCATAAGAAAATATTTATGAATCAAAACAGTATTGTTCTAAATTAACAATATTACTTATACCCACACGTTTAACAGTAAAGTTCAATATATCAAATTAATATATTGCGAAGGCTTCTTAAATAAAACAAACAAACAAATGAGTCGTCGTGGGAAAACCGGACTTAATGCATGTGCGTAAAGTGTCGTCCCGGATTAGCCTGTGCAGTCCGCACAGGCTAATCCGGGACGGCACTTTCCGCCTACAGTTTATATATGTTTAGAAGAGACTTCGTTGAAACAGAAAATACCATAAAAGCGGAAAGAGCCGTCCTGGATTAGCCTGTGCGGACTGCAAAGGCTAATCCGGGACGACACTTTACGCACATGCACTGAGACCGGTTTCTCACGACGCGCCACAAATGCAGCAGCCCACAAATATCATCGGAAAAAGAAGTGATAAGACTTACTAATACAGAATAGGTAGAATAATAGTAAATATGCAAAACGTCAAACAAACTGAGAGAAAAGTACAGATAAAGAAATCGGTTTAACATCTCATCGACGCACATGTAGGTTTGAATTATGTTAACATTCCTAGACGTGTCCTCACTCTTTGTAGTAGTATTTAATGCTGAAGTTATGATCACTGGGGCAATATCCACAAAGCTCTTAAGAAAACACTTAACTTCAGTCATATTTAAGTGAAACATTTAAATAACATTTTCCTTGTGGAAATCAATCCTTTACTGAAACATAATTCTTTTTGCGCGCTTTGTTACACGGTATTTATCACAATTTTCATTTGTCTTTCGAGAGCTGAAATACAATTTTTGTTGATATTTGATCTAAACACAGAAACTTCAAGATTTTTGATTACCCGAGGGTTAAACATTTCAATTTAATGTTTCATAACATTTGACCAAGAATCACATTTAAAAATTTGGCTTAACCAAACATTTAAAATATTACATATGTTCAATTTAACTGGTATCCACGCGTTATTTTATACCTATTTTTCTGATGATAATATCAGTAAGACACAACCACATACAAAATGGTTACGAGTTGACCGACATGGTTACTAAATGACCGATCGATGTGTACAAAATAATCGAAAATGTATGGTTACGAAATGGCTATGTTACGAAATAACCGACACTCCTCCAATGCCTATTAAGTTTTTATCAAAGCACATCAGGCCGTTTGTTTATCTGTACTGGATTATAACACTTTCTTGCTACATTCTTAACAATTAAACTATTACAATATAACAGTTATACATTGAAAGGAAAAAAAAAGAAACAAACATCCACCCAATGTAATAAAATACTATAAAATCGATGAACAATGGTTAAAATAGCAACAGCAAGACTGACATAGGAAGGAATTATTTTGCAGCAAAATAAAAAAAAACTACGAATATCCAAACCAGTATAAAACTCTATTGCTGTTTAAAATATCTCGACACATGTTGTTCGTTCTTCCTATTAATTATGTATGTA